>JARQTI010000454.1:808735-1029533 GCA_030142655.1 Trachelus tabidus | reverse complement strand
GTACTTTCGAATTCCTGGCACGGACCCGCCAAGTAGTACTCGATAAGGAATCACCTAAAGTTTTATTAATTATTAAAACCGTTCATAAGATATTTGAGTTGAAACACAGGTACAAGCGATGCTTCGAGTAAAGAGTCTCGGCGGGCCGTGCCCCGTATAGCGGGTTGCCTGTACTTGGCGCGAGACTCGACCGAGTCTCTTGACCCTGAATTTTTGTATGGACGACGAATTTAAAGAAAAACTGTGACGGAACGAATCGGAGCTGTAAAATCGGAATCCCTCCACCAATTAATAAATTGGAAGCACTCACCGGAGCTGGTGCAGATGATCCGTGAATCCCGAGAACTGCATCCAGGAGACACTCAGGTGGACACTTCACTATGACACAGCACTGCACTCGTGTAGCGCGAGAAGTACACGAGCGAGAACTTGGTATACCGTATCGAAGCACGGCTAGAAAAAACTGTCAACAGATAGCACGGTAGCGCGAGGCAGCTCATGACACATCTATCGGTGCTTCGAGACAGACTGCTTTGACAGTAGCCAAATTCGAGAACTAATCATTCTGATCATCCGATTGATCGAGATCCTTATAGCCGATAACTCTTCGATTTTCCTCAAGTCGTCCCTTTAAGCCAAATCGAGAGTATTCTTTAGCGAATCGGTACGTATTTTTTGGAGATCCTTCGCAGCCGCTTCCCCAGAGCATTTGGGCGACAGCTGGGCACCACTTTCTTACCTCGGGTCGGGAGATTCCTCCTCTGCCCTTAAACATAACAAAACCATAATAATTGATATGGAGAAGACAGATAAGGGTAGAGATAAGTGCAGGAGACTGTTATGAGCTTAATTAACTTCCCAGTGACCCTGATGGTGTTTTAGTTAATAAAAATCGACCACGACTGCCACCTTAATTTTTGGAAAATACTTAACGGTGTTAGGTAGCAGAACTATTGTTAAAACCTATCAGGAACTATAGGACTCCTCTAATATATTTAGTCAATATCTGATGAGCGGCCCGGTTCCAAGGGTTGCTCTGGTAACTAGCGGTAAGTTGCGGAGAACCTCTGCCGGCTAGGCTACACGTTTGTGATCACGTTCATCTCGGCTACGACGGGTTATGCATTATCAACGGAGGCGATGATCACGAAATCCTACTCCTGAACTCGCCGCTACGATTTAGCGCCTGTGTTTGGTATCGCCTAAAACCCGGAGCGTTGTGCATCTCCCTACTCATCTCTGGGCGCAGCCACTATTTTTGTCTTATAACTACAATGTACGGTCCAAGACGCCCTCTACTAATTAATTAATTTACTTATCGACTGGGTTTGCAAATTAAAGATCGCAACGTTTTCCGCAGTCGATAACTCATTGTACAGCTGTCTATGCTAAAAGCATTCCAACTTTACACGTATAATAATACAGGAATAATTCTAACCATTGCGAACTTAGCGCTAAAAAAAATAAGGATTTATTAATTAAAAACAAAATATTTTTTAAGGTAATTCCGATCTAAGATGCACATACTTGAAAATTTAATTTTAGCCAGGCTACCACCATGTCCATGGGAGACGGAGTTTAGAAAGAGGCAAAATTATATATTTCTCTTGCGCTACCTACAGACCCAACAAACACAACCAACCACGAGATTACACAAATTGACAGCCAAGCTATTGTGTGGGAACTTTTTCCCCTCTGACGGTGGAGACATTAAATATTAACAAGGGAGTATTATAATGTAACGTTGTGATAGGTTCGTATGTGACTAGGTAAGGTTAGGATAGTTCAAATGGTCAATTATATGAAATTATTGTAGAAAAATGTTTTTTTGTTTAATTCATAAATTTTTGTGAACTTGTTCCTATAGAGTTATTATTTTACTTATTTATTACTGAGTACCCTGTATGTATATACAATTGGGTCCAACTCGCTGCGACACCCAGCCCACATGATACCAACCACGGTACGATTTCCAATCAATTAATTGTCAGTCGACGCAATTTGCATCCCTTAGGCATAAGGGACATTGCACTCCTATGATAAGAGATTTGTTACCTGCAGTTGGTATTATAACTACAAAAGTACTAATGCCTTGGTTGAATACAAATAGAATAAATACGCTCCTGTATTCTGTACATGACGATTCTGCTATAACACCCAGGCTCGTGACTATATTTCATAAGATCCCCAGACTTTTTACGTCTTTAGTCAACCCTAATTGGCATTCTTGATTGATAAAATTTTCTTGCACCCAGTATAAGCCCCGTGCTGATGGAACTTTGCAACACATGACATTTGATGGTTGTCAAAAAATTTCCCAAGCAAAATTTTAAATAAAAACGGTATATAAATGAAGTTAATAATAATAATCGGATTAACTGTACTGAACATCGCAGAGACTGTTGATCGAATACCAATTTTTCAGAATTCAAACATACGACAAACGAACGATATTTTATCATCTCTGGTTCGACAAATATGTATAAATAAAAATATTCAATTTACATGTTCATTAATAACGTAAAGTATAATCTTGCCGTAAGAACGATAACGAGCAGACAAAGGTGTTTAAGATAAAGACAGAACGAAAGGAAATAATCTATTAAATCTATCAAGTACCTGAGACTGGCGAAGCAGTTCGCCTTGAAGATATGTACCGTTCAGTCTGTGCAGACTTTATTCGAACGCCTTCCGCAAAGTTTAATCGGATTTGATTAAATCCCGGATGCTAAGCAATCTGCTAATTAGTCAAGTATCTTTTCTTTCGCAGACTCCCACATTGTTATATCGCCCTGCTGAAACGTAAACAGAGACAAATATTAGATCGATATCGAGCCTCCGTATTCGCGAACATAACCTCACATTTTCTCTTTGGCATCACGACTAGCTGTTAACTTCCTGGTTTTCGTAATAGCAGCGTGTATAATACATAACGGATTCGTAACAAAGTGTCGGAGGTTCATTCGGTCATTCAGTGAATGTTCATGCAGCGTTCGAACGTTCAGCATTCAATGTTCAGTGTTCGGCGTGCACAACATGCGCGGTGCGATGGCCTAATTTATGCTCGACTGATCAAATGACGGGAGTTAATTTATGATATCAAGGACTTTGCGATCATTTTGATTTCTTGGGAAAAGTTGATCTGCGGTTACGTCGAGAAGGTCGGCCACAATTTGATATTTTCAAATTTTATTAAGAAAATATTTTCAACTATTATTTGGGACATTATCGGCAGTTGGTTATCTTTTAGTATCGCGAAGCAACTGACTTGGTCAATTTTATTGTTTTCGTGTCCTTTGCTTGTTTCCGGTATCACGCACTTCCGGGTAGGTTAGGCGTGGACTGACGAGCCCCTTGACCTTCGTATTTCAGAAATTTCGAACTGTTGAACGATGCCAAATAAATTTTGATGGTTTAACAAAATACTTTATCTATCCATATTATTATTTTTATTTCCAATGCATCTTCTTGTTGCGTAACCAATAGAAATTGTGTCTCGTGTACAGGAGTAGCTGTACTTATTCAGAAAAAAATACTGAATCGATCCTCCATTGGATTTTCATTAATGAAAATTGATATCCTGACATTTATTGAAATTACAGATACGTTTGGATGAAATAGCCTTTTATTTTTTATCTCATTTTTGAAGATATATACAATCTTGATACCATATTACACATAACGAACACGTTCCATGTAATGGGGTTCACGAAGGATAGATAAAGTAGGGAACGGTCAAGCCTGAGAAAAAAATTGCCAATCTCAATAATCCGATTGGCCACATTCGATCAGGAGCTCGAATCGTCATAATCGGTTATTTCGATCGATGTCGTAATACATGAATTGCTACACACTGGCCATAGACACAGTATACAAAATGAACATATCATGACCGCCATACGAAATCGTTAAAGGAAGCCCTAGCGAGATTCACGATTTTACCATTTATAATAACAATAATCCCCGCAATAAACACCAGATACAATAGGAAATGATCCCACCTTCGCGCAGCTACGATAATTCTTCTATGCTGCACATAACCTCTCCAACCAGGTTGCACAGGTAAATATAATTTACGGATTAAGTACAAACTGAAGAATTTAAACTTTCCCATAATTTACAGTTTTTCATACCTTATAAATCTCCTCTTAAATTCAAATAAAATGAGTCATAGGATATCTGGAAAGTTTGTTCCGTAGGTTCGCTCACGTTTTCGTATTCGTTAGAGTCCCTCCAGTAAGAGTCAGGCCAATGCCCGGAAGGGACGCCATGTTCAGGGCTCGTTTGGAGCCGTCATGACATTCCGCGCGGATTTTCAAACTATCAATCTTTACCATTAACCACTATAACACACTACACAGTGCGAATGCCTTCCATATACGTATTCACGACCACGCATCCTATTCCGGAAAGAGCCCTAAAAATGGCAAAGCCAATCGGTAAGAGGTCCAACGATGGCCTGACTCTAACTAAAGGGACTCTACGTATTCGTAAAGGGTGCGTGCCAACCAATGAGCTTCCTGCTGACCCAGCCGATAAGAGAATCAACGTTACCGGATTGACCATTCCTTCGATCCTATTTGATTCGTGAGTCAGCATACGAGCAAAATATATTCTCATCCAATTATTATTCCCGGGATTTTTCTCCGTTGAAATTAGACACGCCGATTTGGCCCGACCTCGCGCTAGCGCCGTTTAAGTCATTTCAACTGGTGGAATGTCCTCCATATTGTCACGGATCGGATACCGCGGGCAATGAGCGTTATATGTTATGCTGAATTGCTGGATCGTTGGATCATTGAACGCTGAAATAAAAATTTGATGAGTGCTAATTAATTGATCCTTCATTTCTACGAGTTACGATTATATTTTTCTTTGTCAAATTTATAATTAACGTAACAATTCGTTAGCACGTGACTCGAGACTTGGTTTATTAAAATTTTATTTATCGGAGTTGCATAGAACTCGTATTATCCTCAAGTGCCTTCTGCGTCTAGCGAAGAATCAGGTAATTAGGTCTATTTGACTTGAAGGTCTTGAGAAAGCCATTTTTTTTTCATCAGCTCGTAAATATCACAAGAAACGAACGGCGGCAATTTCGTGAATCACCGCTCGTAAAATATGGAGACCGTTGTAGACAATGGGTGCTGGGAATTTTTTCTTTTTTTTTCTATTTTGTTTCTTACTTCATCTGTACTAGCTAACCGGGTCTATCCTTCGAAGGAAATTAAATTAATTAACAAGCGTATCAATTAGATACTGAGAATGAATCTATATGTACGATTCATCTTGTATATGAATATTCTCCGTCGATTCTCACGTACTCGATGTGCATTCAATCATTTATCTTCGTGGTGGTTATCCTCTTTTCTTTCTAGTCCAATGAACTGTCACTTCTTCAGAACAATACTTCTCTATTTGTTTATTCAGTGTGTGTGTGTGTGCGCGCGCGCGCGCGTGTGCGTGTGTGTGTGCGCGCGTGCGATTTTAGTTCCTATATAAAATATACATCGAATTTTTTGTACAAATTTCTTCAAACTCCAAGAGAGTCAATGTTGATCGATGACGTCATTAACCAATTTTTTGTCACTTTTTTTCATGGTCTCTTCCTACTTGGCGCGTAGACACAAAATTATTCTAGTCACAAGTATTACGTAGCTCATAAATTATATATATAAGTATACTTTTTGTCAATTTAAAAAAAACAACGAAATCTTATAAAAATATAAACATCGAGTTCAATCGACCTGAATGATTTCTTTAAAAAGTGAGGAGTCCCGTAATACTGACACAGCAAAAACTTACGGAAATGCATGACCGCGCATGAAAACGTTGAGTCTAGTCGGTTGTCTCGTTTTTTTTTGAATTTTTTTTATTTTTGTTTTACCTTTCGTTATCTCATTCTCGATACCGCTGACCCATTTTCAGCCGAAGGTTCGTACACAAAATATTTTGGTGTGAACGTGCCCCAGATACCTCGACAATTAATTCCAATATGGCGTCTAAGAAGTATATAAAAACACGATGCGTATCGGTGCGTGTCTTATTTCTTACACGACTTTTTTCCTCAGCCAGTCCCTCCTGCTCCAAATTTTATTGTGTTAGAAATATTATAAGAAGACGCTACTTTGATTACACTACTTCTCTGCCAAGCTACAATAAAGTTCGCAATAAATTTTTATATTTACGAACACGGTGCTAAACAAAATCCTTTTCACGTGCGATGCAGCTTAAATTATGAAACGTACGGAGACGTTATGACTGTTGCGTAATGAGCCACAAAGAGTAACGAGATTGTTCGTAATGTCTGGTTTTTTTTTTGCGGCTTACCTTCCAGCTTCGCCTTATCAATTGAATCCTCCTTGATTACGTCGATTCCGGTTTATCATATTTGATGTAGTTAAGGATATGGATCTAAAAAAAAGAATAAGGATATAAAAAATTTGACATGGGTGATCCAGAATTAAATAACAATATGCTGCTCTACTGAACAACGGTAACAAATAACAATGCAATTGTTAAGGCACGACGGTCGAGAGTTAAATAATTCATGGCTACGGTCAGAGTGCGTTTCGCAACAAGAGCAGGAGAGATTTTCAAGTGGCTTTTCTTATTGCTATTAACTTTTTCTCGTATCACTATTAACTGACTTGTCACATTTTCTAGTCACGTATATATTTCCTTGACTGTAGCGAACGTCACTTTATGATATTGTCAATTGGAGCGTGTTTACTTTTTTTTTCGATTTTCTTTTCCACTTCATCCATTCGAAGTACAAGTATCGCGTGACAACGTTTTGCACTTGTCCCATGACAAGAGTAGAGAGATTGTAAAAGTACGAGTTTACCTCGTTTTTAGAAATTTCGTTTTCATTGGATTTCAACTCTAATGGCAATGACGCTAATACTTTGGCATGACTTTAAATGCATTTGAGCTAAGCAAGATCAGATCTTGACGTGACACTTCACATCACCTGTTACACGTTGCGGATCACTCATAGCACGCTGCGCTGTATCGTATATTGTAAACTTGACTGTATAGTCTACCTAATGAGATTAAAGACAAACATATTTGAAAAATCGTATAATTGCATCGGTATGCATGGAATCTTTAAGTGCGATACTGATTCTGGAAAACCTTCGGGCACACCTTGCGACCTTAGCTGGATGCTGGCAAGGATCGTTCGTGTAGAATTTCTTATACGCATCTAACTACGTGCTAACGATCAGTTAGTGACAATCGTTATGAGAATCGATCACGATCATTGTGTGAGTTAACCAATCGATACTATCGATAGATAAACTTCAGATCAATCGAATCCACAGACCAGCAAAGACTCTGTTGACAGTCTGAAAAATCTTGCACACGCTTGGCTGCTGACGGCGTAAAAATCATTGACCCATTTGCCGATATATTAACAATTATGTATATATATATTAATTATAATTAATTAATTAATTAATTAATCGAGAAAGTAATGTGACTTTGCTACAATACATATATATTTTCACCTTCCTCTCTTCACCCTCGTCCTTCTTTCTATCTTACGTCTTACACGTCGTACTGTATAAATATGTCAGCTCTTTTTATCTTTAGAATTAACTCGATTCCGTATGACAAGCAGAACGCGAAATTCGTCTGGTACAGTTGTAACTTTTATATGCATAATCCCGCCTTTATGATTGCAGTCTAATAATAGTAATTACGCAGCAGCGCTATAACGACGTATTTAACAAGTTCAAAGTTCACGCAACATACGATACATACGAATCATGCCAATTGGAAAGTTGCTGAACTTTAATGCTCCTGATTATCCTGTATTAGTAATGACAGTCAGAATGATGATGTCCGTCAGTCTATCGGATCAATTAAACACTGGATGTTGACCTGACGCTTAGAACGCGCTCGACGTTACCACTTAAATAAGAATCTTTACGATCCTGCAGAAAGTGAGGTTATGTAAACGCGGTTTGGAAATTTAAATCAATCCCGACTTTACTGAGTCACTCGGAAGTATTTAAGCCGTTTAATGACACCAGCAAGGATACGAGCTATTAGTTCGTTGTAATATAATAATAATGCTTTTGAAAGTCATCATGAAAATTATTTATCGTGCAAGTTACTTTTCGAATGATCTAAGGACCTTGCTCGCTCTCGCACTATTCTAAGAACCGTGCACGTTTACGTGTGGGTGAGAGATTTAATAATTCAGGATCGAAAAGATTAACGCACCGGAATCTAGATCGCGTGCGCAATAACGATGGCAATGATTAACCCAAGAGTAAAACTTTTGCGGAAGGGACTTGCCATGATCGAGCTTCGTATTCGAGGATACGAACGAGTCACGCGTCCATCCTTGAATCTTCGAGTGAGAACTTCCGCTTTTATTTTTCTTGTTCTTATAGATGGTCTTAACCAGATCCATTGACGTGCTGCACGAAGAACGAAAGCTGCTTAGCGTATTGTGCAAATTGGTATCTGCGTCTTAGGTATCGTTGATGCTGCATGGAAAGTGATTGGAACCTCTAGACACTTCAATGCTGAGATGATACCACTTTTTAATCACTGTAACAAAAATTTAATAATGATTGATACGATATCGTTTCAATCATTCGATCATTGTAATATCGAATAATCAATAAATTGAGTGACAGCAATCGATTGATTTCTTATATTTTTAATATCGAGAGACTTATTATGGATCATTGAGAGATATTAAAGAGAGTCATTGATAAGCGGGCACAAAGTGGATTTTTTATCACGATATTGTGTACTATGAATGGAATAATATCTATTTATAGAATCTTTTGTACTGGCCGTTAGAAAAATAATCAGTCTTGTAAGTATGCTTACTACGAATTTGCGAATGATTTATTAGAAAGGGAGAAGAGCGTAGACCTGAGACTCAAGTACTTGCTGGCGATTTCTTTGGCGGGGAGCTGCTGCCAGTTTCGTTCAATGCCACTCTGGCACTGTTATACTATGAGGACTGTATATTGACTCTGTGCAGTAGACTCGTAGAAGACTGAATTCTGTTCTTGAAGGAGAGTGGGAGTAACTCCTGGTGCCGATGCCTATATAGTCAGCCACACGGTGAAACGATGCAGTGTTGCTTGCCAAAGCTGGGATTTACCCGTATTTTTTTTTGGTTTTTACGGTACGGGTTAGCCTGGCGTATTTTTCTCCATCCTCGCGATACTTCGAAGACCGTGGACACACCAAGGGCTGGAAGAAAATTAAAAGAAATTGAAGAGAAGTAGACTGACGGAATTTGGTGTAAATTTGAAAAATAAAGAAATTCGCGAGGAACGAGAGAGGAATCGGAAAGAACGAGGAACGACGATTTAACCGGTTAAAGGGTTGAAATTTTTCATGAAAAAAGTCGTGTTTCTGTTCTCTTTTTTTTGGCGATAGCACACGGAATCAGAATTTTTTTGCTAAAATATAAATTGGACTTTACGTTGAGATAAATCGATGAATCTCGTTTAACTTGACGAAGCTAATCTTACGTTTTACTGTTAACGTTAAAATCCTGGAGTCGTTTAACGAGAATGCCGCCTCAAGAAAAATTCGAATCTCCAGTCCCGGGCTGCCAACCCGACGAAAACAAGGGCTGCCCCACCTTAACGGACAGCTCGTGCAACACAAGGGTTTCTACCATTTGTCAAAACGCCCAGATCAACACGCCAGTTTGCAGCCCAGTTAACAGGGACAGTAGAGATAATAAGGATGTGGATTTTGATGAGTTGTTACCCTATATTGGAGAATTTGGACTTTATCAGAAGATCCTTTTCATCCTTATGATACCATTTGCATTCTTCGTTGCCTGGGTATACTTCACCCAGATATTTATCACTCTTGTTCCTGAGGAACATTGGTGTCGAGTACCTGAATTGGCCAACCTGACAGTGGAGCAGAGGTGAGTAACTGGAAAATTTGGAATATTTAAAAAAAATTATAAGAAGAATATTTAATACCGTTTTTAAGTGTGCCAAGTCATCAATAATATTTGTAGTAAATTGAAGACAGTACTGATCTTTATATTGCTAGAGACTAAGTAAAATCTGATTATCAGATTTCAAATAGTCTTTATCAATTTATTGACTTAACCTGATTCCCCTTGTGCAAGATTATCTTTTGCTACTGATTACATTTTTATATTCAGTCGATAGAAATATTTCTTATTTTATTTCGAAATTCAAAATAAGATTAGGCCTAGTGTCACGACAAGTGGGTAGAACTGGTGAAATGGCTAGTGAACATTCGAGTCACGGTCATTTCCGGCAGCAATTCTCTTATGATTCAATAAAATTCAGTAAAATTCATCTCAGTGCAATCAAACTCTTTGTCATTATATTTTAATAGAATTTTTTTCAATTTCAAAAAATATAATTATTAACATGATCATTAAATGAACGTCACAGCAGCAAAATATAAAAATAGTAATGATTCACTTTTAAAATTACCCAATGTATGCGGTTCTTACTCATGTAAATTCAAGCGTCATTTCAAAGTTCACTCTAATCTCAAGAGTATCACACTGGACCATTTAGAAGATAAAATTTAATTTACCAATATATAAAGAATATCCTTGAATATCCTAAAGAAAATTGTTCATCGAAACAGGGCGGGAAGTCGCGACGCCTAGCGTCGCCCTTTGCCAGATTCCAAACCAATCCAACTAACAAGATGTAATGAGATTTCAATATAAAGTATCCAGTGCTAATGTAATTTAAATAAGAGACCATTCGGGAACGAACCTTTTTGTATAATCAGAATTTCTAGAAAAACACAATTCTTAAGCTTCTAATCTTTTGCGGTTTGATCTCACTTGGAACATTAAACGGATCATTAATTTACGTAACGTCATCCTATAGCTAATCAATTACGGACCTGCACATCTTTTTTTTCACGTAATTCAAAGAAGAATCTATTAATTACTCACGTAAGGATTCCCATATGTCGATTGTCAATAGAGTAATTAATTAATTTTGATGATTAATCAACATGGATCCACTATCAAATCCAGTTATATCGGCAAATCAACAGATATTAATATCTCTTTGCCTTACAAGGATTTTTGCATAATTCTCAGTGCACTACTGCGCAAGAAACCTAATGGCGAATGCCAGGGTGATATTTTTCCATAAAATCTATCTAAATCGGCTAAACGTAGGATCATAGAAAGTCTAGAAACTCAGTGAGACCTTCGCACACACTTGGCGATTCAATTGCTTTTCGTTTGTTTCATCATACATTATGTGTATTATGTGTACTAGCCTGGTAAGCAGGAGAGTTAAAGGCAGTATACATAACCTACAATGTCTATAACTTATAAAAACATATTCACTCGGTATAGAGTCACGCGAAATTAATGTTTTTCTACCCAAGAATTGACCATTGATTAATATTGACACGGCCATTTAAGCGTGGTTCGAACAAACTAAAATAAAGCGAGCTTTACAGAAGGAAAAAAAAGCGAAGTGTCATACATCAAAATTAGCAGCAAGCCGTGAGAAAATATAAATAGGCATTGAGCCTGCTGAATAGAGCCGTAGAAATATTGGACTAAGAAAACGATTGTTACACGTGACAACAAATAATCTTGTATTCTTTATCTGTTGATCTTTTACTGCGACGTCTGTAAACACACTGAACAATTTCCTACCGCTCAAATAATGGATCTGCCAATTGTCTGGGAGAATGCCATAACAATCCCTCTATTAGATCCTTTATATTTTTCATATACACTCTTACTTCTGAATAATAGAAGAGAGTCTGTGATTAAATTACCCAAGTCCTATTATTATTAGTCGCGTGCTATATCATCGTTCGCAAGGTCAAACCATATAGTGAATAATATAAGAGTCCATGCGAAAAACCTTCGCACCAGCAATGAGAGCGTGAACGTGAAAAATGCTCCACGTTGCTTTCAACACGATCTTGCGTTGTAAGTGGCGCACCTGCCAGGCTGCAGTTACTTCACATGCTGAATAACACACATCGGTACATACACTTTGATTCTACACTGTCTTTCAGTCGGAATAATTTGAGATAAATCAGTGCGAAAGCTTCTAACTAATACGAGCCGATCGTCGTTTGACAAGTGGTTAGCGAATCGCTTACGGACAACTTGACTGATTTATGCAATTGATGTAACGCCAGTTTAACATTGCATTCTACTGGATAGCATCGCGTCAGGTGCATTGCACAAAAAGAACTGTTATTGTCTGTCATTGATATCGTAAATAAGCAGACAGTAGACACGTGGAATTTACGTCAAACGACGATGTCCGCCATGATTCTCAAGGACTACCGCAGCGCCATCTGCGTGGTCATGGTAATGACTCGTTCAAATTCCGAACGACGTTTTTTTCGAATGTCTGTTTTACTAGCAATCGAAAAATAATAATTATTTGTACTACTAGAATATATTTGATAATATACATCAGTTTATTGCTCTTTGTCATTCGTTTCTATAACTCGTGTCACTTGCACAGCCTGTAATTATGGATGCTCGTGGCTTTATCGTCGTACATACATACTATGCTGCTGTCAGTTCTGTAAGATCTTTGAAACTTTTTGTGCGTTAATTCTACATTAGAATTCAGCACGCGAGACTATTCACATATGGTATTATCAAGTGTCAAACTGATTTCTATATATACAACGTAAGAAATTCCATACGAACTAGTCATTCCGCATTTTTAAATACTTCAAGTGCCTTAATAGGAAACGCGGGTAGCGTAACGATTAAAATAATCTATTCTACTTCGCACTCGAGAAACTCTTTGTTGTCTCAGGATTTTTTTAACATCCTTTCTTTTTTACTTTTACAGAATAGCACTGTCAATCCCGCCACCGCCACCCGAGAGCGAAAGTTCACTGACCTACTCACAATGCTCGATGTATGCTGTCAATTATACAGAACTGTTGGCAAATGGAACAACAATAGCTGATCCTTCCTGGCCTGTACAATACTGCCAATATGGCTGGGAGTTCAACTTTACTGATATTCCTTACGCCACCGTAGCGACTGAGGTAATGTTATTTATAATTAAATAACAATTTCACATCTTCGTCACTTTTATTAAGGCATCAAAATTTTTCATATCATTCAGTGCTGACGTATTTGGTCGTTCTGATATACGTGACATGTCGCATCCATTTCAAGCAGTCACTAAAGTCATGTACTGTCTATGCTACAAGCGTTGACAGTCGTGTGGAAATTGCGTGTTGATAAATGACAATGTTGCAAAGATACGTGCCGATGCATCTAACCTAACCTAACATGCATAAGTCTCTACTAGTAGGACAAGTACAGCGAGGGAAAGGAAGGGCCCATGGGAAGGAGTTTGGGATTGTTCACGGACGTATATCTTGATAAGATAAATCACATGTGGTTATATAGACACGTAACAGGAAAGGCACGGTACAACGAGTGATCTTGCATAAACGGATCCTTTAAGTTCAAGGCGCCATAGAGCCGTTCTCTTTATAAGCGTCACCCGATACGCGCTGCCATATCGTGTATCGTCCCAAGAAAAATGTTTTCCAACCTGAACTAGGTTCAGATTTCATAAAACAGTAAAATATAACTTTTGCACCAATATATTTTTAGCTGGAATGGGTCTGCGATAACGCAGCTCTGCCAACCTTGGCTCAGAGCGTCTTCTTCGTTGGTGCTATTTTTGGCGGACTCATCTTCGGATGGATTGCTGATCGTTATGGAAGAATTCCGGCTCTGGTTGGCACTAACATGGCTGGCTTCTTGGCTGGAATTGCTACTGTGTTTTCTACAAGCTTCTGGCAATTTGCTCTTTGCCGATTTCTAGTTGGTCTTGCCTTTGACAATTGCTTCACCATGATGTACATTCTAGGTGAGTGACTCTTCTATAATTGATATCCTATTGTCGTGGACGTGGTCATACGTGATCACGAGGATCCGAATAGATCCGTTTAGTCGATAGGTATTGATGCACCAAGATCGTGAGTATTGACTGCGACCTTCGCTCTTGCGCAACGCGATCGACAGGTCAGCGAATTGACTGATCAGCTGGAACTTGATGGCTGGTGAATAAGTTGTCCGATCAACTGATTACTGCACTCTGCTTAACCTGAACTCAGTTACATAATGACAATTTATTCTATATATCTTAATTGAGATTAGAGATAATGCGTTCAATCATGGACGCGATACTTGATGAGTACTTTAGATAATAATGGATTGGTTTTTTTTGTTTTACAGTCCTGGAGTACGTGGGACCAAAATGGCGTACCTTTGTGGCGAATATGTCCATTGCTCTTTACTTCACTTTCGCTTCCTGCGTTCTGCCCTGGGTAGCTTATTACCTAGCTGACTGGAGGATGACCTGCATCGCCACCTCGGTTCCTTTGGTATTGGCTATTGTGACACCTTGGCTAGTTCCTGAAAGTGCCAGGTGGCTCGTTAGCCAAGGTAAAGTCGACAGGGCTATCGAGATCCTGAAGAAATTCGAGCGCATAAATCGCACCAAGGTCCCTGACAGCGTCTACAAGGAATTCAAAGTGAGTGACGCTAAAGAGAATTCTCTTTGTTCAGCAAATTCTTACTTATCAACTCTGTAATGTAATTTCAGGATACCTGCGCCAGAGCTCAAAAGGAGGAGGAAGCAGACAAGTCGTATTCCGTTTTGGACCTTTTCAAAACTCCACGTTTACGAAATATCACTATTCTCCTCATAGTCATATGGTAAGAAACCTGACAGCTGAATGATTTAAAATTTATGATTGGACCTCAAGTTACAATTCAATACACGTCTTTTCAGGATGGCCATATCCTTGGTATTCGACGGGCACGTCAGAAACGTCGATAACCTAGGACTGGACGTTTTCATCACATTCACAATAGCCTCCGCCACTGAACTTCCGGCAGATACCTTCCTCACAGCTGTCCTAGACAGATGGGGCAGAAGATGGTTAGCTTGCGGTTCCATGGTTCTCTCAGGTATCTTCAGTATCTGGGCCTGTGCAGTATCAAACCGTAAGAAGAATTTTTGGAAATTTTTAACCTAGCAATTCAAACAACGAACGAAAACTGATCTTCCACCGTTACCTTTACAGATGTCTACGCAGCAACCCTGGCAATCATGGGTCGTTTCTGTGTGAACATCTCATACAACATAGGATTACAATACGCTGCTGAACTCCTCCCGACCGTGGTTCGTGCTCAGGGTGTCGCCCTGATCCACATAATGGGTTACGTAGCAAGCATAGTAGCCCCCTTCGTAGTTTACATAGCTGTGGTGTCCCCAATCTTGCCCCTCCTAATTTTGGGAATCCTGGGTATCATTGGAGGGTGCCTGGCGCTCTTCCTGCCAGAAACCCTGGGCCAGGATCTGCCACAGACGCTGCAGGATGGCGAAGAGTTTGGCAAGGATCAGGGTATCTGGGACGTGCCATGTCTCACGAAGTAAGTTTGAATTAACATTTCTATCCAGACAATGATTCAGAGCCAAGCCTCATTTCAATGAGCCGTTGTCGAAGCCCGCATTGCCGTCGGAATGATCTGTCTTGTCTATTCATGTGTTCTAATGGGACGTTACTCTTCCCAGGAATGCCAACGTGGACGAAGAGACCCCGCCGCTGCCTATGGCCAGGTCCTTCACCCGTGGAAGCTTGAGGGGCTCCATGAGAGCTTCCCTTCGTGGCGAGACTATGATAAGCAGTGCTATCCAAAGGTCTAGCGTGAGATCACGCAAGAGTCTCTCCAATCCCTTAGAAGGGGTGAGGCTGTGATTATGATTTCTATGTTTAAGCGGGCCCTTTTTATTTATACAGCCAAATCTACCCACCCTCGTGACTATTATTAACATTGTTACTCAATCTTATTATTGTTTAATCCAAAGTGCGATATCAGGACTCGAATTCCCATTAGCGGCTACGTCCCTCCGATAATTGTCTTCAGCTGTCAGAAGAAGATAGGGGCAGGATGTAAATGATCGTGGTTAAGAGTACCTAAACTTTAATTAATTTATATATAAATATTTATGTGGATATTATACGTAAATCATAGTGGAGTCTACCCAGCGATCAGCCATCGGACGAATGGAATGGTGAGAAATCTACATGCTTATACATATATGTATAATGTATCGTATAAGAGACTGCCTGAGGAAATATTCGAATTAGGCTCACTGTGATCGCCATTACTGGACTCAGTCGAGTACATGAACCGTTATGATGTACGATTAGTCCAAGTCCGTCTTGTAAACACATAAGTGATCGTAAAAGGAAGCCTCCGGCGAAATTCGTAAGAATTTTTTTTTGTCCAAGGCCAAAGGAAATTTCTGTTCCACAAAGATGAATCTCGTGTTTCTTCCCAGGCATTCGCGTTACTATTATTTGATTTTGTTGTTGCGATTATACTTTTTGTATATAGTCTCTTTTTGTATAGAACGATGTAATAAAAAAAGTCGATCGAATGTCCCGACAGTCGTGATAAAACGAGACACACTCGAATTAACGCTTTATTAATCCTGAGATTATCCCTTGATCGAGATTAGCATCAATAATATCCTGCATCGTTAGATCCTCTTATCGGCCTTATCTCTTTGGTTCGTCCGGGCCATTTTTACTCTTCTGCAAAAAAAATTCTGGCTTTGTTCCAATATACGTTACATGTATTTTTATACATATATCAATACGTTTCTGAGCTACGTAATGTGTCGACATTGCATTTTAATCTATGTGTGTATATATATTCACGTACAAGGATGCATTTATCCATTCTAATTATGTTCATAAATACATGTATACTGTCAGTTATTCAACTATCAGTCACGCATAGTCAATTTGATTTAATTAAAAATATTGTTTGCACAACGATGGAAACTAACAGTGTATCAACATGCATATAAGAGTAAGTATAAAGTGCACGTAGAATGCATGAAAAACAAGGTTTTTTTTTCTTCTTCATTAGATCTTCAAAAAACGTTACGCTCACGTTCTCTTCTCTGTCGTTATTTAAGCATTCCGTTACACAAGTATTTCAGGGTTCCTTACGGTCGATTCACTTTGCATTCGTCTGACACATTGAATATTATAAATATCCTAGCATAGCAATTAAGCTAGCTCTTCCCCCACTTTCTTGGCTCGCCCTGCTTCTTTTTTTTTATTATTATCCCCACCCAGCTATTCAGCGACACGTGTATCTTCGAGCATCTTTGTGTTTCCTTTCAGTAGTCTGCTTAGTCGTATATAAACGATATCGTGGCTACACACGTCTTACAGGTAGTTTTACCGTCATTGATTACGGATCATTCGAAACTTCGATAAACATTTTATTTGTTCATTTCTATAATTTCGTTTTTTTTGTGGATCAAATTTAGATATCGTTAAATTTGCGGATGATGCATACTTAGGCAGTGATACAGTGCAGTTACAAAAAGTCATAATGGCTGAGGAAACGTCAGCTGTAAGTAATTTGCAATACACTAATTCATAATTAATTATAATTAAAATGGCATAGATTATTACATTGTGAATATTGGATCAGATGATTATAGCATTTGATTAAGCCTTATCAAAGTGTGGCTGAAGATATTTATGTACTCATTGTATTGATAAGGGGGTTTAATTATTTATTAGTTATTTTTTGATGATATTCATATGGAAGCTTAATTAATTTTTTAATCTCTCAAATATAATAATTTTTATTTACTTACAAATTCCTTTCGGCTCATTAATTATGAATCAAAACATTGTGAATTAATTCATATTTTTTTAAAAGTATTTTTGTACTTGACCTTGATATCAATTTAATTTTAATGCGATAAAAAAATCTTATTCTCTATTTTTATTTGCAAGTTCATGGAAGACGCCATCAAGAGACAACAAATTTTGCGATTGACGAATTCAGATCGAGAAAAGCAGAAGGAAAAACGAAACGATGTGTCGTTCGATGAAATTTTGCCGGATATCGGTGATTTTGGAAAATATCAATGGTGTCTGATGTTTGCTTTGTTTCCATATATCATATCATACGTGGTTTTGTATTTCTCTCAAATATTTATCACAATCGTACCTGACGAACGCTGGTGCAAGGTGGACACACTGATCGACGCTAACTTCACGCGAGAAGAACGGTATTTTTGAAAATAAATAAATAAAAAAATTTAATCACTAACTTGACATAAAATTTATAAAATATTTTAAAAAATGTTTACAGCATCAAAATCGCCATACCATCAGCTGATAAGTATCCCTACTACGATCAGTGTCATAAGAGGGATTTGAATTACAGTGAATTATTGGCAAGAAGGAATTTTTCATTGGAACAATTAAATGCATCAAAAGTCATAGAATGCAATGAATGGGAATATAATTTTACTCAAATCCCATATGCGTCTATAGCAACTGAGGTGAAGTCTCAAAAAGTATTAATAATATCTAATAATGTCGATCAATTGTTATTTCTAAAATTTGTATTTGATTGCCGATCAGCTAGATTGGGTATGCGATCGAGAATACCTGATATCAACGACTCAGGCTGTTTTCTTTTGCGGATCCGTCGTTGGCGGAATTCTATTTGGATGGGTGGCCGATCATTGCGGACGAATTCCAGCATTGGTGGTCTGCAACGCGATTGCCTTTTTAGGTAGCATCTCGACAGCTTTTGCCAAAAGTTTCTGGTCGTATTCCTTATGCAGATTCATCACCGGTTTGGCCTTTGACAATTGCGTCAATATTCCACTGATCATAGGTAAGTGGGACTCGTGATTTTCATAGTTCTCTCTTTTCTAATATATTCTTTTGTTCCTCCTTCAGTGATGGAGTATGTGGCTGTTAAAAGAAGAACGTGGGTTTTCAATCTAGCATTTGGCATCTATTTTGCCTTTGGAAGCACCCTTTTACCATGGATCGCATATTACGTTGCTAATTGGAAAGTATTTGCTATTATCGTCTCCATACCTTTTCTCAACGCCGTTATAACGCCGTGGATACTCCCCGAGAGTGCTCGGTAATTATTTTTATTAATTAACACATAATCGATATTTCTTATCATAATTATTATTTATCCCATTTACGGATATCATTGAAGATGGTACATGGCCAATGGAAAGATCAACAAGGTTGTTCGAAAAGTCAAACGCATTGCCAGATTCAATGGGAAAAATGTACCATTGAATTTCTACGAAAGGATTGCCGTAAGAGAGTTTAATTATTGATGCAATTCAAGTTGAATTTTCTCCAATTAAATTTTCATACTTTTAGATCAGTTTAAGGGAATCTAACAAACGTCAGGAGACGGCTACGCTATTGGATTTATTTAGGACACCCAGTCTAGCCAAGAACACTATACTTCTCATAATATTCTGGTGACTAACCTAGAATTACGTATATTATGACACAGAGACTTCTAACGATACTTTTGAATTGCTAATAAGAGTTCTTATCAAATGTACTTAGGTTTCTGGGAATATTTACGTTCGACGGACACGTTTATTCTCTGAAGTTACTTCAAAGTTCCGTTTTTGTGTCTTTCTCGTTGGCTTGCGCCACGGAACTGCCAGCAGGATTGTTATTGACGTTAATACTGGACCGTTGGGGTCGCAGATTCTGTGGATTCATCACAATGGCACTTACTGGAGTTTTTACATTTGTAGAACTTTACTCAGAATCAAGTAAGATAATTTTCCTTATATCATTAATAAACTAGTCATTAATATATAAGGTGAGAGTGTCCCGAATTCTTACCGGGATATTGTCAGCATAGTAGACTATCCCCACCATTTGATCAAGAGCGATCAAGAACTACTGGCTTGGCGGCGTTAGGTGAGTCGGAACTAGACGCACTCGTGTATCCTTTTTTATCCCTATATACAATATACTACATACAAGGTTAGAGATTGCGCGGTCGGTAACACAGGCATTTACCTTACCTTAATTTTCTCTTCTCTTTAGATATCATTCAATTGAGCATGTCGATACTGTGTCGTTTTTGCTTAAATATGGCGGCCAACGTGGGTCATCAATTTGTTGCCGAATTACTGCCTACTACTGTCAGAGGTCAAGGGGTCGCGCTGATACACATTTGCGGAATAATCGGTCACGGAATGGCACCATACGTTGTCGATACCGTGAGTGGTCGAGATTCCATTCAAGACCAGAACCCTTCGCAATTGGATAATAGAAATGCAATTTTGTTTTTAGGGCATTTATTGGACTTCCTTGCCATTGTTTATTATCGGAATTGCATCATTCGTGGCTGCCATTATTTCACTCCTGTTACCCGAAACGGTCGGTAAGAATCTACCACAGACTCTGGAGGAGGGTGAAAATTTTGGAAAGGATCAAAAATTTTGGAGTCTGCCATGTTTTCAATCCAATGAATTGGATTAATCGAATTTTATTAAATCAATCATATTTATTGGTAAAGGTGTAATGTGGAAAAGAAATTATGAAAGTCAGCATTATGAATAACATTAACGTTTTATTTAACTCGAGGATGATGATGAAATTATTTTTCTTTTGTAAATCGAATGACTCGTGATTGCAATATTATCGTATGAGTACTCTAAAAATTATTCTTTGTACACTGTTCGCATATGAACATTTCATCTATAATAAACTATAGATCATGAAACTTCGTATACGTACGTATTACTATGAATTATTTATATAACTGAATAACCTACTAATCTTTATATAATACTTAATTATCTGTATCTTTTGGCACAGACATAAGACTCTAGTAACTCTTGGCAAAATTCATTTCCTAAAATGGCTTGTGGCTAGTAGTCTTCCTAATACGTTTTACCTAACACACACTGAATTTCGCATACATATGTATATCATACGAGAAAGATTGTGCCTCGCTGGATTCTTAACGTTTTAAATTTTATTACCTAATCAGCATTTCATTTCTCTCTATATTTTACCATTTCCTGCTAAACAAGAATCGATCAAAGCAGAACACTAGCCTCATAAGTACATGAATGATCCTACGACTATATGAGCGTCTCTAGTTGAGTCCCAATTTGAGTTTGGCGTTGGAGCTGTGTAATTCATCGTTAGGCAGCAGAAAAAAAGGGAAAAAAAAATATATAAAAAGTCAAGATACAGTACATCGATGGAAGGAGAATTCATTCGGAGAATATTCAATATGAAAAATGTACATTTGGTCGTTGCCGTTGAATATTCACCAAGCTTCTCTCAATAATGATCTAAGAACCGACGAATTACGTATGCACAGATGTCTATCGGACACGTGTCTAATTAGATGAGCGCGCACGTGATAGTCACGGTTGCGATAAAATCTAATTAATTACCAATACGAGATTCTTCATTCACATTGCGTAACTAACGTAATACCTGTGTTCAGACGACTCGCGGTTACGTGTTATAATATTACAACCACATCACGATGATGAACTATTTACAAGAATTTGGTTGTCTCGATGATCCAATAAGACGGATCGATTTAACCTATAAATCGGTAACACTCGATCTACTCTTATATCCAACGTTATAACTTGGTTGAGTCGATCCTCTGCAAACTGCCAGGATTGAAACCAGCATTGGTCGCTCCAATCTTGTTTCTATATATCTTCTTCTTCTCGGGTGTCCTGAAGAGAGAAGAAATTTCAGATTGAGTAAATATTCTCTAGATTGTCGTGGCATCAAATTTCTATTGTATCTGCTAATTCAAAGCTTTTTTGACTTACGCGGATATACAAGGAATCCACCAGAAACTTTGTTCCTTGCCAAAATCGTTGCCTTCCTGCAAAGACTGAGGTAGCTCCTGGTCTAGAGTTTCTGGCAAACAAAGAGTCAGCGCTGCGACCACTAATGACAGAAGACCCAGGGCAATAAGTGGAAGAGCCGGGGAAACGTCAGCCTGTAAATAATGAAATGTGTAATAAAAATGTTGTTTACTCCATTTACAAAAATTAATTGAAATCATATAGATATATGGTTTACCAGGTAAACAACGTAAGGTCCAATAATATGAGCGAAGTAACCGATAATGTGAATAAGATTGACACCCTGTGCACGTACTACAGTTGGCAACATTTCAGCAGCATATTGGAAGCCAATATTTGCAGCAATGTTGACACCGAGACGAGCTAAAATTGCCATAGCTACCCTAGCGCCACCTATGAAAAAAGAGTCAATAATAATTTTCAAAAAATCACTCAAAATCTTCAGCAAGCAAAGTACCAAAGGACCTCTTTGATTTTTACCTTGTGGAGTAGCTAGAGCAAGGAAGGAAAACAATCCACATCCTAGCATCGACATGAATCCCATCCATCGACGACCCCAACGATCCAGGAAAAGTGCGAGTAAAACTGCAGCTGGCAATTCCGTGAGTGCAGCCAGAGAGAAGGAAGTGAAGACATCTGGATCAAGGAGCTTCATGTTCCACACATGACCGTCGAAGACCAGAATGATCAGAAGCCTGACGTATGAATTAAAAATTATTTGTGAGCTTCTAAGGGGTCGTGGAGTTTGATATTATTTTTTTTTCTTATATTTACCAGTATACGATTAGCATAATTGTAATGCGTGCCAGACGCGGTTTCTTGAAGAGATCAAGAACCGTGTATTTGTTGGCTGACTTGTCATTCTTCAGAGCCAAGTTGCAGCTTATTTGAAACTCGTCGTAGATCTCTTGCGGTACCTTCTTCTTGTTGACTCTTTCGAACTTCTTCAGCATTGCTATAGCCTTGTCCATCTTTCCGCAGGCAATGTACCATCTGATGATAAAGAAAATATATTTTATAGAAATTCCTATATGATAATACAAAGAAGAAGAATAATTATTAAAATTTACCGTGCACTCTCTGGGACTATCCAGGGGGCTATGAAGGCAATTATTAATGGTACCGCAGTGACGACACTCAAAATCCTCCAATTGGCGATCCAGTAAGCGATCCAAGGAAGAATACTTGCGGCAAACGCAAAATATATTCCAAAAGACATGTTGGCCATAAGTGTTCTGTACTTAGGACCGACGTATTCGATTACTAAAAAGAAAAGAAAACAAATCCTTTATTATCTTCAACATTTGAGACACCTATAAACTACTATAAATCATTTTTCTACTACTACCTGTATACTTACCAACGATAAAAAGTATGTTGAAGCAATTGTCAAAGGCTGTGCCGACGATCAATCTGCTGAGAGCAAAGGTCCAGAAACTCGTGCAAAAGGCAGTTCCCACGGAAGCGAAGAAGCCGACGGAATTGCAAGCGACCAGTGCAGGTAGTCTGCCATAATGATCGGCAATATAACCAAATATGAAACCGCCTATGATACTGCCGACGAAGAAGGCGGATTGAGCTGCCGATGAGAGGAACGTTTTATCGCATACCCATCCGAGCTGAAAGCAATTGGATATAATTAGTATAGAATTCCCATAGGAATAACAAGAACTTTAAAGCAGTTTTGCTCGTGTACAAAATTGCATGTAAAGCTTGGAAAAATATTATCAAAATTGAAAAATGACTTTCCTAGTTTTCTTCAGTAAAGATTGGCAACGTTCTTCGTTGCAGTGAACGTTCTACCACGGACACGGTTATGATTGACGCAAAAGCGTAGAGTGATATTAAAAAAAAAAAACGAAGAAAAAGCCAATCGTGATCGTGTATGTTAAAAAATTGTATTGTTATCCCAGAAGTAAAAAAAAAGTATAGAAGAAAAAATGTTACACTCTAGTTCAATGTCACTTCCTATCGAGCTCCGTTAAGTGGATAAACCCGGAACATTTGACTGGGAAATAAATGAAGCGAGCCTTGATAAAATTTTAACAGCAAATGATTCACGTACAGTCGATTCCATCTACTGTCCATTAAATTCTTATTGCTCGTTACCTCAGCAGCTATGGAGGCATAGGGAATTGTTGTCCAGTTGAAGGACCATCCGTTCTCGCAAGGTTTTGTTGGCCAATTGGGATCAGCCTCCCTACGTCCACTGGCTAGAATTTCCGAATAATTGACAGCGTACATTTGACATCTGGACAATGCGGTGGCGCCCTCCATTTTCAATTCTTCCTCATTGGCCAGAGGAACAGAAATGGCAATTCTGAAAGAAATACAGGGAATTATCATTAATTCATTAGCATCGTTTCATATGAATCCATCGTTATTCACGATGGGTAAATTCAGATTCTTACGTGTTAATTGACGCACACAAGGAAAATCAACGGAACAGGAAAGTTTCATATGGATACCACTCGGACTTTCTCGGAATTCAAAATGTCAAATTGACTTGGTCAACAATTTTTTTATTGTTTACAAATTATAATTCAGGCGCGTGTCTGATTTTTCTGTGTAAATTTTGGTGAACAATTTTGAAGCTTCGCTCGGAAATTATCGGAACTATTCGGCAAGCTATTTTGAAAGCTCGCACATAAGCCAAAAATGCTAATTGTTTTGTTTGTCAAACAATGATTTTTTCAGGGACAGATCAAATATTTTGTACCCGCTTGTAAGCGATGCTGCGCATTAATCACGTTGAACTCGTGGACCAACTATATATATGTATATATATCAACATGTAAAATAATGATCAGTAACGTGCAGGACTGTCAACAGTCATTGAACGTAAAATTCCCAACGATGACTCGTCGTGAATTCTTGGAAGAACAGGTTATGGAGTGTTGCATTATCAGGGGTCTGGTGTACAGGCAGCTTCAAGAGATTCTCAGTGACAGAGAATGTGGACTGGACCGTAAAAATAATCTTGAGAAAAGATGATCAAATGAGCAAATTTTCAGTAAGAAAATGGACGAACAGTAGGTGTACTTATTTTTTGAAAAGTTAAAATCCCAGAAAATTAAATCTTATCAAATATTAAAATTCTCAAAAATTGCGTAAACATCGAATCAACCAAAAAGGAAGAAGTGCGCGTGGTAATCGTATTAAAAAAAATTTTATACGGTTACGAAGAATCGGCGGTTGCTCGTGATTGGTTAAATTTTTTTTGCCTTCTTTGTCTTTCCTTTTTCTAGCATGAAAATCGTGACCCTGTACTCGCGATTATTTCCGATACGTGATCGTGACGAATCACTTGCAGAAAAAGGTCTGGAGTTAAGTGACAATGAAAAATGAAAACAATGAAATTCTAAGTGAATTTTATAACACATATATCCGTGTTAAGATTTTTTTTACAAAACTGACAACTCGCTGTCTTAATATACCCAGAGAATTCTAATAGGTGTTTTTCGTATATTTTGAGGTTATCCAAATAATCGCTTTTTTATTTTTAATATTTTTACTTACTTTTCGTGATCGGTTAGATTCCACAAATCCAATTCAGGTACGGTGCACCAATACTGATTAGGCGTGAGGGTAAGGAAGAATTGGGTGAAATAAAGGAAAGCGTAAACAAAGGTAAATGGTAAAAGTATGAAAAAAAGGAACCATTGATAACGACCGGCTTCACCGATATAAGGAAGAATGTCGTCAAAATTTTCGATTTTTCGCCGACCCTCGCCAGTTTCGGCTTTCGTAGAATCTATGGCTACTGTCATTTTGGTTTCTGAAAAAAAAAGCAAAACAAAGATAATATTTAAAATTTGTTTCCATGGCTCGCTAATTATTATTATAGGTACAGTGTAAATACTAATTGACTGCCTTATATGGTTCAGCAAGTGAAATTTCATATATTCGAAATAGATTCGGCCTAAAGCAATACAAATAGATTCTGAGAACCGTCGAATGGCCTTGCTGGTTCATGTATTATAATTAACAGCAGCAATTGCATCGTTTAAACTGATTATTGTCAAACTATTGTCACGTGCTACCAATTTCATTAACTTTCAGTTATCGGCTAACAAATACTACATGACCCAATAACCTTTACAGTCAGAATGGATGCTGGGAGCCGGATACATTTTCAGTTTGTATGACTACTTTATATGGGGGAGAAAGTTAAATTTCAATTATTGTACAAAATATAATGACCATTTACGTTAATTGACACAAAAATTAATGATTTTTTTAAGATAAAAATTTTAATTTCCAGCCAGTTTGCGGTAATGACAGAAGAAAAAAAATCTTTTAACAACAATCCAGATAACGACTGATGCACGTGATTTCAGCATAAATTATACAAGTATATAATTGCTATTGGCACCGTGCAACAGCTAGCAATAAGAAAAAAAAGCTAAAAATTGTCGATACGACACTCATTGGTTTATTTATCAATTCTTTTACCAATCAATAAACAAAATCATTAACAAAACAATTACGAACATACAACCCCTGACAAAAAAGTCAAAAACGCGTTCGATTAACGATAAGAAAATTATAAAAATTTTCACTGTACTCACACCTATAATTTTTTCAAAAAATAAAATATATATGTTAACTAGGTAATCTCTCCACTCGTCACTTAATCACTATACACCGTTATCAAACTTAACGATCCTATCGCCACGATCGATTGGAATAAATTAAAGACACCGATTCAAAAACTTATTAAAACAAAATTACATTCAAAATCACGTATCGATCTCGTTCACTCGAACGAAACTAAAGATCGTGTAAATTCCAGATTCGATTTTTCATCCACGTCCTACATGATATCACGAAAGAGGGCGCGTTGACTGTTCTCTCGTTGTAGCGTTTGATGGCGCTTTATACGGTTTCTTGAAGAACCCAATTCCCCACCCAGTTGCATGAACGTGGCGATTGGTTAAACGAGTCAACGACGCGGATCGTCGCCCGTGACGTCACTGGAGAACGCATCAGGGGGTTTTGTGATTTTAAGACAGAGAAGCCTCGCGAGAAACCCAACGAGCCTGTAATTCATCGCGCATACGCGGCCACGATAACAGCAACAACTTATGAGGCTGATCCTGTATGTAATATACAGAGAAAATTACTAATGAATTTTGCCATAATTTTCTATTTACAATTTTCACATTCATTTACACGCACTGCCATAGGTTTCAATTGAATGCATATAGCTGTGATTGTTTTAAGGTTATATTATTATTATTTATCAGTATTAGAAAACATCATGTAATTCCCTAACACTCAAGGTGGTCCAGTAGCAGATATTACGCGCGAGAAACAAGTCACTGTCATTCTCCTCGTTTACCACAATGTGCATTTGCATTTATCGCTCAATGGAAACCACAGTGGATCACTTAAAGAGAGTCTAACGCATTGTAGATTCGTGATTACAGATTGGACTAGGTCATTGTGGTTGTGATTCAATTTTTTTTGTTCTGTATAAATACGTTTTTGTCCCAGAGATAAAATAGACTCTTATCGTGTATGTCGAAGGCATCTTAATCTCAATCTGAATCGATATTAATTTATTCGATATTAATTTGACATATTATTTTATTAAATTTTATAGTTTTAATTCTGCTGGAAACTTTATGGGATTGTAAGTTAATTAAATTGAAGAATTGCTATTAGGTACTTGAGTCGTTTATATTGCGAAAAGGCTTTTTTATCTTTGTTATCAGTATTAAAAGTTTAAGGATCTTCAGACCAATTTTTATCTCTGTACACAGTACGTGGGAGGCTTATACTAAGGATGATGTATATTGCATCAGTAGTAGGAAATCTTGTCGAACGTAGAATTACGTAAATTATGAAATTTCAAGTGTAATCGTGTTCATTCTCACAGGAGACTGTTTCGCTAATAGCACCGGTTCGATGGAAACGCACTTTTATGAAATTTTTAAAGTTTTGCCTTATGACAATTCCACACACACTTCCACCGACTACCAAACGTGACTGAATACCCATAAAACAGGATAGTCAAAATCTCTTTTATAAAATGATGAATTTAATGTACATTTTTCAGAATTCGACTAATTACAAAATTCTTATATATAAATAAATGTATATATGAAAAGTTATAAGTTTATATAACCGAGCACGTTGATAAGATGAAATAAATTTTTTCGGAAGGTCACCAGACCGGATCCAACTAACGTGGAAGGGACTGTACCTGGTCGGCTGTGCAAAAACCGGTTGATGATACGAAACAAGAAGAATTAACGTGTTTCACGAGGAAAAAGATTTCTGTTCTTCGTTGCTATAGAAGACATCGGCCAGTCGACCAATCAAGTTAGGACTGAGATTCAAGAGGCTGGATAAAAACTGGTCGAGCCTTTGTTTGGATTTTATTGGCAATTGAAACAGACGATTAAGATGAATTATGTAAATTCGTCATATCTCCTGAAAATGCCATTAGATATTTATTAGCAGTGTGCTTTTCCTCCTTCGAATTTTTTTTTATTACATGAGAAATTTCCATACTGGTTTTACGTTATAATAATTTTTAGTCTTTTTCGTAGGTACAATTATACCTATATGGAGTGCTAGGGACACGTATTGTATTATTTAGACATAGCTTGAGGCTACAGGGTTTGATTCCATTAGGTATACCAGGAAAATGAAATTAATCATGACAGATATAAGGTTACTAATTAGGTTCAGTACCTGGTACACTGTAACTGATTCCAATGATGTCTGGGGAAACGGGTATTTCTTATGACGTCATTATCCAGTAGCAACATAGCGTAATATATATGTGTATACATATATGTTTATAGATATGACGTTTCCCGATTCAAAAGTCGGGTTATTGACGTCACGAGCAGCAAGAACTGGAATTCGCCACGTCTCGAGCTACATCAATGATCTGTCCGGTAGCGTGTGAGGAATTCTTTGTTTCGTCATTTTCCTTCAGTATCTTTCGTCAGGCATTTCCGATGTCACGAATCCCGTCTTTCCTCCTCCGAATTGCTGGTGAGACTCTGTCGGCGCGAGGAGATTGGACTGATTATCGTAACGGCAGGTCGACCTTGTGGAATCGATGAAAAAAAAGAAGCAAGACGTTTCAATACGTTGATAATTACCGAATCAAAGGAGTTCGATCACCTTGTTCGCGGTTTCTGCAACTTCGAATTAATAACGAAAACCTGTATAGTATCGTAATTGACAAAAAGTCATTGTGAAAATACTATGAAAATATTGTCGGAATTGTTTCTTGTTGATACACTATGTAAAATAATTTTCTGAGGATAACAGTAATGGCCATATTAACAATTAACGTGGTGAACATGAAAATATACTTTTTCCTCATTCCGAGTACGTAATAGAAACAATTTAACAGCTCTTATAGCAAATGCATATATGTATAGTGCACACAATCGAGGAGCCGAAGAAAACGAGGTCGTATAAGCAAGAGAATGGTGAACCGGTGCAAACTTATTTTACTGTTTTACGAGCCACTTCTAAGTTCAAGTGCAGTAGAGGAAATGGTGGACTTATCGTGAAACGCAAGTGGATCGCGTAACGCAAGGTTACCTGATAGTTACAGGGTTCTTCTGGCTTTTGGGCATACATATTTCCAACAATGATATGTAACACGACACTTTAAGTTTCCTTTTAGATAGATTTTCATGATTCCCTCTTTCACTTCACTTGTTTCGATAATCAAGATTTTCTCGAGAGTCGCCATAATGCTGTTTCTCGATTTATACGAGATTCGATATTTTTAGCTCTACTATACCGACGCCGCGTCGGACAGTAATGGCCGCCGTGCGTTTCGTGAACTGACAGCCGATCTTCCCTTCTTGTATTTTTGTATTTACTCTGTTTACAAAAGTAAATTACTCGATTTACTTATACGAGTAATATATAAATTTCCCAAGTTCGTGTTAGTGGAAGTGAACAAACCGCGATAATTTTCTCTTTCCCTTGGTATTTCCTATTCCGTGTTTTATTTAGGAAGTGGTGTATTTCGCGAGCGACACAGTCAGCCTTTTCCTGGCTGTCAACTGATATACTTACAATGGTTACTGTCATCAGATTCATTTATTAGCTGATAATGACTTCAGTCTACTTGTAAAATATATTCTACAGGCTGCAGGACATCCAAACGGTATGCTTAATGTTGCAATTGTTTACACTTGACAGTGGCCTTGGAATTCCGTTCACCGTTTACTAGGGAATTTATCGATGATTATCCGCGATTCCGTGTTCGGGACAAGAAGATAAAAATTTCTCAAGATTTCCAGGAATCTTCGTAAAAACTTTCATTTGATTCACTTATTTTTATTTCGTTGACAGTTTATCGCAGAGTAAACTTTACGTGTAGTGCTACGTCTTAGGTAATTAAATGAAATTCCTAAATATAATAAAATGCTTTGGGGCTTTATTGTTTTCATCATCTTTGGATGACAAAACGATATTAGGACTGGGTGTGATAGCTCAGTTTAAAAAAAATCTGTACCGCCTGTAATGATATAATTCCATGGCGTCGTATCGACAAACACGATGCTGCGCTTGCAAGTACCAGTATTATTTGTTCAGAGTTTTACGAGCAAGGTTCGTGACTAACGCCAACAAAATTACTTGTCTCGACCGTTAAAGTGAAATTGAAAGAAGATAAGGATTATACTTTTTAACAGCTCCCATTCAAAACCTCTATACAGTTCTTATCTATTTCTACGAATTCTTCGCGTGAAACAATTATGCTTAGTAATTATCAAATGCGCGACAACTTCTATTTTAGGAATGACAATAATAGTCTCGGCAGATGATGAAATTCTTCTTTTTTTTTTAACGTGTTATAATTGCATCTAGTTATATTTAATCTTATCTTTTGTTTTTCAAAAAACATTCGTAATTATTGCACTGTCACTGCCAAAGTCCGCCAATGCGTATCCGGCATTATATTTACCCTATAACAGTTACCAGCATGTGCGAAGGTCTCCGAAACTAGTCCTTGGTCAATCGAAATTAGTTGCGGTCTATCTTTTACCAATCAGCACTTTGAATTGTAGTTCGTTAATAAATCTATGGACAAATACATGAAAAATCGTATATCTTTCCAAGGTCATGGAAGCGTTGACCATGATAATGTTACATACCAAGTATAGCCTCACTCTTACCATGACGGTTAAGAGTGTTAAAAATTTCCTCGAAAGTCTTTTATTTTAATGAAAAAATTCCTTATCAATTTCGTGGCAACTAATTATCATTTTATTATCCAAGATTGGCATTCTCCTGCCGTCGTAGCAAGAACATTGTAATATATATCAGAAAAGTAATTAACGAATAGTATACACGAGCAACAAATGTACCTACAGTCGGATCCACGAATTTAATATATTTTTTATATTATATTAATTAAATAAAAAAATAATATATTCCACTAAAAATTCATGCACATGCATACTGCGTATCAACAATTGTATACAGTGCCATGTATAAAAAACCACATTGACCACGTGGACAGACAATGTCTGCAGATGCATTGCAAAGCCACGTAAAAGTCAATGATAGAAAAATGGCCCGTAATTCAAATTACAATTTTCTCTCAAGAGTTACCCCTTTTTTCATAAACACCTAATAAAAAAATAAACATTCATTATCCTACAAACGTTTTCCACATTGGAATATCATTGTGAATAGAAAGCTTCATTTCTGACGTATGTATGACGTATAACGTTACATGAGAGAAATACGGAAAATCTGGTATCAGTCAGGACAATTTAAGATATGCATAATTTTTTCAGCCAACCACGAACAGTCGGCCATTTGTATTTTGTAAAAGCTGAGTTACTCGAAATTGTAGTGTCAAAGAAAAAAAAAGTACGGAGGTAAAAGAAAAATTGAGATTATCTGTGAAATTATTGAATTGCACCAGTTAGAAATAACGTAAGTACGTTCAATATAACTATGAGGAAATGTTATATGAAATGATATGATTGTTTCTGGTGAATTGTGCAGACCAAGTGGCATTGAGGCTAATAGCGTTTGTACCACCTCCTGGTGCGGTGAATGCTTCGGTGACTGGTTTGCTGTCTAGCCTGGTGGAAGCCATTCGACATTTCCTTTTCCTTGGTTATGCCTTTACTCGATTCACTTTTTTGCCCCTTTTCTTCTTCTGTTTTCTGCTTTTTTACGTTCCTTTGCACAGGCGCGATCGTTACCCGTTGCCGAGGATTTGATTACGTCACCGCCCAGACGATGGAAAACGGACGGGAAAACTGAATCGTACGTTAAATGGGTCACTACGATAATTTGCGTAATCCAATCCTCTTGGTGGCGAATTACAACACAGAATTTTTCCTTTTAATATTTATTTTCGACTTGAACGCAGTCGGCGACACATTGCCAAGATCGTTACAAGATGGAAATATGGAAGTGGATAACCTGACACGCAGTGAGTGAAGATCGATCGGGGAAAAACAGGCATAAGGAAAAGAAGAAAAACATTTCAAGGACGCATCTCTGTTTCTTCATGAAATTTGGATTCCTGGAAGAGTTTCTTATGGCTTGAGATTTTAATTAGGCCTTGATCAGGGAACATCGATACGTCATCGATCGTATCGATATCGATCCTAGTGGACTAATTAAAAATTTGTTTCAATTGATACAAAAATACATATACACTATGAAAATTTTTTAATTTCCTCAATTTTTTTTTTCCTCTACGTAAAGTGAAACCGCAAACCTTTTTTCCGCTCGTGATTTTTCTTTAGAATTTACTGCTGCTTATTCTTGATATTCCTGATTTACACATTTCCCATCCCGCCAATACTTCTTCATTGCATTCAAATGTATTCACACTGGATCTCATTAATAATTCAACAATCGTGTCGCATCAAGGTTAGTTATCGCGAATCGAAGAATGGGTGAATCACGGCTCTTGGATATCGAGAGGATTCGCGCATTAATGAAAAATCCAGGTAAACATCAAATTACGATTTCGCATGGCTGCTGGATTCAGATTCATTCTTATTATTGTTTTACGGCATCGTTGTTATTCATTTCGAGATCGTAATGATAAATTTTACCTTGAATATTACCATCGCTATTGTTATCGTTGTTACAAGACTTTGTCGAGTTCAAAAAATTAATTCTTGGTTCAAATTTATTTTTTTAACTTTTTTGCTCTTTTTATTCATTCAATTCAACCCAGCTCCGCTCGAACAAGCAAAACCAACTGGAATCCGGAGTTCAAAGACAGTCTCCTGCCACTCGGCATTTATCCCATTTCTTGTCCGTGTTCAGTTAGCACGTGCGTTAAGTATAAAGATGCTTTTTTTTTCAAACAAGCCTAAGGATCGTTTCTATGAATCGTCGTTTCAGAAGGACAAATCGCTTTGGAGTAATACCTTTGGTATTAAAGGTTGGCACCGCTTTTCGTTCATTTTCAATGATTGTGTGGTTCCGGCAATGGTGAAGAGATAACAAAATATTTTTTTAAAAATTTTACATCCCCTTAAATGGAAGCTTTGTGTAGATGGTTGCTATTAAGCAAATTAGCATACCGGGTGATTCAGCCCAAATCCACCACCTGAACTCCTGAACCACCTGGTGTACCAAAAACGTGAAACGGAACCCGGTGGAATAGCGGACATGGAATATTGTAATAATTAATGAGAAAGTCTCGAAACATTTTAGGTCCGTGTGTAAAATTTTAATTATGCGAAAAAGGTCAAAACTGTGAATAAAAGGGGGGAGGGGGGGGTTGAGACTTTAGAAAAAGAAAAAATCGGACCATGTTGACAGTGTATGTAACATATATGAGGGACATTGGGTATTACGTATCTATACGTTTGAAGGGTTGGTAGCTATTACGGTGGTCGCTAGTTCAGGGGCGGCTGTGAAGGGGTCAGTGAAAAATGGGGTGAAAAAAGAAAGCTCAAGATTGGTCCAACGTTTCTACACTGCACAAACAGCCTCTTTTTCTTTACGTTGAGTATTTCTTATTTTATCCAATTTTTTATTTTTCTCTTTTTTCCCCTACTGTGCCATAGCGTCGCTTAATAAAAACAAAAGACCTTCGTCCCTCTGGGATTACAGGTTTCCATAAATTTTTGCCTTATCAGAAATGATTTTTTGATAAAATTTTCTAGCCTAATTTTTCACGGAAAATATATTTTTAACAATTTCCTAGTCCATGAAAAATTACTATTTGCAGTCTGTTATTTTCCCTAGGGTTGGTCCAGCAGCAGCAGCCTCACGACGCTTCGTCCCCTATCGGGTCCCTTAACTTCTTACGTCTAGTAACTTTCCGCCTGGTAATTTCAAGACTCATTCAACGTATGCCAGTCACTTCGTGTCTCTTTTTATTGTCCTCTCTCTCAATCTCTCTCTCTCTCTCTCTCTCTCTTTATCTCTCTCTGTCTTCAGTCTTACAGAGTGCACCGACAAAGAAGAACATTTTCACGATCCATATTTCACACGAACAATCCCAACCCTTCGGTGTTGGACAATAAGAGCTTCAAGTTGATGTTGACACACCCTGTATATATAAACCTGTCTCCCTCCCTCCCTCTACTTGTAACCACGATTGATAGAACTTCCGTTTCCGTAAGTTTCACGCCTCGGGGATGATGACGGAGGTCAAGGTGGCTGTCGCGGTTGGCAACACTTCCAAGAATTCATCATCAGTCAAGGATCATTGCTTGCCTGGCTCGCGACAAAATTTCCGCAGAATCCAGACAGGCGTTTGTTTAAAACCTTCGTTACGTAATATCAAAAATAATCTTAACAGCTCATTTAATTGATTAATTACGAAAAATTGACGAAGGAAAATTTTTTAATTCAATTATCAAATGATCGTCCGTGTTTTCTTATGACGGAAGAAGATAAGCTTTCGAGAATACGGTCCAGCACGCGCTCGCTTCCTCTCAATCTTATGATCTCATCCAATAGATTCTGCCGGGTACAGCGGCGGCAGCTGGATCCGGTCAGCTCATAAGGATAATCTAGAAAATCTCTATCTATATAACCTAGTTCGTAACATGGTGATTTTACATTTAATTCCAAACTCTATTTCGTATAATCTCACAGTAGTGATATTACGTCACTGCTTCAATAACATTGAAACAGCCACTGGACCATTTTCTAGACAGTATTTTAGGCTCCCCATGGATTTCCCGAATAAATATATAGCGGATTCGTTGTTTTACGAAATTCAACAGAGAACTCGCCACTTTTTGTTCCTATCCGGAAAATTTATTTTTTCGGGAAAATAACATTTCGAGGATTCGGGAAAAACGATATTAAACTTGTACGAGGCAGACCCAGTCATGTAGACGTGATAACAGCTCTTCTATTGTTATCATATTTTTTTTGTTTTCTATAGCAAAACGCATCAGAAATATTTAAAATGATAATATTTTCATTTATCTGCCTGGTAATTTTTCGTCTTTGAAATTAGTCCGAACAAACGACTCAAAAGTCAGTGGGTGGTCTGTGCTTTGATAAGAAAAAAAAAAAAAAAGCAGTCTGTACTACCGGTTTACTTTGTTACAGCGCGTATATATGTATATAGATATACAAGCGTGTAGAAGATGCAGGGGGCGGTGGCCCGGCCTAAGGGGGGGGGGGGTGAAGGGGGGGGTGCTAGTGACAGGGTGAGAATTCATAAGAAAATTCAAAGGGTGGTAAGCGTGAATATAGAAATGAAAAAGATGGAGTCGCACTAGATATCTAGATAACGGCAGGGACGGAGATAAATATAGATCGCCGCACTCGTATACATATGTGCAGATACGATTCTCGTGCGAGCTTTAATCTTGAGCCAGCAGCCGTTTTCAAGTCGATTCTCATCTCCTGGTTGCTACGCTGTGCTATACTGGGATAGAACCGACTGACGTTAAAAGCTTACGAGGCGAAAAAGCTACGCCATTTGTAATCCCAGAAGAAAAGTTGCGTTACGTAAAATTCCGGTGACGCTTTAATTATATTTCCAGCTTTTTAATTTTCTTCGATACCCTTCCCCCTGTTATGTTTTCATTTTAAATATATTCAAATCTCCCGCCACTTCGTGACTCGCCCGAGACCACGCACTATTTCCCACGTATTAAAATATGCTTTTACTCTTGTTTCAAGCCGTAAATTTCAAGCAGGCTGTATACATGCATATCGATCTTTATTCGAATTATACTTATCGTTGGAGCTCAGAGAATCGATCCCGATCTCCGTGATTGAACCGTTCGACTGTTCAACCGGTCTGCAATGGCGGTCGTCATTTATGAGTAATTGACCTATAGCCACTTTTTTAATTGCACGAATCTCGTATCTCAAGAAATTATTTGTTTGTTACACTCCAATGATTGCTCGGTGCGATGATGCGATTAAATTCAATCAGATCGATCGCAACGGGCTGATCTAACGCGAATTGATACGGATATCAATACCGATTGATACCGGTTGGTATTCTTTAACATGGTTAGGTGTATGCTTACATGTGCACATATACATGTGTATGTATACAGGTTAAGTGATAACTGATGTATTCATGGAGAAAAAATAAGGGAGCAATGCCTATACTGTTTTGTCGGGCAGAAATAGAAATTCATTAATTTCTGACAGTGTGCGAGGGGGTTTAGGGGCGGCGGGGGGTGGGTGGGGGGAGGATAAGGGTGGATTTCTCGATGTCCCTGGCACTTTTAATTGTATTCGGAATAAAGTGCGGTTTAAATAAAAAAATTTGATGTCGATCATCGCAATTATTTTTTTATTTAGTACGTTGATCTTTCGATGTGGATAAAAATTTTTTCAGCGATTACGCAATTCGCAAAAAATTTACGCGATTCGCTCTAGCCACTTGTTAGGCGCATAACGATTGATATCAATTGCCTTTTGACAGCTGCTAAATTCGGTTGTTGCCGCTGGTATTAAAAACGATGACTTTGACGTTACGTAAGCATGGTTCTCGTTTGACAATGGCCGCCATGTTGTTTCTTTATTCAACTTTAACGCTAATTCTTGAAAATGGAAACTTCCGGTCGACGTTCCATCGGCGATCTTAAATAATTTTCCAAAGGCTTCCGTTACCTGTGTTTTGGTCTTTGTCATTTTGTAATTTTACTCAATTTCTTTCTCTACCTTGAGTTTTATGCTTTTTTTTCTTTTTAATCAAGTCACCAACTGAATTTTGTTTATTATGTTTTATCCGCCGTCTAGCCAGTTAAAAACATTTATTTGAACGTCATCATCGAATTCTTCGATTTCTTATGAGATTTCTAGTTAACGTTACGTCAACTATATATTCGATAGCTTTATAATATGCTTTACGTACATGTTCAATAATTTGGGGAAAAAAATATTTTTCCTCGAAATTAAATGTGCGTTGTGCTAAATATTAAATTTGTGTGTAATTGTCATGTAAATCTAATGATATTTTAGGAGTCTGGTACAGTATAGGGAAATTATATAGTTTTAATTTCCTGTACCTATATGGTAGCACGTTGATTTTCCGAAGAATGCTCAGCTGCTCGTATATCGAAGTACCCGTCTCTCGCGCCTGTGTCACCTGATAAATTTTGTTATCAGTCAATCCACTATTTTTTTTCCAAATTCTTTTTAACGCAATGACAAACGTTTTTCATATCATTGTTTGCAGTCATATAGTTTTATGGTGTTTGTAACCCGATCAAAATCCCTGGAGGTTGATCCCTCGTATAACGAGTAATCGATTGTTTGTTTGAGAGAAAATAAATATCAGGACGTATATTTTTATTGGTTTGTTTGAACATAATCCACTTTCGTGCAATTTTTTCCTCGTAGCGATAAGGTGACTACGCAATTCAAGTATACGGTTACGATAAAGAATTAGGCGCGAGTCATTAATTCTAGATGAGAGCAAAAGGACATTCAAATTCGTAACTGGTTCGCGAACAAGAGACTTGACTTTGTATAGGCCTGAAAGTGCACGAAACAATAATTTGAACAAAAATTATACGTCATAGCTCCGGAAGCATCGTTCGAACATTCGTCAAAGGGAAATTCCAGGAAACCCTTTGTCACGTGCATGACAAAGGTAGAGTGGATACTTTTTTCTTTTTTTTTACATAAATATAAAAATCAGTTTTTTTGCTTTTGGAAAAATTCACTATTATCCGTGCTATCGGTATCACGATTATTTTTCTTTTTTTTTTTTAAATACCTATCCACCCTCTTTTTTTCATCTTCCATAATTTTTTTCACTCACCTTAATTCACGTTGGAAATTTGATCTCGCTGCTACCGACGAAAAATTTCCACAATGTCGATCTCCGCTTCACTCATCGCCGACTAACCTTGCACTAAACTGCATCATCTCGTCCGCCCGCGATAACAAAAGTTGCGAACGTTATAGTTCACTTTAGAGAGGCCCTGCATTTAGACGGGGATCGATGGGGTTGCCCAGTGACGGAATTTTTTGAGATTTTGAAAATTCATTATCACGTCGAGTAACCAGGATCGATAAATCGATTAATTGAAAATCGATCTGACGAATAATTAAGTGTCAGCACACGAGAATTTCAAGTATACGGGAATTTGGAAAAATTGTACAAATTTGATGTAACTTTAAAAATTCCGTAAAAATGGAGGGAGGCGTGGATTTTGTATAAGAAATTTATTCTAGAAAAAAATTAGACATCTTATTTGGATTTTTCATACCGAAGGGATTCTTGATTTTTTTTTCAAAATTTATCATTCATACCTTGCCCGGAATTCTGATACTCGGTGCAATAAAGGGTCTCTAGTCGGCTGGACAGGCCTACTGGCCTCAATGCTACAAGAGTCATCCCATTGTGTGAAAGCCACGAAGATGGAGGCAACATAATGAAACTAACTGGCATACTCTGACCAATTAATTGACCCAAGCACTACATAATATTTAATGTACACTCGCCGCCTTCCTCCGCGTCACGTGAACGGATAGAATACCGATCGTGTTTCACGGAAATCCTTACTTGTACCTAACCTACAAAAGAAATAACTTCCATTCAGAATATTAATGCTTGATTGATCAACTTTATCAAACACATGAATATCAACCACTTGTCGTTCGTTAATTCCTGTTCATGTATATGGCTATTCCATATGGCCGTTTTACCATAGGAGTCAAACGAAGAGGCTAACTTCAGACGGTACGTTTGGCCAGTGACGGAACAAAGGCGTGCAGTGTGTGTTCCAAAAAGAGTCTGATAATTTTCCAAAAAAATTTTATCTGTCGTCCCGATAAGAATTAAGAAAAGATATTTAAAATCCTCAAGCTACTCATACGGTGCTAACTCGTGACCTTACTCGGAATTTAACGATTTCTGCTTTCCCTGAAAAATAAAAAAAAACCGTAGTCATTCCCCTCGACCGTAAAAGTCGCTAGCAGGTACAGTAACGATCCGTAAACGTCAGCACCCGAGGTGCATTATAAACGAGCCTCTCGAGACATTAGTCCGCCTCTGACGTCATATATCGATCGGCAATTATTTACGATCGATCGATCAGTCGGAAAAATCTTTTTCTCTCGTCCAATCATTTTATAGTTTTACCTGCTCGTTTACATCATTCCTGCATGTTTCCTGGAATTTTGATATATATATTTTTGTACTCGGTGATTTTGCCCTTTTTATTTCTCCTACTTGTTTTTTTTTTCTACATTCACGCACGCCGTTTTGCCGGATTTTATGGATTTTTATACTGCCACATGTACCTAGAGTCGTATGGCACGTTGTACACTTTATTTCAAAAGTTTTTCCTGTACGTTTCTCCGGACTGTATAGTTTGCGTTACGATCGCTTGTCCGTTTTCAATCTTATCTTTGTCTTATCTTAACCTCGCAGGTTAATCATTCGAATTCACTACAGCCATTTTCTACGTTTCCCTAGCTGCCTCGGATTCTCTGGTGAGATTGCGCGGCCGACGCTTCACGACGGCGGCTGACGCCGCTCGAAATGCGACCAGGGCGCCGAAGTCGAGCAGAAGGAACCTCGGCAGATCAGTTGATTCTGGTTGAGCGTTCAGTTCGTCCTGTGCAGCCATAAACACTGCGAGTTTTCTTCGACTTCTTTTTTTGTTTTCAATTGGTAAGTCACTTGTGTTTACCTGTTATTGCGTATGAGAGTAGTGTTGATTTTTGATTTTACATTAATTTCTTATAAAATATGACTTTTAGGTTAAGAAAATAAAAATGGATAAATGCATAGTGAATAATATTGATTTTTTTTCGGACTATCAAGTAACCTGTAATTATATGTTATTTCAATTTTATTTACCAGGATCGATTATATGTCTGGGAAGAGTTCCTGTTAATGATCCATTTTTCATTGATGAATTTCCAAAAATAAGTCTAGCTAGCCCGATCATTAGCCGATTGGGATGTAATTAATCAATTGAATATATTATATCGAGACTAGTACGTTCGTGATTATTCATTCAACTCGAGAAATGTTCCATTTTTTTTCAAAATTTTTAAAAATCTCTCGGAAATACATTTCGAGGGGGGATATATATTTTTGATCGATTAGATTCATTTGACCCCCTCCCCTCCTTTTCTTAACTGATTTATTGGAAATCAATATTACTTCTAAGACGTTACAGTCCGATCGAACCATATTACATTCCTGAGTTTTGCTATTTCTCTGGTAGCCACACGGTGATCGATAAGAATTCTTTTTCACGTGAGAAACTTCAGTTTCGTGTTTACTCGAGAGAGGATGAAATGTAAAGAAAAGGCAAGCGAATTAAACTTCTTTTAAACGAGATTTTTTTTTTCGCGCTGACGGAAATCGAATTTTTACGCAACTTTGAAAACTCGTCCAATGCGATTGGCGATCGTTTAATAATTTCTCGAACGAACGCAAAAAATAAGGAAGAGAATAAGAGAATAATAAATCTATATGTAACTGTGTATTTATATACAGAAAGAGACAGAGAGAGTGCAGAACTATCTATGTAACGAAGATACACAAAGATAAATTAGAGGAGAAAAAATTATGACTTATGGATATGACGTACGTGCGAAGTGCTAATTGCCTCCAGAGGCAAAAATCGATTTGCGATGTGTGTCGAGTTTGGTTATGAAATTGAACAAAATTTTGCAAAAATACTTAAAAAATTGTTAACCGCTTCGAATTCCCTTGCGAAATATTTTCGTTGCGAACGAGAAGAAAGAAAAGGGTAAACCGAGGTTTATTATTATTTTGAAGAGGACCAAGATGCTCTCATGAAATTATCCACTTTTTTGACATTGAGTCGATCCTCTGATTACTTTTACGCCATGCAATTTCACAGTCTCTTTTCCTTAAGCTTTTATACCGTGCAGAGAGTATAAAAAGAGGTTCGTGACGGGCAGTCGTCTCTCGGCGTTACTTTATCTACCTTTTTCCTTTTCTCCCCCTTTAATATTTCGCATCCATTATGCAAGTATATTTTTTGTACGCGTTCTTTGCCGCAGTGAAAAACGGATCTTTTTTTTTCCCACATTGCGACCGAGCAGAATTTCAAGAGGGAACGAAGCCAGACCGAAAGTCGTGACTCCCTTTGATCTTCCAGCATCGGCGTCGGGCGAACCGTGAAGAGATCGAAGATGAGATCGTGCAAACTTTTTCGGACGAAAAGTGGAAAAAGAAACATCCCGTATTATTAGATACGAGATGAAAAAAAAAATGTGAACAGCCTAAACAGGATGGAGCTGTACCGTCAGTGTGAAAAATTCCTGAAGTCCGGACAAAAATAGCAAATTTAAAGTAGAGTGTCCATAGTTCGATAACGTTCCTCTCGTTATCGCTGCGTTCATTATCAACAGGTGACTCCAATTAACTAGCTAATTAGCTAGGTAAAATGACGTGTTCGCATAGTGTAAACTGTAGGTTATATCGTGACTCATAAATAAATTGCAACATACTATAAAAATCTGCTTGAAAAATCGGATCATTAACAGATCACAGATTCGATCTTATATTCACTGTTAAAAAAGATCATTCTTAGATCACTTATCGATCCATCCCGTAAACCTTTTCCTTGATAGATCTCGAAATTATCTGCCTGCGTGAAACATAAATAAATTTAAACGCAACGCAGTCCCGCTGGACCATATAAAGTGACAAACAGTAATTCGTCCTATTTTTTAAAAATGATAAAAATTGGCAAATACAGTAAAAATTATTAAATCAAAAATCACACGTTCACGAAAGACTTTCCCAAAATCACACTGACATATTCACTCAATGCATTCTGTTTATTTTAATCAAGGCAATTATCCATACGATCGATGATCAAGATGCCGATACTGTATCCTTCAGATCAGATCAACAGTCTCGCCCCTTATCTCACGCAGTCCTCCACATGGTCAGCGTTGCATAATTACCATACAATATCACGATATGCATTTTTGAAAACTCTTATCTAATTTGAAAACTGATTACACGACCCTTCACACCTATTCGACTTGGATGTGACCCACGTGAATTATAAACTCCCAACTACTGCAGTTTTTGACACGTGACTCACTTTTCGGACCGACCGACCCCGCACATCCGCTTCTGTCAAAATACGAAGTGCGAAAGAGACCAGCCAAATAATTTGATAAAGTGATTTCCTGTACGCGATAAACTCAATAGTTAGTAAAAATAGTCCTTCTGTGAGTCGTTGTGTCATGTATGACACACATAGTCGAAAATGGTTATTTCGTGAAAATTCGCCTTAACCACACATACGCTTCAGCCTTTCGACCCAGAAAATGACCAGTGAAGGTAACGACGTAGGGTCAAGGTCGACGAGTGGCGAATTATGAATATAAATGACCTACCGAGCTGACACGTAAAAAATTCGTAACAAGCCGGAAGTGACGGGAGGTACCAACAGGTTAAAAAAAAAAAGGAAATCAGCTGCCAGAGGAGGGTAGTCGATGTGACGTCGTCAGTAGCGAAATAACTTCTGTCCTATGTTTAACCTGTCAAGTCGCTCTGAATTAATGTTTCCGAAGGTGTAGTACATTGATTTTACGTCAGCAGGGATTTAGTTGGGCGTTCTCTCTCTCTCTCTTTCTCTCTCTCTCTTTCTCTCTCTCTCTCTCTCTCGCTCTTACGTACACACGCTCTGTCTCACTCGCACTCGTTCTCACCGCGAGGTTCAAGCGGGTCCAGATATTTATTAAACTCAGCCGTCCTACGTAACTCTCGCCCTAAAGTTACAAACTCGTCCAGCTACCCGACCAACCCTGACCGAAGGGTCACCCGGATTTTTTTTATTTCACCCCTGGTCGCTAATATTTATTCGTCAATTTCAATTCGCCATTACCAAAGTCACGGACCCCACGGTCCCCGCGTCTCTTCTGCCATAGATACAGCCCTGAGCTACAAGGGTGGTGTAGATGCTGGTTGCTACTCATCCCATGTGATTTATACGAGTAACGATCCACTGGGTATGGCAGGTAGATATGTACACCTTGGCACCTCTCACTACCCTGCCTCCCCCCCCAAATGCTAACGATCCTCTTCCAATAGCTGTGCTAAAATATGGGGAAACCCCTGAAAGATACATAGAGGCGGTTATTCTCCTACGAAGATTAACGTTTACGGACTTTTATTTTCAAAATAAAAAAATACTTAAACACAAATAAAGACAGTCTCGCGCATAGCATACCCGTAGTGGAAGTGAATTGCGGGCAGGGGAAAGGATTGTGTGAAATCTACTTTTTCGAATCTGCTTGATATTCGTAGGGACAAAAAGTTTAATCGGTTCCTCGTTAATTCTTTACGTTCCTAATTTTACAAATTCAATAGTTTATTTATATAATTTAGTGTACATGTCCTATATACTCGTATAGTGTAGGGTCGTTCCACGAGTAGTGAGTCCTCTCTAGGGGACTCATTTACCTTGAAAGTCATAGGAAGGTGGCCCCTCCGAAAGCTATTTTGCAGCTATCGAATTATTCCAGATAGACGTACAGCCTGAAGCTGGCTTTTTGACAGCAGGTACATCAGTTGACTTCAGTTCGTACCTTTGTCCCAGGTAATCCTGCGCAGACAGATGCTTCAAAATTTTTCAGTAAATAACAATTAGGCGCTGAATAATACATTTGATGTAGCGACTAGAAAAAATTGGTGGGTCGTAATTTTCTCCCTGGTCCCAGGAAATTATCCCTGTGCTCATGATTATGTTACCTAATTCTTCTACCGCGATAAGAATCAACCGCGAGACTCCTTATCTTTATTTCCATCATCATTTTTCTTTTTTAGACTCCGTAGATCATATCTATTCGCTATGACTCCTGACCCTGTTATCGGGATGCTGTAATATTTAAAAAGCCAACCAAATTTTTATCTCCTTTTTTATTTCACTTTACGTAATCACGTGTGGGTAAAACTACTTGTGCTATATGTTACATATGTTGCATGCGAAATTCGTTCTGTTAATAAAATTTTGCAAATTTTCTTTCGACTTCTCTACCGATGATCTACGTACATTTTAGGGGTACGCATGAGTACTGTTTTTTAATTTGTTAATAATTTTAAAAAATAATATCACACATGAGCATCCCTTTTACGTTGCATGTGGCAGAGTGAGCAATTTGCTGACGAAGTAATCATCGACGAATAATTTCCAAATGCCAATTCTCTCATTTGAATGCATCGTTACGTCACGGACTCTTGCACATACTCGTGACGCGTTCGTTTGCAAAATCCATTTTCAGAGGATGAGAGTAATTCCGGTCCCATGCACTCTGCTTCCTAAACAAAGAGACACCTACCGGGTGTCATTGAAATTCGAAGTATTCTCCCTTTCGTCCCTTATGGTGTTTGTGGAAAGGGGCGGGAGGTGGGGGAGGGCAGGGGGAGGGGATAAGGAATCGTGAAAATTATTGAAATTCAATTTTGAAACAATTTTAACATTTTTCATAATGGCGATAAGGGATTGACGGTGAGGGTTTTCAACGGCAGAAGGTGCGGATGGAAAAATATTTTTTTTTTCCCATCACATAAGGAATTTCATTGCGGTGGAAAATTAATGAGATTTTCACGTGATGAAGTGCCATGTGATGTTTTTTTCAACGATTCGTCATAATTTTATTATAAACGTCATGGGAAAATGGCGAAAGTCGAGTTCTCCTTTGTTACTCTACGGAATGAATATTTTGGAAAAGTGAAATTCATCAATTCCTCTTTGACTCCTGTCCGCCGTCAATTTCACAAATGTATTTTCAGTCCCCTTTGATATTCCATGCATTTCGATCACGTGCATATTGATGCCTTATCTCTAGCCATATATCCAGTCTCAAATCAAATGAACTTCTTCGTCTCTACCTATTCTAGTATAACGTATAGTTTCGATGACGTCATCGCGAATTCACTCTAGAGTCGAAGGCGTTCTTCCTTAATATATTTGCCCGACTTTTACGCTATTTCATATAATACATTATATACGTATCTCTATACTGTGTATATATGTACTAAATATATCTTAGAATTGTTTATGTAGCACATATATGTTACAGTGGAACTTGTGAGTACATATGTAGTAACAATGCTCGGCATTGTGTTGGCTATAAGAAAGAATCGGCTGGAGTATCTGGGGGCTTAGAAGCAGCAAGGAAATACAAAGGGCCAGGAGCGTATAGATCGCTCAGAGTGCCCTGGTCCTATTGGAATCCGTGAACTTCAGGGAAATTTTCTAGACCGCATCTATCGGTTGCCATGGCAATCGAATGCAATATGTAAAGCTCTTGGTTCGTTTAATTTTTAAAGTAATATTCTTGCATTACAAATTCATCCTTACGTCACTGCTCGTCCTTTATTTTCGCGAAATTCGGATTCTCTGGAGCATTAATCTTTAATGCCAAGAGCTGCCACTCTGGCGCTGCTCTCGTCTTTCGATACTCGTAGATTCACTACGTGTAAAATTCCTGGTGAAAGCAATGACAATTTTTTCTTCTCTCTCCGTCGGTGCAGCACAATTTTTATCACTGGCTGATTAAGCAAATCAGTCCACGAGATGCACCAGGGAAATTAAAGAGCGAAGTGTTTGTCGTGAAGAAATTTTTTTTATTTTAAATCGATACTCATAACAATGTACCGCCAAGCATCCCAAAGGATCGCCGATCGATTTTCGCCGGATCGAGCAGCAGCGAAAAAAACAAAGATGAGGGTAGAAAAAAAGAAGTTTCCTCAAATCGCAAATATCCATCCGTCTTCCTCGGTATTCGGGAACTTCGCGTCTTGACCCATTTCCTTCTCAGTGAATCCGAGCTTTTCGTCTATCAGCCCCACGAGACAGCCAATTCCATTTTTGGATCTTCCGTATCTCTTTCGCCCCTAAAATTGACTTCGGTCTACGACGCCAGAGCAGTGGCTTCGGATGAAGTTCAAAGGTCAGATCCCTATCGTACAACAACGTACGTACATACGGGTCAACAAGGAAAAAGATTTTTATACCAAACGAAGATTTCGAAAAAAAATTCGACTTTCTCTTCCAGCGACTACCCTAAAAATCTATGTATCATCATCGTGAAATTTCTCCAAACAGATCGAACTTTCCCCGAGCAGAACTACAAGAAATTCCCGTGTAGCATCTCAAATTCCTAGCGGATACATTCGCTAGATTAGGTCAAGGCTTCCCCTTTATGAAGGTATATATATATTATATATAGACACTGGTATATACAGGTAGATACAGACAAGGGATGAATCGGACGTTTCCAGATATACTCACACAATATCCAGTAAATTTCATACCGGTCTCATGCATATATATGTACTAAACTGAAGTCCAATTGTGGTTTCGAGTTGGCATAGAGATCTAATAAGGGTAGAGGGTCGGTGTATTCCGAGGGTAACGATCGGCTCGCGTGTTTCCGTGCGTCCTTTTGTGTTATCTTCGAGCGAGGATCGGCTCGTCCGTTCAGATAAGGTCGTTACGTAGTAACAAAAGTTACCTCGGCCGACCTCAGCTGACCTCCCTTTACGGAGCTAACGAATCCGGGACAACAAGATGTACCATTCGATTGCATCCCCTGAGTCAAGGTACGTAATTTCCACCTATGCGACATGAGTTATCAGGCACGTTAGGCAGGCGTTTGGGGTTGGTTGGCGTAGAGGGCGCAGAGGGCGCAGAAGGCCGAGCATCCCCTACGATTAAGGGTTGCTTTAATTAGACGTTAAGCTGCTTTTATCAGCGGGCCGTACTCGCGAAGCTTTAAACGGAAAACCCTTTGGGTGCCACCCTTGCGTAACGCAAGTAAGGGAGGTTCGCGGAAGGGACGGAAAGGGGGATGAAAATAAAATCTATCAGTCAAGTGAACTTCATCCCCCTCCTGGCGAATGGCTCAGAGGACGTCATACCGAAGAGAAAATTAAAGCTTTAAAGTTCGCTCAGGGTTTCTCGATATTTCAATCCCGTTGCTATTCAAAGTCTTGGACTAAAACTTCACTTCGAATCGAGGGTGCTGGAAAGTAGAACGAAAGCTGGAGATTTGTTCTTGGAATTTCTCGAAGTTTTTAGAAAAAGAGATTAACAATCTTGAAACTCTTTCCGAGACTTTTTTTTCATTCTTTGTATATTTTGTATAAAAAAATTTTGAGAATTTTCCTTACACGCACTCTGGTAGGACGTGGTGCATTACGCATTTTCGAAGCTCGCGTTTGTTCAAATTGAAATGGAAATTTTTTTTTCAGGAAAGTCAAAAAAAACATGGCGGACCAGCAGCCCAGTTACAAACTGATCTATTTCAACTCTCGTGGCCGTGCCGAGCACATTCGTTACATATTCGCGTTCGCCGGTATCGATTACGTCGACGAGAGGGTACCGAAGGAGCGCTGGCCGGAACTGAAGAAATGTGAGTTGGAGACCGGAAATTCCTACAGCCACGTGGCGATTCGCCTGGACACGTAGGAGCTTCGGAATATATAGTTATTCCTAGTAACACGCGAACTATTCGCAAAGCTAACCTAACTTTTGCATATACATGTATGTATATACACGGAGTTATTATTAGCCTTACTATTCTTATCTGACTACGCAAACCTAACCTTTATCTTGATTCTTGGTAAATCTTACTTCCAGGCTGATCGTTTAATTTCGAATTTCAGGTATGCCCTACGGGATGCTTCCGGTCTTGGAAATCGATGGGAAAGCCATTGCTCAGAGCAACGCAGTTGCGAGGTATCTCGCGCGGCAGCATGGCCTCGCAGGCCTCGACGAATGGGAATCCATGCAGTGCGATGTTCTTGTTGACACTCTGGGCGACCTCAAGCAAGGTAAAGGTCAACCGGCAATCGGAATCTTTGTCTCTTTAATTAATCGGCAAAGCGTCCTCGCACTTTCTTTGGACTTTGACAATGTCGCGCTGAGAATTCCTTTGTCATAGGATATTACGGATACCGGTTTCCGGTCTCTTGACGATCGGTTGAACTTACATTTCCCGGCAACGACCTAGCGATTCGATCCTCTTGAGATGCTTCCATCGCACCGGAAGTATCCAAGGGAACGACGTGTCGCAAATGGGAGACTCCCGGATATTATCTGGAACGTACGATTTCGAGTTTTTTTTTCTTTATTTGATAAAAAACGTAGGGGGTGGTATTCGTTGGGGGTTTTTGCTTTGGATTTTTTTAGTCTGAAATACTTACCGGATGCTGGAGCTGGATGATGAATCTTCTTGAGGATATTGCGGGATAAGCCTTGTCCCTACGGATCTTTTGTTGAATTTTCAATGGAAACTATGTATTGTCTTGGAACGTGGATTAAGATAATCTTGTCGCGTAGCCTGGGTTCTCTGGTTGACGTTCGTTGATGAAGGTCCAGCAGCCTCCTGGAATATCCGAAAGATCAATACGCACTCTCCTGTTATTTGTAGGAGGCTTGCGTTCTTCTGGAAATTTTAGGAAAAAGATTATGTGTATTATTAATTTCATTCTTGTTGTTTTATTTTGTGCGACTCAGGGATCTCGCAGTATCGCCACGAGGAGGATCCGTTCAAGAAGGAGGAAAAGAAAGCGAAACTTTGGAAGGAGACGATACCATTTTATTTGAATAAATTCGAGCAGAACATTGCGGAAAATGGTGGATACTCCGTTGGTACTACTGTAAGCTATTTTAAATTCGTGTTTTGATGCGTTTTTTTTTCGGGAGGATTTTCGTGGTTCTGAGGAAAATTAATTTTTTTTTTACAGACAACGTGGACAGATTTTCTGTTCGCCGTGGCGTTGGAGAACTTCGAGCAAATCTTTGGATCCGCTGCTCTTGAGAACTACCCTGCTCTCAGGGGGTTGAAGCAGAGGGTTCATGAAATACCGGCTATAGCCGAATGGCTGGGTAAACGACCCCAGACGGAATTCTAAAAATACATTTTTTGAAGGGATGTCACTTTAGGTTATCTCTTTTGAGTGTTACTTTTTGGATCGGTATAGCATATCGATTTGGGATTGATGATCGATCGATTGGAATGAACTTTGACTCGAACGATGAAATACAAAAGATTCCTTTGGGATCCTTTAATATTAATTTACTCGATAACCGCAGGACGGTATGTTAATGAATTTTAATCGGCGTGAAGAAAAGTTAGGGTAGTAAATTTAAAGATCGATCGACTAAGATGTGGGCACGAAAATATTGATCGGATTTTGAAACTAAGAATAATATAAATCGGCGGTAAAATCGTTTCGCCGATAAGTTCGATCTATAATTAATATCGATAGCACAGTTTGTTTTGATCGATGTTACATATCGGGAGCGAGAACTAGATGAACCTCAGAAATATACAGAGTGGGATGTCCAGTGGATCTTGCGCAGATCTTTTGCTCTGAGGGATAAAATAGATAAAATAGATTCAGGAAAGTACTTCGAAACGCGTGCGGCCATTGGACGATTAACGTGATTCTTTCAAACTTCTTTCCACCATACTTTGACAGTTGGAATATTTTTATAAGAAATTTACTCGCATTGATGCGGATACTCTCTGTTTCTCGCTCTCTCGCGTCTCACAGTCGTATAAATCTTCGTGTTCAGTGGTCCTTTTTTCCTTCGGCGTGTCTCGAAAGTTTCGAATATTTTTTTAATTCTTTCCCAGACAAGCAGGAAACTTTACTTTTTGTGTCGGCTCTAAAGGAGCCTGCGATCGGAACATACAGGTAGCGAGAACGGCCAGATTACGTGAAACGGCCGAAAATGAAACGTATCTGTTAGATGTATAGGTGTAATAAGTGTTATCCTATATATAAAAAATATATATATGTATATATGTGCGTGTGACTTAAAATTAGAATTGTTCGGCGAACCGGCTTCGTAAAATTCACTTCCACCATTGCTCATCGATCATGCGTATTATTAGTTTCATGATTTTGAAGGTGCTTTTGTGCGAACCGGCGATTCCTTTACGTTCAAAAGGTTTCGTTTCTCGCTTGTGTTCAAAAATACAAAAAGGAATGGAAGTGAGAAGAAATAAAAAGAAAATTAGTATCGATTTGGAGATCGTATTTTTATTCATGCCTCCTAACGATTAAATAATTGCAATCACAAGGTTACGAGCATTAGCTTGACTCTGCTTTGAAAAAAAATTAATAATTATATTTCCTTGTGTCAAGCTCGGTGTAACATTCTCTGTTTTACCACACAAAGGAAATAATACGATTTTTATCTACCGCTGATAAAATGATTTTCTTTTTTTTAACGATCGGTAACTTAATTATGGACAATTGCTGTGCTACAACGACATTAGCGTTAATTAAATAAAATGGGTAACACGCACACTGGAGTGTTTTTTGGTTCTTTGGACATTTTATTTCGGGTACTTTGAAAAATTAATTAAGCAAGATTGTTGCCACGTACGAATTATTTATTTCAAAAGGACAATTCAGCAACAAACATTTTACGATATTCGAAGTGTGTAAAAAATAGGATATATAGGGTGTCCTTAGTCAAGGTGACGTGTTTATGGATTTATATGTATTGAGGGATTTTTACATATGTAAGTTTACTGATTAAAAATAGAGTATTTACGTGACTTTTAACATTTTTACTGAGGTCACTCGTGATGCAAGTAAAAAGAATTTCACGAATAACGTTCGGGTTCCGTGAACATGAAAGTAAAGGAAAGCCTTTTGGAAAGAAAATAGAGAGCGCGAAGCGAGCAAAAGTTCCTCGTATCTAAATATGTTTCTCGTGGCAAGCACATGACCAGAATAATCTAATAACTGTCATGGATCATAGTGAAATCCAAAGAAAAAGGATTTTAGTCCTTTTAAATTGACGTCATGGTCATCCGATGGCTTACTCGTCGTACAACAAGGCTCCAGCGGACAAAGGCAGAAGCACATTTCTTGTCATTGAATTATTTTACAAAATCCACAATTATCCTGGCTCACCGCCTAGTAAGGACTGATTCAATTTTTCAGGGACGATCGTCTCAGTGCCGGCACATTTTCCTTGCGTGTCACAGACTGTCAGGTAATCAGATCAAAATTCAGCTCCCCCATGTACCGGGCCAATTCCAATCCACTGAACTCCATCTCGTCCAGATCCTGTAGACTTGAGTTACTTATGGTATTAGCACTATCGATACTTGGTTGACTTTGTAATATCGGCGGTGCACTAGTCACTTCCGGTCTTACTATGGATTTCGTTGATTTCTGATGATTGCTCGTAAAAAGATTTTTGGTACCCAGTCTCAGTCTTTCCGCCAATATTCCTAAAAGCATAAGACGAATGCTGTGAATTTATTCGAAAAAGAACGGCGGCAACAAGGAAAGTAGTAAAAATTGTGACACTTTTTAAAATCCATCTTACAGTCACTTCTATTTGACAAAATTTGTTCTCTCTACTTTACGCGTCTCATCTTCCCGGCATCTTAATCCTATAAGAAAGCACTGTCTACCGTTCCGGCTGTGCTATCCATTAAGAAAGTAGCAGATAGCAAGGATAACCAATAATAAATGATAAAGAAAAATATTTTACCCAAAGTAACAGTTTTCTGTTGTCTCGGCAGCTTCGGGCGGCAGTCGTTTGCACAGTTTGCCGCTAGGTGGCTATTCGTATTGTTGTTTCCCTCGCTGAAGCTCTTACTCACCGGCGTAACCGTAGTTACACAACTTGAATACGAAGAACCCCGAGACCTGCCTTTATTAATCTCGCGAAGACTCATTTCCTTGCCATCCGTCATTTCGTTTGTCTTACCAGGTTGGTACTCGTGTTCAGGCTGCACGAGCTCCGTCTTTTTCAGCGTCGTGTCGCAGGTTACAGCCTCGTTACAGTTTTGCATGTTATTTGCCGCAGCCAATCGTTGCGTCTCGTCGCTGATCGAATTCGACGCCGAGGGTCGATGATTTCTAGGATGATTCGTATTTTTCGGATAATGAGAAAGTGCACTGTAGGTTGGTCGACGTGGACTGATTTTCTGAGGAGATCTTCTGCGCCGACAATTCTGTGACAGCATCGACTGCAAAGTAAGATTATTTTTTAAAGATACAATCTAAATTGAACGCTAAAATGTTTTCTTCGTCGAATACTTCTTTACCCATACCTTGAAAGCTTCTCGAAATTTATTCGACATGATATTGTACAGCAATGGATTGACTGTAGTTGACAGGTAGTAAAGAATCCCGGAAACATATGTGACTATCGTATAAACGATAACCAGTGCAGGATGAGGCTTACTTGAGTTACCCTGAGCATAAACAGCAAGTAATCTCTGCGTGTGAAAGGGTGCCCAGCATATGAAGAATGCAACGACGACAGCAACTGAAAAAGGAAATAATAATTAATCATAACCGGAAATAACGTCTCCCAGAAGTTCAGCCATCTGCAGTCAACAGTTGCTTTGCACGTGAATCTCTGACTTTTGGCCAAACAATTGTTTGTCGCGAGACAGTTTAGTCTTGGACGACGGTTAACGTATGCTGAATTAATTAATTAATGAATTATACAGCAAATATTATCAGAACAATTTATTATTGATAGAATTGCGAAGCAATCTAACCGATTGGCTGAGCAATCTAACCTAAGATACATAACAGGACGTAAATTCAGGGTAATGAGAAGACACAGAGTCGTTGCCTTTTTTCATGATCACATAAATTGCCAACCATTTGCCTTCATTTGCTCGTCCTCGTGCGCAATGGTTCTGTCCTAAGAAAATGAATCTTTATTACGCGACCGTGTCAACCAGATCCCATCTGACTACCTAATACTTCCTGCAGGCATATAAAAAATCATTTCAATCTTCTCAGGAATTTAGTAGCGATACAGAGAAACATCCCGTAATAATAAGGTCTTCAATTTGATCCAAGGTTTTCTCCTAGGCTCTAAGTTCAGTCCATAGGTTATCCAACAGTTATAACTTTACTAGTCAATTAAGGCACCGGCTTATAATCGCAAACACGATATATTCGAAACAAATGGCGTTGTGGAGGCGGCTCGTGGCGCCACGACTGGTTTCATCATCTGTTCGTCATCCTTCTCGACTCGTGTTTTTCATTGGTTTTTGGCACGAGCCAGGTTGGCCTTTAGTCGATGTAACCAAAGGCACATGAATGAAACAACGAACACACATGATAGCTGATATGAAACAAAATTAAAGAACGAAATATATGTTTTTCGTTCTGTGTCTGCATTTAGACTGTTGGAACAGTAGGGAAATAAAATCATTCAACAGTGGCCATTGAACACAGTCTCTCGATAATGATAATAATAATACCACTCGTGTAACGTGAAAAAGAAAATCGTGCGTTAAGATTCTATAAGAACCTTCTTTAGGAGCGAGGAGGACAGGAAATCCTAAAGGAGGATACTCAATAGTATATCCCGGAAGATTCATTCGATCGTAGGAAATCTAAAATTTCGTGGTTGACGAAATCAGCTGGAGTCGAGCCAGGATGAACAGTGCTAGAAAATTTGGTCTTCGAACTTTTGCTCTCTTTGTATCCGTGTTCTTCTTGCCTTACTTTTATTTGATACGCCATTCAGCTATCTAGGTTAACTATTGCGACGCTCCGAGAAACGAGCCGCCTACTTATTGCAGGGTGGATGAATCTCGTGGGCGCTGGGAGCCTCCATGGCTTCCGGGATAAAAAAGGCCTCGAGAAATTTTGAATTTCGTCATGATATTTTTCTCGTCTGAATTTAAAATGAATAACTATTATTTGATTCTATTTTTATAAAATTCTCGGTATATTAGCGTCTTGTGTATTTACATTTTTAAAAACCACTTTCGACCACCTTTTTGATGTTTGCAAAAAAAATCTCTCGACACGCAGCGCGACAGTGGGCGTAAAGTTACGATGGCAAACAAATGCAAATAAAAAAAGTTCTACAACCTTCTCTTGCAAATGCGTCTCGAATTTTCTCACAGATATTCATACTTATCGAATACATATTAAACGATCGAGGGTGAAATTAATTTTTACAGAGATAACAAGTCCGTGAATTATTTTCTTTATCTCATTAACCTCATCTCGTCGTCCCGTTATCAACAAAATTTACATCCGTCCTTATAACATTGTAAACATGAACAATCACGACCTTCCATTCCTTCACGACGATCCAGACTGCTTAAACAAAGAATTTTAAAGCTTCTGCATAGCTAAGATCCTGTTTACATGTGACGGCAGCCATCTTAAAACATTCAGCCATAGTAGTAAAGGAGTAAAGCCTAGTTCATTCTGAGCTTATAAAAAAGAAGCAGCCCGCACCGACGTCTATTTTCAATGGCACCATGTATAATGTCATTCCGCAATGTGGACCAGCACGATCGGAGTTTTTTGGCATAAATAATAAGGGAGATAAGAAAAGAGGTTGAAAAATATGAAAGCTAATAGAAAATTGAAGTAACAACTGTGATTTCGTCGCGTTTCACAACACGGCCCTGATACATATAATATTAAGGGTGAAAAGTGCCCGAGCAAAGGACACCAAGCCTCAAATTTACGAGACGCAGAAAATAAAGTCTAGACTGTCAAAATATTCTAAAAAGCCCTTTTCCAATTCTCAGCCAAGTTAACCTGTTATCGTCTCTCGATAATAAATGTCAGAAAACAATGTACAACAATAATTTGAAATATTTTTCTCTTCCCTTCGTCTCTTCGACCTCGCGATTGCTGCCTACTTGCTGTTATCGAATTTCACCTGCGACGGACAAAGAACAGGGATTCTTGCTTATGGCCATTCAGCCGGATGAACAAATGACCGCCTGCAATATTTCTCGAAAATTGGCAAAATTTACATAGTTGGCTCCGTGACTTTAGACATTGGGAATAATTGGCAGAATGAATTGAGAAGGGGGGAGGAAAGGGGGCGAGCGGACCACTGGATTAGGAATTAAGATAGGACCACTCCCAGGCGGCATATAAATTTGACAAAATTTCCATGAGTTTTCCAGCTAATTTACAACTCACGTAGTGCGTTGTCGGCGAGCTCCCTTTCTCTCGTCCTTGACAAAATGGTTAATAACTGCGTAAAGATTTTTCTTTCGGTTACCATAAGGGCAACAGCTACGGTGGTAAACCGCGGAAAGTACTTTTAACCGTTTACCATTTTATGTTTAACCACTTAATGAACAATCAAACGAGCGACTGGGTTCACAGGGACTACTTGTTTTTTTTTCTTACCCTTTTGAGAGAAATAATTAATTTTTTAAATTATATACAGGATTTCTCTTTTTTATTATACCTGTATACATGTTACCTTATTCTTATAGGTATACGTATAGTTATAGCAGGACGTCTGTTTCTTATTTGCCGAATAACAAGGCACGCGGCTCTTTCTAACGGGTGAGACAAATAATTCACGTTTCTTTTTTGTTTGCCGCTTAGGGAGAAGAAAGGAAGAGACCGGAAGTCACTAACTTACCAATTAAGCAGCTAAATAATGGCTGTGTTCATTGGAAATTACGTGAAACGACCCACAGGAATGTTTTCTTAAAAATTTAAGCAAACTCGTTACCGACGGGAAATTAGACCGGAATACGATGAAGGTATTCTCGGCATACATATCAGCTGAAGTTGGCCGCAAATGGGTGATTCCATTAATCAGGACAGTATGGTATCATTTAAAAAAAAATTAAAGTCAACTTCACGAGCTTCGTGTGGTTTCGTTTAACGTGGTCACACTGATTCGATAATCGCGTTACTTTTACTTACTCCTTATAAATTTTTCTCCTTGGTAGGCACTTTATTTATTAACACTTTGACTTTTCACACAGAATGGCAGCTAGAAGTCGAAAAAGTTGGAATCTTCGAAGAAACTATAAATTGCTATGAATCCATTAATAAAGATATTCGCCTGGGGATCTTGAGGAGTCACGAAGGAATTCTTTGAACATCTGTCAAGGCAAAAGGAGTGGAGAGAAGAATGAAAAAAATTTCCTCGCAATATTCGATTCATTGCAAAAATTCTGTTTTTATCGACAAATATTGGGAGAGACAAACATTTTCTGGAGCATGTCTAGAAAGTACCGAAGGAAAATTTTTTTTACAAAACAATTACACGACATTCCGTAAAGCTATTAAAGGGTTTAGCCACGGGTTTTCGTATTTCTTTAGAAATTTAATAGCGAACGTGGTCGGAGGAGCCATGAGGAGAGAATGGAATGCATCATGGGGGTCCCGCTTATCAAAAGTTTCCGAGGCTGTATAAGCTCCAAGAATTTACGAAGGGCTAGAATCTCATAAGTGAACTTTCACTATTTCCTTGAAACTTTTATCCGTCTTTACTGGTCTTCGAAACTGCCATTTTATAATAAGTATCTTGTAGGAACTCTGAAGGAAATACTTAATTCACTTGCGTTTCACGTCACGTTGTGCTTTTACTGTGACAAACTTCATGTAAGTTCCGGTACTTGTGCAAAGTAAAATAGCGATATTATAACTATTACAATTTTTTTTAAACAGTTCACGAAAAAATGGCAAATTTTGAGTGAGTGTAAAAATACGTCGTTCAGTCCAAAAATATATTAATGTCATCCCAAAGTAAAAAATGTCATGCATAAGACTGATGTCAATGACTATCCGGTCGCGTCCGTTGGGTGAAAAATGTTCTGAAATATATGTACGATAAAGACTAGTAATTGAATTGAGGATATTATAAATGATTTCTGGTAAATTCAACCGCGACCTGTCATCAAATGTAACTCTGACGACATTGTATCTGTTTACCCTGAACGTAATAAGAGACTCATAAATCTCACGTTATTCATTATTGTATATACACATGTGTATAGTGTTATCAGACTGTGATATTATAAATCCAATCCAAATGCGATAGCAACCCCTGTACGATAGCATACATGTATACATAGTGTAGAAAAAAAAAATCAAGCAGCATCCTTCGAAAATGATATTGGTTACTTTATGGTTAAAAGAGTTTAATAACAACATTCGCGAGATAACAAGGCTCTAAATTGATATCTGGATTTCTAACACATGGCTCATCGTTGCCAGATGTCAATGACGCATGGATAATACTGCAACAGCCAAATGAAGTACTGATTACATAATAAAAATTCGTACAACAATCGTAATTCGAATAAAATACAAAACTATCGGCTCGTCCGGAATTTTGAAGCTTGTTCTGTTTTTTATTGAGAGATCAGGAAGCAATTTCGCCTTAGCCATTCAACCGAAAGAAACGTAGTACTTTAATTTCAAATAAAAATTTGTCAGATAAGTTTCATGAGATTGCCTCAATATTCATGCGTGGTTATTTCCGAAAAGTTTGTTTTCTTTTCCGCAATAAAAAGAAAGAAATTCCCATTAAGTCGGATTTTTGGTAAATTTGATATTTCACCGTGATAGGGATCAGCCGTATGGAAATTTCAGCTCGATGATAATAGCCATTAGGATTTATCGTGGAAATCGGCGATAAAAATATATGACCTATTTCTAAATTATATATATGGTCACTGTTTATCAGATTATAGCAATATAATGCACCCCTAAATCGTTCTCGATTATCTCATGCGATTAACGTTGTAATATTACTGCGCTATATGTTTACAGATAATATCCTGCTGCAGACCGACCTAAGAACAAACAAGCTGCAGCATTTCCAGGATTTCTGTATATTTTTAGATCCAATGAAAATATATGGGTGACTTCTAAATCACATCTCTGCTTGATGCCTGCATTTGAATATGTCGATATCAGAAATTCTATCTTGACTCACATTTGCGTAGTGCAGCCTGGGTGCATCGAAAGGTACTTGGCAATGTATCCAGGTCTGGACGAATAAATAAAGATTAAAGATTTTGAGAATTTAAACTGCCTGGTGGTTTTTTCAGAGATTATTCAAGGTCCCATAGCCATTTTGAATAATTTTCAAAAATGGAATGTCTGCCACGTGATAGAACTCGAGGGTGATTTTCAACCGAAAATAAACATTCTGGACGACCCGTTAGCGATTACGGACCGGTTCTACGTGGTTGATAGAAACAAGGTCCCCACGATAAATCTGAAATTGATGGGATTCAAAAGTGCTAATTAGATATTCAGGAATCCGAAATGATGAAACTCAACGCTGGACCATTTGCATACATAGACAAGTTCAGAATCCGGTAGCCAGCGGATAACGGAGACTCCTGAAGAGTTTTGATCTCTCACGTTTCATATTAATAATGCAATACTGCCAGGATTTATCAAGGTATACATATGCATATGATAAGTTTCTTATTATTAGATCTCTAAGTACGAAACGTCCCCTTACTTCAAGTACTTCCAGTACGAATTTGGACATTTCATACTTGATAATCTACTTTACCAATTAATAAACGTTCAAAAAGATTCGTGTGTTCCTATCATAAACGTAATGTCAACATATAAATTTCATTATGAATTTTATAAAGAAAATTCAAATCATATTGAATCCCTAATTATTTTATATATTTTTATATTTCAGGAAAATTCACTTACCAAGCATTCGTATAACGTTTCGCTGTGCTGCACCTTTTCCTCTGGAGCTGTCACCGTGATTTAGACTGTTGGATATGGAGGTTCTCTTGACAGCCGTGAGCAACCTTGAGCTCCTCAACTTTATGGCAATCAGAACGTAGAGAACAGTGATGATGGTCATAGGCACCACGAAGAAGAGCATCGTCGATATTTCAAAGGCATGTTGGATCAGTACCCACTTGACAGTGCACCTGGCACTGTCTTCGATGACAGTGCCATTGTCATCACTGTGCACGATGCCAAACTGAATTGCTTGTGGAATAGCCAAGCCAAGGGCGAGTAGCCATATCGCTATGACAAACTTCACAGCCCTGGAGAGCTTTGACATTGTATGCGAGATGAAGGGATGGCAAATGGCGACATACCTGAGGGATTAATTAAGTTTTGTAGTAAGTTCAAAATGTAGTTTTAAAGAAAAAATTGTTATCTATAATATATGGCTACCGAATGGAACGAACCTCTCTACTGTGAATGCCGTGATGGTGAGGACGGTGGCATTTGCTGAAGTTTCAGCAGCAAAACTTTGTATGATGCAAAAGACCTCGCCGAAGACGTATGGAAATTGCGACCAGATGCAATACATTTCCGGCGGCAGACCGGATATTAGTAAAAGAAGATCGGATATTGCCAAGCTGAAGAGATAATAATTCGTGGCAGTGTGCATGGACTTGTTACGTGCTATTACCACGCACGTGGAGATGTTCCCGATGACACCAGTGAAAAAAATGGCTATGTATATTATTGTTATTGGCAGAACAATGTACAAGGGATCTCTGCGCGTGAAATCGTCGCTGTTCAAAAATTCCTCAGTCGAATTGGAATATTTGAAGTCTGTTAAAATATTCGAACCCTCCCTTGAGGCTAGGGAGATATTTCTTGCTAGTGATTGGTAGTCCTTGATCTCGTTGGTAGTGTCTAGTGCGAAGCTATCGTTTATCATTCGTCCAATCATATTGAAAGTCTTGTACACTCCTTGAGTAATTGACTTTATTGCTCTCACGAGAGGCTATTGAATCTTCATGAATAATCGATGAGGATTAGGTGGCGATTCTCTTTTAGGAATTTCTCAATTCTCTTATCACTCGTGGATCTCCTTGACGAACTCTGTCCAGGAGTAATATTTTTTATGCAATTTTTTATTCTTACTTTTTACTTTCTTATGTCTTTTTTATATCACTTGTTTGAAATTTTTTAATGGGAGTCTCATGTCGTCACTCGTGCCGACGGATCTGTCAGCTTGCACCGAAGAGTCTCCAGTTTTTTTTTGATTTTCTATTCGTAATCTCGTTCAGTGTGGGGCAGCACTTTGCTTTGAATTGAATCAAGAGAATTGCTGGGACTTCAATTGAAGTACTTAAAATCTTTATTAGAATTGCACTGTCAGTCAGTTGTGTCCTTGAGTCATTTCGTGTACGTTATACTTGCTTATCTATAGTCACCATTAAGTCACTTCGTGGGAAAAGTATCAGACTTTTTCCCTATCAAATTAATTCCTTATGGCTCTTGAGAACGAAGCTTGCGTACCGCAGGTTAACAAGAGTCCATTAGGCGCAGACTTAAGAGATTCACGTTTATAATTGAAGAATTAACATTTTTTTAAATGCATTTCATGAGTAAATTATTATCATTGTTTTATCATCGCACTTGATTCACTACAGATTAATTTTTTAATTATTTAACACTATCGTCACAGCATCGTCAATATTTATATTTTATTCATGTTTTTAACGACCGATTAATCACGAATTATACTTTCACGGCACTGGCGTCGTTTAAAAATTTTTTAATTACAATATTTATTACTTATAACAGAAACGTCTACTGAGCGATCATGTGAAAAAGGCGCGGAAGACGTTCCCGTCGCGCCAATTCGAAACCAAATGCGAGCGTCCGGATAGCCGAGTTCGAAGGAACTGCTCGCACGTTAAATTAAGTGTCGTTCACACCGTGACACGTTCGAGGTGGACTTCAATATCGTGGTAGTCAAGGTTCCTCCGTTTAATAGATTCCCCATCTCCTTTCAGCCCAGCCGACGGATCTTCCTATAATATCGGATTGCACAGACTCCCGCCACACCACAAATAAAAGGTCTTATTCTTATTGGAGTAAAAAAGGTCAAAGGTCAGTAAAAGAATTTAAGGAATTTAGAGGACAAAACCAAGCCTGCGCTAACAATTTTAAAAATTTTTGCACATATCAAGGAACAGTGATCGACATTTTTTTTATACTTGCCATCATTGTTCATTGTATACGGAAAATATTTTTATTAATTAAACGCACACAATTAATATTGTCCGATATTCATCATTAACCCTAGTTCGGATAACTAAACGGGTTAACCTATAATGATAAATCTAGATCTTCTGAATACTCATGAAGATTTTACAATAAACTGGACCCTAAAACGGCGTAGATGCACAAGACCCACGGATGCTCATTTAAATCCAACGGACGTTCATGCATTTTATGATCTAATAAAGATCGTGAGGGACCTAAAGTGACTTTGTTTTCACACGGCATCGACTCTATTAAAAACTCGTGTTTGTGATTATTGGCCAAGCAGAGCTGACTTGGCGTAAACTCCTGACAACTGTCAACAAACCTATTTAAGCTTCTTGACAATTTACATTGGAGTAATTTTACCGGCTGCTGTTATCGATGCTGCCTCCTAGTGGATAATATTGTCAATCATTATTTGCGTGTTTGTTTCTATCCTGGACTTCAATGATCGAACTAAACAGACTTTTAGCAGGCATCGACGATACGTACGTAAATTGTGAGTAGAAAGTATTAAGCATACACGTACAGAAATACAAGAAATAAGTATATAAATTATAAAAAAGATAATAAAAAAATAAGTGATTGGTTTTCTAATAATAGCGCGATCAGACGAATTGACCAGTTTTTTGTACATCGTATCATTTTTCTGTTAGCTTCTTACGAAAAGCTAATTGATTTCAGATCCAAAGGCAATAATTCACTTTCAGGGAATTGGGTCCAATTTGAAATTTCACTGTCTCATTGATATCTGTATTAATTGATGAAATGATATAATCATTTTTTCATAGAGCGATATCTAGTATGATGAAAATCTTTAAAAAAAAAGAACCCTGATAAATTTGGATTTAAATTTTTGTTCGCCCTTTGACAATGTTGTTTATTTTAACCTGGAATCTCTCACCTGTTGCGCCCCTGTAAATCCTCAGGTTAAATCCAAAAAATTTCTTAGCGTTCACCGGCGTCGCGAAATAAATAAAAAGAAATTATTATCGATAGTCTTTTTGAGTACCAAAAATTCGATCTACCTCAACCCAGTTGACGAGACGTTCGGGGTTGACGATAAGTTTGATTTGACCAGCGCATCGCGATTGAACCCTCTGAACTCTCCGTGAGGTTCGGCAAGGAGAGTTTTGCGCCAGCGCGAATAAATTCACTCCCTCTATTCACGCGTCCCACTCTCCCACTCTCTCCTTTCCTCTCTCTTTCTCTCTCTCTCGCTACAGTAATTCTCTCTTTGGGCTTTGTACGCGACTGTGATCCTGTTATCATTAGACTCATCGTCCCTTTACGTACCTTATCATTCTTTCAGTTTGAATGTGACTGCTTGCTCTGCCTCATAGCAACACTTACAATTAGCGAAATTTTGATGATTAAAGAGGAGACTATAGATAAATGTTGACGTAATGTAATATGTAAATCCTTAAAAAAAATGTGGATATTATACTCGAATTTTGAATTTTGAAAAATTTTTCTATGAGATCTAGGAACGTAGACCAGTGAAAAATGTCTTTGTTAGGGACTTCGATTTTTTCATCGTTATCAATCGTCACTCTGGATTGATCGATTAACAAAAAATTGATTTTTTTTTACTTTTCCCACGGGTTCCTACGTAAATCCATTTCTCGACCAATCTTTCGTCATTACTCGAGTTCGAGTTTGTTCTATATCGAAGTAGTTGATTGTAAAAAAAATTAATCAAACCCCACTGAGCCCATTGATTTCTGTATTGATTATATAGGTACTCTTACGAATATCTGTAGATAGTAAGCACAGTTTTTTTTTCAACTTGATGAAACCGTCCAATCATCCAATTGTCCAATCGGAATTTCCATGACATTACACCTCGGTGTAAGATCTTATTGGCCAGGAGGATTTCTGTCTGAGAAAATTTCTATCAGATTGACAAAATTCCTTTTAGACTAATTGAAGTGCAGTGAACACGATCGATTTTTATATTGATTGGTAGTCACGTTGATAGATAGTCACGCGTACACTTACAAACGCAGTAGCAAGCATATTTTCTTTTCAATTTCATAAAATCGTCCAGTTGTCGAATCGGCATTTTTATCTCGTTAACGCTCAATATCAAGCTCTGTCGACTACCAGGAATTCCGGAAGAAGAAATGTAAGTGGAATTTGTAAAATCCGCAATAGAAAATGCACGTAGCACGTGGATATTAAATTTACATAATTTTAAATAATTTATATTTTTCATCCATATTCATTTTCTTTTGTACTCTCCGAATATACGAAGGCCATAGTACTTAGGCAGTACTTTCCCCGCTTTTGAAAATTTAAGAACGGATATACATGAAATCTTTGGCGCGTTTCCAAGGCAGGCTGGTGTGCCGCGATTATTCCCTGTATTTCGTCTCTTTGGAATGACAATAATTTCATCATGCTTTGTTGAATTCTTCCACAGTTGCTTTGAGCCGACTTTTCGTACACCCTTGCTTTACTTCTCATATTGCCTTCCGCTCGATTTCAATTTTTTTTCTATAAAACAAAAAAGTCAACTGAACAAAATTGAAAAAGTCATACATACTCGTAAAAATATTCAATGGTTAAAGAAATTTGTATAGAAAAATTTTGACAAAAAGATTTTGTTATTCAAGTTAATAAACAAATTTTATTAACCTTCTTATTGTTACATAAGGAATGTTAATTATTTTTTTGTAACCACGGATCGATGATCTCAACGATCTAAAAATAAATAGACAGATCCATGAATATAATAGGATTATCAGATATAAAAATAGTGACTGTCCATTTAAAAATGAAATACAAACTTTGTATTGACAGACGACAGTTGTGAGGTTTGTTTCATTAATTTTTGTATTAAAGAAAATTAGAAACCTATTTCCTTGCGTACCGATGAATATCCATGTATAGAAAATTTAACTTTCTTTTCGTTTCAGCTTCTTTCCTGCCCCAAACCCTCCCCTATTTATTCTATCCTGTGCGCCTTTGTCTGGTCGCATTAAAGAGGCTGTGCCAATATCAGAATAAGGGTAGTTTGACACACCCTGTCGTGTCTGAAGGACACTCCAACCAGTAGGGTGTCGTAAAATTGGTAAATATGATCCTTAGGAGTTTTTGAGCTAAGGACTTGTGTGCTTTTTGATTATAAATTAAGGAAAATCAATGCCATGGCTTTGTGTGTTTTTCGGTTGAGTTTGATATGACAAAAAATTAGAAAATTGAAAAAAAGAAAATAAGAAACTTACGGAAAATTTTAGTCCACGGGTAGATAGTTCAAATCCTTGGTGATTTTGTACACGCGTTGCGAAAACGTGTCGTTGCTATGGAAAGCAGACATGAATATCGTTTTTTTACTCCTACTTGCCTGTATCAACATTATAAATATATGGGTAGATCTATAGATCGCGACACGTTGATCCCATCAAGTCAGATCAGCACGATCGTGGAGGCTGTGACCCAGAGATTATTTCAAATGTAAATGTCTTCTCGTTCCATGGAAATGCCTGTTCCATAATCGGCAATCGATAGTTGGTAGTATATTTTGACATTAGAATTGCACGATCGAAAATGAATGGCCGATAAAACTAAGTACAACTTCCTAAACTTTTTTGCTTGTAAAATAGAATCATGCGTAAATGTCAAATTGATATTGGAGAAAAACACAATAAAAAAGTTTCGATTCATTTTTTTATTCTTGTCTCGCAACTTTTTTCTTATTACTTTCTCATCTATATATCTACACATGTTCTTAATTTGTAGGCTCGTTAAACACGTTATACAGTGTTTGTGTATATATATCAGTCATGCCTCTAATTCTTGTTTCGACACTTCTCGTCCAGTATAATTTAATTATAACAAATCGATAAGTCGAAAAGAAAATATACGTAAAGAATCACGTTAGATAAAATGACGCAGATAACGCTGATTGATTCTCTGACTATCGCGCGAGCATTTTTGGTGGATAGACGCATAAAACTATCCGCGCGTGGCCTGCTTAATCGACCGAAAGTGTCACATAAATTGTAATAACATTTTGAATTTCAGGTTTTGGGAATGCTAACGACGCATCGTAACTCGTTGACGCAGTTCGGTTCGGAACGAGCACGTGCTGCCGTTTTAGTGGAAAAATGATGGTTTTGCTTATATAATTCTACTTGCAATTGTCTCTGTTCCCTGCGATCTCTCCACTTTTTCCGTCGCCTAAATTTGAATAAAAAGATAGTCTTCGAAAATAACCTTATCATAGGCAATTCGCAAGACGATACTAAAATTTAGTAGTCGACGTCTGTGACAACCCAAAGTAAAGATACTTGTCGCCTGCTAAAATTCGAGGGCGAAAGTGCTGCCACGGTGGGGAACGTAATTTCCTGTAATTACCGCAGCCATTTACGATAAGTTACGAGAAGCTTTGCCAGCACGATATTCTTTATGAGGGTAGCTTGATTGGTCAGGACTTCCTTTTTCCTCTATTCCTAACCTCAATAATAATATCCTACAATAGTATCGCGATAAGTGATATTTTTATATAAAAAGCTCAAAAATCTTAAAAGCAATTGCACTCAATAATAGAAACATCTCAGTGGATTAACTTCAAATGGCCATAACGTAAAGTAGATACCGCAATGGGAATGAGACTTATATGAAAATTGTGTTCTAAATTTGTTCAGTTTACGGAGAACAGAACTTTTTTCTAATTTGTCTAAATGTTTACTTAGCAAACTGCCCATAAACAACACAAGTCGGTAACCCTAGCATGCTAGGGGAATTTTAGTCCAGTAAGTTGTGGATCTGTTGGCAAACTTGATCATCCTGTGTGCGAGTTCTGTCTTGGATATCTTATCACTGTCGGGTGATAAGAGGGCATGGCTCTTGAAATTGAAGCACGTTTTACGATACGCAACATCTACACGTACCCTTTTATCCTTCGAGACAAGACCCGATCTTTTGTGATCTAGATAAATCAATAGATAAGTATTAAGTAAAATTTGTCCTTTGCAAAGTTTACGAAGGGATATACGATGACGTCGGACGGTATTTTAGTATTATAGGTTAAATAACAGTAATACTGGATGATATCAATACCCAAACATTCTGTATTCGCCGTCAACGAAAATAACCTATAAACCATGGGTAGGACTGTTGTGAGAATTTGAAGAATTCACTTTTCGATTTTTTTTTCATGATATTATTAGCTCTGCTTATAAGAGGAAACTTCATGGTAATTATTGACCATCAATCCATTTACTTTCCTAGTAACTTCTTTATTATAGGCCTTATAACCTTCGTTGTATTTCTGGCTAGGAAAAAAAGGCCATTTCGTGAAATTAATGAACAAACGTAATTCTTGCTATTAACCTCTGAACGTTACCTACAGTTTTGTCGTCTTTCTCGATATCCATTAGATGAATTTATTATTTTTTCTTTTTAAAGGAAAGTTTTCGCCCTAAGTACGAGACCGACATTTATGCAGATTTTTAGTGGCAAGTAAAACTTTAGCTCCGATATTTTCATATCTCTTGTGGAACAATTACCATTGATTTTTTAACATGATCAGATTCTTGGGGATTCTTTAACTCTGATAGAATTAAAAATTTTGTGATCATCGTACAAAAACATACCGATTACAATATTTTGAATTAATTAAAAAATTCAAATTTAAGAATGACTATATAATATAAAAAGTTGAATAAAATTTTTTTGATTTATTTATTATACTACAGTGTATTAATGACTTTTGCAAATCACAGGAATCTGTCAGCTGATGTCAATAACTCTTTATTCCCATCACAATGAATTCTCTAACATGAAAACTTTATTGTTTTCAAACTATAAACATATATATTTTTTATCGTCCATCAAACCCTTGTCCTACTCGTGTATCGTCCCACCCTCTATAAAAAAAATATATATATATAAACAAGAGTAAGAGATTCGCGCGTTTACCCACGTGTTACCAAAGTATATATATGTCCAAGGGAGAAAATCAGGGTTAACCAAATCATAAAAATATACAATCCACCCCATTGCCATCGATATTTCCGTAGATGGGGATACGTGGCAAGGAATCGTACTGACCCGGAATGCTCTTTTTCTCTAAGAATCGGATTTAGGGGTTGTTCGATATAAAGGGATGTCTCACCCCAGCAACGGAAGAAGAAGCAAGGATGCCCTCGTAAATTTGTAAGAAATTACCTCATTCTTCGAGTTGCGTCTACAGGCGAACACTCGACCCACCCCCTGTCACCCCAATAAACACTCGGCCACTCAGCGAAAGGATGCTGGTGGGAACCAAAAAATCTTCAGGATAAGAGATAAAAATTTATAAAATTAAAACAAAATCTCACCATGTACAAATTACCTAATTTTATTCGTTTCCCGAAATTTTTATTAGCTGTCAAAATTTGGACGATCTATTCCGATCCTCATTAGTGATATTTCTCATTAACTATTTATTAGTGATAATATTAATGATTCTTATTATATCATGTCAGTACTAAAATCTTTTAACGTTGTACTATACTTCCGTAGACACTGATTGGCACAGCGTTATCTCACGTCAGAGGAAAGAGACTGATACTCATGTGATACAGATGCTTAGAGAATTTAGAGGGTTAGTTGGTTAACCTATCGTTAATCACAACCTGCTTGACAGATCACAGCCTCCCTTTAATACCTAAAGCTCTTTTGAGATGCATAAGACATGTGAGAAAGACATATGTTTTCTCGGTATAATATATCTATACATACATATATCGTTATAAATAATATATGACACATGGCAAATTGCGTATCGTACAATAAGCATAATTTATTAAATTTTTTTAGTAGAACAAAAAATAAATTCATTAAATATCTAGAGAATTCCTTAATAATATCTTTTTTCAAATATTTACCCGATAACCTTTTCTCTCGATATTTTAATGTAAATTATTGACATTGTTAACTTCTCCACTAAGTGACAGAACCCCAAAGGCGTACCACGAAATTTTTGTAATTTTGATTAGAAATTTCAAAACGAAATGACATCCCACAGGAGTCCATCCTGTTCCTCTTCCAAGATCCTTATAATTTTTCTCCCTGAGACGTCGAAGGGTCTTGATTAGAATCTCAATTTCTTCTACATTACCCTGCAGAAGTCGGTATATAATATCCGCGCTGTCGATAAAACAGAAAACTTCCTTTTCTTCCTTTTTCCCTCTTTATCTCTTTTTCTTTGTATTCTTGTCAAACGTGTCCTTATAATCCATATTGTGTACTCCTGTAGCTTTTTGCAAATTGCCACAGTGATATTCCCACTTGTTGTTCCATTAGGATGTTAATTGGAGTTTTTTTTACTGAAAATTGTATTTTTTATTCATACGCAGCTTTTGTCATTCTCGAATGAAAGCACCGGTAGGTATCAGGCAGTGAGAACACGATAAAGGTCATTCCGTAATGCCATCTGCAAATAAATCAGTGTTTCTAAAGAATTTGTCTATCTTCTTGGATCATTCGTTGGACCAGCCAGCATCTTCGTCCCGCGTATCGATCGTCCTACTGGCACATCTCCTCATTGGAGCAATCAGCCATAAGGAAAGGAAGGAAGGAACGAACCTCCTTTGTCAGGCCACTGTAATTGCCCGGCTGTTTCGGCCGTCACTGCTACTGGCAGCTCATGCTAATTCGCTGACTAATCCACAAGGAGACTGAAACAATGAAAATATTCTTAAGACTTGTGTTACCTTCTGCCATTTTGCCTTTATGCTTCCCGTTAATTATACCGGGTGACGTGTTTTTTCACGAGACAATTTCCCAGTGTCTTCAAGTTCTATTCAGCGACAGAATGAGTCTGATACTAAAATAGCTAAAAAGACCAAATCGTCAGAAATTAAAATTGAAATAGTATCCAAATATTTCATCCAGTCACACAAAAAGTCACTTCTAATACTTATACATAACGACTTTTCCTGACTGGATTTTTTTTCCATTTTTTTCTCATAATAATTTTGTCACTCTTTCAATTGCAAGTTTTTTTAAACCAACCGTTGCTAACATATTTCCAAGGTATTTAATTTTAAAATCAAAATAATTCATATGCAAATTCGAATAGGAACGGGGATCGAGTCACGTGACACCACACGAGGCGTAGAGGAGACTGGTTGTATCGCTAAGGCGTGAGTCAAGTTAAAAACTAGTTTCTAATCTAAATACTATATATATTTTTTGCCCACGCCTCTTTGCATATATTAATACAACATTCGGCTGTATAATTATCATTATATATGTAAGTCATACAATTTTATTATCACGGCGGCCTTGGGGCACTTCAAACTTCTCCTATAGGATCATCCCGGAGCCATTCATTGTTCGAAGCTAAATTCTTCCTTTTTCTATTTATATCGTTTACACGTTTGTGCAATACAACGCCTAAAACTACTTCTTGATATTACACGCCCAACGAAAAATATTCATAGACCGATCAGTCATTGATAATATAATGGAGGAGTCTGATATCAATAAAATTGGCGACGTAGGAACCTTAGGAAAAATTATCGAGAAAAGCGTCTCAATTGTACGTTACATAATTTATATGACAATATGGCGTTCAGCTGTTTCGGAAATATTCGACTTTTTATGAATATTATTCCAATTGCCAATTTTCAGTCGTGGCGATTCGAGCAGATAAAAATTTCTGGTTCAATCAATCGAAGGGGGGAAGGTATAAAGTCACGTCCAGTAGCCGTATGAACGAAAGTGTTGATAGACGAAAAATAGGTTAAGAATAGGAATATTCTTTAAATGAGATAATATTTAAGAGTCGTCATACCTTTTAAGGTTCGATGAAATTCCAATGGATTTCTTAGCGATTCACGAAGCTCAATCTGTGTTCCTTACTTATTTTCAGGAACGAATAAAAAATTCGCCCACGTTTTTCTCGCTGTCGGCTATTTGCATAGAAATTATTATTTATCGATACGTTCACGCTGCGGCAATTTGCCGAAGCAGGAGTGTCTTTTCCAAAAAAGGGAAGCGTCGTTGTTAATCAGATAATTTAGAAATTCCACGATGATCTTAAAATCGAGCTCAGCATTTTTTATTCTTAAAAAAATTTCTCTCGTATTCTCTCGTAAATCAAAATTGGGATAAGACTGTTAACAATTTTTTAATTCAAAGTACCACTATTCACACGTGTTCAGTAAGTTTAACTGGGACTGAGACCTTCGATCGACTCTACAGGACATTTTCATCCCCTTTATATATCACTGCCCCGGAAGGGGAATCTTGAGGAAAAGTAATAGTGAAGGGCAAGTAGAAAGAAAAGTTGGTCGACGACCATACATCGCCGGTAGAGAAAGAAAGAATGGTCCGGGAAAAAAAGTAGGACGAACCAGAAACCCCATCTGGAAAATCCTTCAGGAATCGCGTCATCCCTCGGGAAGCAGGAGACGTTAATAGGAGCTCTGACCCATCCGAAGTCACGAGTGTTTTTGTTTGCCAAGGACGATTTGCATGCAAAAGTACCGTATAAATTGGACCGTTGGAAGAAGCAAATCTTCGCATTAGGAAAAGAGTAAATATAAGTACTATTCTCAAAATATCAGGCTCAAGTTGAATTTCGCTGTTCGTGATATAAGAATTTTCAAAAATAATTTTTTAAAATCAGATACCATTGTCAAAGTATCTGGCGAGACCGACGTCACGAAAATGACGATGAGAATCCTCGAGGAGATTTCGTTTGGCGAAAAGAGCTACTGGAAACAATTGGACCACTTTGCAGATTCCAAATGGCAGTTTTACTTCGCACAGTTGTTTGTCTGATAGGCAAAGTGTATAGAGCCCGTGGTAGCGACGCCACTTGGAACTGTAACTGTATTTTTGCATTATGATGCAATTTACTAGAATCCAAATTTGTTCAAGGTCAACTCGCCTTAGGTTACGTTAAGTCAGAGAGAGTCCAGTCAGCCAGACTACTGAGGCTGCAGAAGATCCGGATTGGCACTTGAGCCAGTCATTAAGGATATTTATTTCCGGTAAACGTCGCACCAGATTTAGCAATAACGGATGCTGCAAATTCTGATTAGATTGACTACAAAGCTAATGAAGTTTTTGGTCCAGAATGCTTGAGCATCGAATAGGGACGGTTCAATGAGATTTAAATAATTTATCAAAGTTCGTGTCAATAAAGATTTTACTAATTATTGATAAAAAGGTTATTAAATAATTAATCAAGTATCGATTTCCCACAACACACTGGTCCATAGTAAATTCAGACAGACGATTGATAATGTTCAAATGTATTATCTGGTGGACCAGAATGAAAGTTCATATATCCCAAACACAGGGGGGGGGGGATACTTTGGAGAATTAGATGATTAAATAATTCCAATAGAAATGTCATTCGATTTCAATTGAACCTAAATTGTAACTGCTCGTTTTCATTATACGAATTTGTCGTTCACGTCACTCTGTGAGAATCAAGTGACAGACAATGATGATTATCAGTTAGCGCCAAAGACAGAAATAAAATGATTGGCTAAAAATATCAATAAAAGAGTATTAAGCATCATCCATAAATTCTGACCAGATAATCTGATCCGATAATCTACCTCAGTTAGAAATATTTCAAGAAAACTTTAAAGAGGAAAAAATACATGGAATCTTGTTTAATTATTTTTATCTTTTCTGGAATTCTCAACTTCTCGATACTCCCCAAGGAATCGAATTTTCCATAAAAGATAACTGAAGCTCCAGTGGAAACACTCGCTAACAAGCAGGCCATTTGTCTTTCTCGTTAGAGACCTTGTCCGACGGGAAGACGCAAGATAAATAATCTACAGTAATCATTTCGTTAGTCAAAAAAGATTTTGCATGGTTTTTTTTACAGAATTTTGACATAAGAACAAAAGTCAATAAAGTCTTTTCGCCAGTGTCAAACGTGAACAGGGTATTCTTAACCAAAATGGATTTTCAAATTTGCTCCCTTCAGACTTCAGTAATCCTGACCTCCGGTTATTATCTAAACGACTAAGCGTAGGTTGGGAATTGATGCTGTAAATTCGCTAAGACAAGCCTCTGCGTAATGAATTTATTGTCCAATCAAGAGGAAGGCTAATTACATTTAGCTAAGCTGACGAAATGTTTGGTTTGGTAAAACTAAAAGAAATCAGCAAGAAGATCTTTAACGTTACATTTGATCTTCGGAAAGTCAAAGACGTTTGGCTGTAATCGATTTTGATATTTTTATTGAAATTTTTTTTATTTTTCATATCGTCAAGACTGTTTTGAATAATTTCAATGTACTGCTCCCTCCTCCCCTCAATTTCACTTTTCATTGATCTCACGTTCACCGGAAACCAACTGATACCGGCGGATGAAGGTGATTTTTATTTTTTCAAGATAAGGTATACATCTGGAATATCAATAGAATCGTACAATAACCTTTATTATATTATTCCTAGCCATGAGATTTTTCCAGAACTCGACTTCCCTCAGCAAGGGTAACGGCTAGTATTACTAGCAAAAGGGATTTCCTCGTTTCTTCTTTCTTTTTCCCCTTTTCCTGGACCTATTCTCTCGATGTATCGTAGTGACTCATCCGAAGAATATAAAGTTGAGAATACTTGACCCAAATAGATACGAAGGTAAATCCTCTCTTGTACCGAGTGCAAGCTCACAATTTCTTCATACGAATTTCTCAGTTGCTCTTAGAAATAAAGTGGAGGGAAACTTGAAAAATTGTAAAAATATACATAAATAAGATGAAAAAATACAGGAACCCTTAATAGAATTCTTCTTGATTCAAATATCTTCCTTCTCTTTGATGCTCTAATAAAATTTAGCAATCTTATTTGTAAATGCGTCGACATGGTATTGGCTAAGAAGACACTCACCTCCTCGTCACCCTACCAAGATGCTTCATATTTAATGAGAAATTTTTAAGGCTTCCTCGACTTCCATAAATTAGAATTATCGTCAGGCTCTTCTAGACTTCCAGACAAGTTTTATCGACGTTTAAAGAACACCAGGGCACGACCCCTTTAAATTTTCAAGGAAGTTCTAAACTTAAGCACAGCCATTTTTTTCTATGTATATTTCCAATCCCCCTCTTCATTTATTATCATCCCGATGAAAATTCCTTTGATCAAGCATTCTGATATTCAAACAAAGGATAATGGAATTATTTTAAAAGTATCCATATTCCCTCAGCCAACCAACCATCGGTGGTTTTCGATCTTAATGATTCCTCCTGGAATTCTAATTATGCGTAGGATGCTGATGTTAAACACCATAATAATTCTCTTCAATTTTGGATCTGGCGAACACCTCCATCTTTGAGTTTTCACTCTTAAAATCCTTCAACTTGACTTTGTGTTCTTTTCAGATATCACGCAGATTAATCTTCGTGTTGTCAATTTGGACCAACCGAAATTTATGAGAATTGCTCCCTGAGGCCTCATATGTATTTCGCCAGCCTAAATCTTCTACATACCATGAGACGTGTAAAAAACCTTCTCTATCCATACTCAAAGTGCAAAGTACATCTTGGGTTAGTGGATATCACAGTTTTCCAGTGTTTACCATGAAATCCAGTTGTCCTCTAGGCTTTGGGAAAATATTGGTATAGCAGCAGACGACATGAGCATGAACAAAAGAATTTATAGAGGTTAGTAGTTTGGCTGAGGAAATTTAATGAAAGGGATTCAGTGAGTGAATGTATTCTAGAAATGAATAAAACGGCTATTGAATTTCTTTAGCAGCCAATATACGATACGGACCCAAGGAAGATAGTCGCTTGATGAAAACGGAAATCATTTAAATCTATTGGCGACTTAGGATTTTATGAGTAAATCATTGTCAAGGGTGCTTCACCGAAGTGACAAAATGAATAGAAAGTGTACATTCCGCCATTTATATATTTTCTAAGTACGAGTAAAAGTCCAGCTTATATCTAAGTAACATTTTTTTATGTCAGTTTCCAATCTATCAGTACTTAGTATTCATAGTCCTTAGGATGGGTTTAAATTCTTGATTGAATCTATACCTTAAGTCCAGCCGAATGAAAGGATCTGAAAATGCTCTGGCACTTCTTTTCATCAGAGAAGACAGCCGTAGGAAAGGAAGAAAGGAAGGGAAGAATCTTGAGATGATGGAACTGCTGGAACGTAAGTGTAAAATTAATCTGAGTTGATTTCTTTGTTACTTGATACAAAATCGAACCAAATTATCGCATTCTCAAGGGGCATACAATTTTGGGAACATAATAAAATTAACGTTTTATTCCCCAAGTAGTAATATAAATTTTTGTTTGACCGTTGCATAGAAAAAAAGAGCCTAGGTAATCATGGGTACCAACACGCAAACTGGGTAAAATTCAAGGGTGGAAAAAACAATGGACTTGGATCTTTTGTGTCCCCATGGCCGAATTGACAAAATTGCCCAACATGAAACTTCTAATTGAATTGCTGTGAGAAAATAGCGGTTGGATTCTTAATCCAAAGGGATGAATCGAATTCCAATATACACAGAAGAGATATGCCTCAGAATCAATAGTAGCCAGTCAGTTCAGTCAGTTGATACTGATTGTGAGAATTAAGGATCAACTAAGGTGTTTTTATATTTTATTCCTTGATAAGAAAATAAAAAGCAATTTTATCTGTCATATTCAATACAGGATTTCACAGTCGCGTGAAACTTTACCTTATTCTTTGGAAATATATTGATAATATTTTTTTATTCTCAGTCCTTGTACAAGACTGTAACAGATGTTTTCTTTCTTATCGATAAAAACTACAGGGACAGCTTTTATGTCAATTTCACAAATAAATTATTTTTTTGCTTTTCTTTTCCTTTGAACTTCTATTTTGGGGCGAAATCAGCAAGAGGGTATTTTATACGAAAAGCTATGTTAATTGTATTTGAGACTTCTTTGTTCCCATAAATCCTGTGGGAGTTCTCCATTGAGAAGATCAAATATGCAAATAGCAGTTCCGTCAGCAGTGAGTTCAGTTGCGAATTGCGATGCCATTTCAAAAAATGCCAATAAAGATAGGATCTAATTCTATTCAACGTCCTGATTACGAAATCGAAATTGGATATTTATTGTTTTTTTTTATGAATACGAGAAATTTCATATAAAAAATGAGTAAGAGATTGTCGATATTGCTTGTCATTATTATTCATCGACAAAATATTTCAAAATATCATTTACATTATATTAATTTTTACGTCTACGCGTATCAGAATATTTGTAGGGCTTATCACAAATATTATTATTATTTCTCTATCTGTGTTACCAAAGAACACTATCAAACGTTTTCATGATATTTTCAATCATCCGGTAAAGACCATTACTCTCCCCTCTTAAGCTCCTTTAATTATTTTCATTGGAGCTACTGGAATAAAATGATTGTTCAGTCACATTGGACATAGGACTGCTAAGAGTTAATCCGTATGTTTAGGACAACCAGCCAATCCAAATATACTTTCACAAGAACTACGAACTTTCCCTCCTAATTTTTTTGTAAATCTGTGCGCCGTTCTGTCAACCGTCACTTCCTTCAAATAGCAATCAACTGTGTCACCTTCGCAGTAACGGTAATGGTGAGATAAAGCAATATCAGTGTCCACAGCGACTTCATCGAATCCTGTGAGAGAAAAATTTAGCGTCTTTAAGCCGCACCCCCAAAGCGTGAAAATGAATGAAAAAATCAATAATGTCAATTGAAAAATACTTGAGCGGTAAGGAACGTGATTGAAAGGAATGTAATTTGCTGGTATAAAAGAGTGGCAGGACCTTTCCGAAATTCCCAAACGTTGTGATTTCCGAGCTCGACGACGTCCTGACTACGAACAATGTACTTGCTCCTATATCGAGGTTCACTGATGCTCTTTACCCTCTGAGTTTTTGCCTGAGTGTACAAGTAGGGCACACCTGAAACGATTGTATTAAAGAAAATAAAAAGAAATCAAAAGATTCACGAGTGTATCCTCGTACGGCCGTACTTACTCGTATCCTTATTAACCTGATCGTCATCGTGGATCGTGTAAAAAAATGCATTCCTGAAAAGGAAGGATGCGTGACTATTGCGTGGACGTTGAGGATCCTCAGGATCCAAATATTTCATCAATTCGTGAAAATTGTTGTGAACACGAGGAATCAAAAATTCATCAATGTCAACACCGGCGACGTATTTGTAACTTCTGTAATAAGAACTTCTGTACATGCAGTCATTGAGTGCCGCGAAGATTCCTTCATCGCGAAGTGTCTTCTCGTAAATATAATACGACGGAAGTTTCCATTGCAGAGTTGTCGCGACTCCAGTGCTCGTGTAATATTCTAGAACTTTGTTCACTTCCGGTGATACCGAACTATTGTAGAATGTGAAGTGTTCAGCGCCCATCATTAAATAGTACTCGATAAATTCGACAAGAGAAAGTGATCGATTGTAGTTTTTATGAAGAGCTAAGAAATTTCGAAAATAAAAGACAATAATTATTTTTATTCACCACACTTCTTCGTTCTCTCCTCGTCACTCGACTCACCAGGTACGCACACCGATAGAAACATGTCATTCTCATAATAACGAGTGATACGTCTCATTGGATAACTGATATTTACAAATGGAACCTTTTCTGGCTTCCCTGTATACTCGTCATTGTCAACATCACGGTCCTCGCCAATTGTCACTCCTATTGGCAAATGATTTTTGTTATAAAATGTATCGTAGTCCAGATGTTTTGGTAAGGTTAGGTCACACAAAACAAAAAATGCTGAAAACTTCAGGTTCCAGTTTTCATCCATGGCTTTGACTTTTGTCGCTGCACGGCGCTCGAAAACGAAATCAGTAGTGCGATCAGTTTTGTATTTGTAGTGGCACATGAGTGGTTTGTCATTTCGTTCTAAATCGAGTACCGCGATTATTCGAATTTCAGCCCAGGCCGTCTCTCTGCTGTAGTTCAGGTGTTTGTAATTCAATACGACTTCAGGTCGCATATCTAAGTAAGCCGAATAAATGTGTCCCTGAGGGACGCCAACTGGTAGCCATAATTCATTTATTTCTATATCTGGCATATATTTCAGTTCGAGATCAAAAATTTCAGCTAGGGAACCTTGGAGGTTGTAAAGTTCCGTTAGATTGGCTCTTGCCTGAAAAATAATAGACAATGACTTTTTTGACACGATTTTCGTGAAAACTATATAGATCGAATTTCTATTTCATTATCAATGACTTTATTATCGATATTAGTCTATCGTCACTGAGACAGGGTTCAGTCGTGCTGATCTTATCTATTTGTATTATCGCAAATTATTTTTTGAACGTACATTTTCAAACACTTACCGATGACTGTGCTATAATGAAAAATGACGCTACTGTGAAAACAGCAATACCCAGAATGATCTTCAGTTGACGCGGTATCGTCGGCCATCCCGAAATCGTAGGCTTGTGTAAAAGCGTATACTTCACCATTTCCCGATATCCACTGTATCTCGCGTACGGTAACAAACTGAATCACCCATTTTGTGATAAGGTACACTGAGTGCTAAGCATTATCTATATTACCGTCCATGATAAGCCATTCGATCTATATGTATAGAAAAGAGGATGGAATATTGTAATATATCATGCACACTGCATCGAAACAGTATAATATATTACTAATAAATCCAATAACAAAGAACAATCTCAAATTTTTTAAAAAGTTTTAATTCTCGGTGTTCAAGTTGCAGTAACGATTAAATATAAAATTGATCTTATTGAAAAATATATTTTTCACTGTATTACGTATATATTTGTATACATTATTTATGCGTAACTACGTGTCAGTAAATAACGCCGGTGTCGTATTTAATAATAAGTAACAAAATTCAATAATTGAGCGTGTCATCTGAATGCAATTATAAATGCAACGTGTATGTGCAACTGTTGCAGCTAATTAGATCACAAATTACATTTGAGGATGGTTCACTATATTTTTTTTACAATTTACGTACATGAAACCATTATTACGCCACACGATAATTTTTCCATCGTTATCCTGGTGATCAACTAAGATAATTCCTTGGACGATTGTTCAGCCAGCCAGGATTCTAATTTCGCGGTATTCTTATTCAGCCACTTGATATTGTTGGATACAGTTTCCAATGCTTGAGCTCTGGCTGCGACTCCTGCACCGGCTTCGGAATACTTTTTGAAGAAAGCCTTCATCTCCTCGAGTTTCAATTTGCTTGAGAACGAATTCGTAATCGAGGGTATAAGTTTTCCCAAATAACGATCATTAAGGGTGTATCTCTTTACTAATTGACCCCAGTTCTCCCTCATCCAATCCCACACTAATGGCGTGCCCACTGGATTTCCAGCTATGTTGATCACACAACTGAAGAAATCTTGAGCTCGAATATACGTCTCATTGAAGGCCAGATTGATGAACCTAATTCATAATTTGTACGTTTTTAGTCGCTCAAAGTAAATGCCAACAATAGTTCTAAAGTCGTATACAATATAATATAATGATGAAATAATGTCGTAAGCTGTTTACTAACTTCTTCAATATTTCTGCAGAGCGAATTCCAGCCAATCCCCTCATTAACTTCAATTTTTCCATAGCGTCTCCTTCGTTTACGAATCTTTCAAACATTATATCCCACTCGGCTTCGCCGCCAACGAAACTCATACCTGAATTAGAAAGCAGAATGTTTATATTAAACCTTTGTGTGCGAAACAGCGCAACAAAAAAGTGATCTGTATCATCGGAGCTTAGCGAGGATTAACAAGCGCTCCTATTGTGAGCGCAAACATGAGCTCATCCTGCCCTAAACATCAGCAGCATTCAAAGGGTTAATATTAACTGGCATTTTTCCACATTAAGCGATTATTATATAGCAAAATTTACTGACCATAATAATAAACGAGACTCCGTATGTCGGGATGTGGTCTAATATCGTTTGTATCGTTAATCCAGTGAGTGAAAATTGTTCCAGCTTCCTGTAGACATTTTCGATGACCCACTGCGCATGCCAGATCAATGATTGTCGAGCGAAGAGATCTTGAAGTAAAAAATTATATTTTTATTTAATAACAACATTGCTGTCAGCGAAATTATGATTGATTTTCGTTCTTTACAATTTAACTTACAGGGTTATGTGATTTTCATCGGGATTCACATTCCAAGTTACCTTCTGATATGCTTTGTCGACTAATTTCTTGACGTAATTCTGTCAAGCAAATTCTTTATAATTAATACACTTGATAATCATTTACTTATGCAAAATGAACCTACTCGAAAATCGTCAGCGATAGTAGTCGATGATAGAAGTTTGTTAATGGCCTTCAATTTCGATGACGCAACTGCCCATGGGGTATGATGCGATTCATTGGTAAGATAAGTAGATAATGACATAGGCACTTTGTACTCCAGTTCAGTGGCATCTGCCAAACTGAAAGCATCTTCCAGAAGATGAGTTCTGTCGGAAGCAGAGAATTTCTGAAAAATCAAAGAGACGATGAATTTTTTGAATTAGGAAGTACATAAGTATCGTGATGACTTAACTTTAGAATCATTTAAAAAAAGGCTATTGTACCGTGTGATCTGATTGTAAAATAGTAGCAAGCAAATTCCATTCTTTCTCTTCATAGTTTACTCTGTAATATCCCACTTGGTCCTTATTGAATTTAACCCACTTCACAGATTCCTCAACTTCGATCACCACTGCAATCAATAATTGGTAATTAATTGAACGTAAGAATTTATTGGAATTTAAAGAACTTACGATTATCCTGGTCCTTATCGAACCAGACCAATGTTGGTCTTGAGTTTTCATTGGTGGTATACGTGATAGGAATGGTCCACCTATATCTGTAAATTGAAAGTATCATTTTGTAGGAATCAAATTTGGTACAGTATATTTTAATATTTATATTAATCCCATAGGCTACCTGTAATTAGATTCATTAGGGTCGTATTTGGCTTCAGCATCAGCTAGAAATCGTTTTTGTTTCAACGTGTACACATTGCCATTTCTGGATACATTTACTACCGGGAATCCCATCTGCCTGGTCCAGGTATCCATAATGGCGATTAAGTTCAATCGGGTACCAACAGCTTCCTGCAGAATCTGGAATAGATGTTTAGTCTCTGCGTTCTGATAAGCAAACTTGTTCAGGTAAACAGTGATGCCACCATAGAAGAGTTCTGGGCCTAAGAAATTCTCCAGCATACGAAGAACGGACGATCCCTAAAAAATAAAAATCATATAGCATACGAATAATATAAATGAATAAATGTTATATATAACGAAAACTTCTGTTAACCTTGTTATAAGAAATTGTATCAAAGATGGCTGTGATTTCATCTGGACTACTGACAGTCTGAACAATCGGATGTGAACTCAAGGTAGCGTCCGTTGCGAAAACCGGATGAACTTCGTCGATAAGAAACTCATCCATCTATAAAAAATGATTGATTCGTAAGAAACAAAACTAATTTATAGAAAAAAAACATGATACCGACCAATCCCCAATCTGGAAGAATGGCGTCCGCACATTTGAATTGCATAAAAGTAGCGAAACCTTCGTTCAGCCATAAATCATTCCACCAGGCCATCGTGACTGAAATATAAAAAAAAAAGTTTAGTGTCAGATATACACGGCTAATTAATATTAATTATAATGTTACCTAAATTCCCAAACCACATATGAGCAAATTCATGAGCAACAACAGTAACAATGCCCTTTTTATTTGAAGTAGAAGTGATTTTGCTATCATAAAGAAGTCGAGCTTCCCGGTACGTGACCAGGCCCCAATTTTCCATGGCGCCAGAAACAAAGTCAGGAATAGCAGCCATGTCTAGAAATCAAAGAAGATTAAAGCTCTTGCATTGCCATATTTTAATATTAACATTTGTTCAATTTCTTACCCAATTTTGGCAAAGGATAATCTATTTTAAAGAGGTTAATGTAATATTCAATAGCCTTGACGCCAATATTCAAGGCAAATGTGCCCTTAGACTTTTGGGCTCTAGTTGTGTAAACGCTCACTGGGAACGTCCTGTCGTCGAGTCCCTTAGCTTTGGCGGTGACGGCGACAAAGTCGCTAATTATGAAACATGCTAGATACGTGGACATTGGTACGCTTCTTGCAAAGGTCACTGTAGTTAAACCAGGTGCAGGTGTATCAGCGACGGAACTCTGGATAAAAAATAAATTACAATGACACAAGCAAGAAGAATTGAAAAAATTGTTGAGATCGAGACTTTATTTACCTCGACGTTCATGTTGGAAAGTGCACTGTAGCAATTACCAGTTGGATGCACCAATCTGACTGAAAACTCGGCTTTGAAGCCGGGTTCGTCGAAACATGGAAACGCACGTCTTGCATACGTGGGCTCGAATTTGGACGTGGCGATAACCCTTTTTAAATAAATAGTTTTCAAGTGATTTTGTGAGCGCATATTTGAAAACTTATCGAATTCCGAAGTACAAGTAAAGAGATAAGAACTGTCATAGAATGTAGTACTTATGGTTAATCTTAATAATCGAGCCATTGATCGCGTTCTATGATAAAACTCAAAAATATTTGTATTATATTTTAAATTAATCGATGATAAAATTCATTTTTTTTTAAATTCAGAACTAGACCCACGTCCGTTGCAAAATTCTGTTACCTCGTCTTTTTTTCTTCATCCTTGTAAGTACTGGAATAAAATCCAACGATCTTATCCGGCTGCAAAGCGCCATTAAATTCGAGAGTCAAACTATAAAGTCTCTGACTGATTTCCGTTTCAGTCGCAATAACGTATGCTTCCAATTTCGAAACAGCGTAGGCCTCCTTTATCGGAATTTTGTAATTATCCTCGCAATCGAAGGTCTTCAGTTCGATCGAGGTGATGTTGAGATCCTTTTGATGAAGAGCAATGTAGCTTCTCTTGTCGAGGACCTCGATGAGGATAGTGACTTTACCCTCAAACGTTCCCTTGACAAGGTCGGGGTAGAGGTAGAGGTCATAGTGCATTGGCTTCACCTCCGTCGGAAGTCGAAAGTTCAGCCCTGACGGTGCTTCCTGACTCCCCATCACGAGAACTTTCGTTTTATTCTGATCTGTGTGAATATTTTTTTTCATTTTGTTTTCCTTCAGTTCAAATCTCAATCAATCCGTAATACTAATATTATTGTAAAGTTCAATAGAATCTGAAGGCCGTAAATCGTTGAGATTCAATCAGCACCCAAGTAACGGTACAGAAAAATATTTTAATTCTCAATTATGCGTCAGCAATAAATTCCTATAGTGAGTTGATAAAAGGTGCATTGCAATCACATAAAAACTCGACTAAGTAGACACAATCAGTGTCTTTATGCTCCATAAATAGAATCCTTGTCTGAGAGCGCGTCAGCGAGTCTGATATATTTGAATCCAACAATATCAGTGCAACAGTGGAAAAATTCAAACAGAAGTTGAATGGCACTGAACAAAAAATATTTGCTCTAACACATTTTAATAATCAAGATAATCCCTCGATATCCAGCTTATCAATCAAACTGCGAGCATACAAAGATTAAAAACTCATGTATAAGGATAAAAACAAAGAAATTAAACAGAGGATTCTCTCGTGTATTTAATATCTTTCCATTAAGCCATCAGAACCAATCTAATAACAAAGTAAAACCGTTCGGAGTACGCCCCTGAACCTTACTAAAGGAATTAATTAATCTTACCAAAAAGTGCCGCAGCTATGTTATGTCTGTCGCTAAGAAGAACAACGAAGACAACAAGACACGCACAAATTAGTCCAAGAACAACGGAAAGTCCGCAAGTAAAGCAAAGTAAAGCGGAGCCGGCACTACGCCGTGACTGTAGATCATAGACGTTAACGTCCCGTCTTGATAGGACGCCGGCATCAACATTGACGTCGACGCCAACGCCCCGTATCGCATCAGTTCTGACATTACTGTTCATTCTCATTTAACCACTTCGTATACATCAGCTGTTGGTACTCTTACGTGTCGATAAATTTCAATTTTATTTTTTAGAATTTATCAACAGTCGGTACATTCGATTGTAATTCACACAGAGTCTGATATTAGTCTGTAATTTCCCGACTCTCATGCAATTCTCTAATTTACTCACAAAAGCTAAAAGTAAACGTTATCAAACGTTAAACTCTGTTGAAAATCAAATGACTTGCACTCAGAGTTTTCACTGAACGCAGGTATTTGCAATTTACTGCATACTGAGCACTTGTAAAATTACTCTATCAACACTAGACACAAACTCCCGAATATGATACGCAGAAGCATTCGTGTCAAGAATGCATTTTTTCACATAGACGCACTTGTATTTTCATGTCCATCAAGACTCAATGAGATTTCGATAACCTCGACCTCAAAGTTCGTTCAATCTTTTTCATTTTTTTTCTTTATCACTGTCAAGATTTCTAATCGCGTTATGAATAAATTTATATAATTAAAACTCGGTAATTATTTGAATCATAAAACCCGTTTCACTCTCAGGAAGTAAAAGCAGCAAAATTAGACACGTTGCTCGATTCGTGCTGATCGACCTAATGATGACCAGCAGCACTTGACACTATTACTCACCAAGATATTATGTTAAAATGAACGTACCGGCATGCCGGAAAAGTAGCTCGTTTAATCATATTAATTGCAAGCTTGGATCTGGCATTCGGTACGGCTCAAGTTACACGCTACTTGAACTGACACCCATTTCTTTACCAGATCATCATACATGAACTCTGTAGACAAAATTGTACGAACACGTTATACGTTTGAGATTTTAAATTTCCCTTTAAAAAATTGCTCAAGTGATTTTCCTTTCTTTCCCCTTTTCTCTCATTGGCGACCTCAAGTGTTTCAGGAGTGAAACGTGGGAACATCGAAAACAAACAATGAAGAGCGTCTGGACGGTTCCCGTATTTTACAATTCATCGACAAGTCTTACCAACTTCTGTTCCTTCCCTCCACGATTCTAGTACTGGGTGTACACAGGAAATTGCCAGAATTGGTTAACGAGCTTAATTATCAATGCCTTTGGTTGCGTGGGTGACACGCGTAATGGATACAGAGTGAGAGTGAAAGAGAAAGATAGAATCAAACGAATTAATAGGAATTAAGAGTGAAGTCGTGTCTATTAACTTGATTAAGAGCACGTACTAATTACATTCAATATTCATAGATGTCGCTGAGTTTCGGAATCCTGAATGGTGAAATATGACAGTGCGTCCGTGCATCGCCGTCTAGCACATCCGTCGTGCGTTTGCATGCGTGTAAGAAAAAAAGGTGAGTTTCCCAACTAGCAGACAATAGAACAGCACGACTAGTTTCGCAAGCAATAGTTAAAAATACATTGCGAGACTCCGTAGCAATTCTTTCAAGAAATTAACTTTGTCCGATGCGCTCTTAGAATGTTTTTTTTTGTGACCGCGTGATGAAAATTATTAGTGCCAGCTAAACGAAACGCAAATGTGACAACTTGGTCGAAAATGGAGGCCCAGTGAGGCTTTTGATATTTGAATTGACGCTCGCCTGTTTGGACTGTCTTTGGAAATAATTACTTTGAAATACAATAGTGCGTAATCAATGGCTCGCAATCACAGGTTATGTTACATTAATTATACATACCTGGTATTCAAATCGGGATCCTTATATGTACTCATATAGAGGCCATTGAGAACATCGCTCGATAAATTTCCAATAAATTTCATGGTGAGTGTGTAATTTCCGGTTTCGATCTTATTTCTCAAATTAATTATCCATTGTTCCAGATCCTCTTCCTCTTCGGTGGACAATATGGGAACGTTCGATCCATAATCATGACTCAATACCGTCTCGGTAATGTTTAACCATTTTTGATGTAAAATTATAGAATTTCTTGGCGAATGAACTTTTATGGAAATATTGACAGTGCCAAAGAAAATACCAGCATCCAAATCGGTACGTATACGAAGGTCATAGTTTACAGGTGTGACGTCACTGGGTAGTCTATAATTTTCGAAATTCAAAGACTTTCGTAACGGCAATTTATCCTGTAAATTTGTGCCGATAAAACAAACGCGTAAATTTCAGTTTATTTTTATTTGCAGATTGATAAGTATGTAATCGTCTGTACCTCAATAATTTTTTCCTCCTCTTCGTCGCTCTTGCACATCCGACACTTCTCATTGGCGTTGCTATATTTAGTTCCAAGTACAACCGTCGAAATAAAGAAACAAAATAGCAGAGCTCCTACGACGTAGAGCAATTTCCGATCTGCGAACATTGCAGCTCGTAACTACACAGAGAATGCACTAAATTGAAATATATCAACGAAGCGTCGGCAAACTTCAACTTGACTGAATTAAGCGTCAAATATGAATCCACGATCACAAAGAATGCACCTTGTGTTATAAGAATAATATTTTGTTCGCAAACTAGTTGTCTATGTACATACGTTACTGACACAAGTGTCAGCGAGGATACAGAGAGTATTGAGAAAAGCAAACTGACACTGGAGAAAGTAAATTCGAACTAACATAAGTGTAGCCGATCGGTATGAATCGGTAGGCAAGTCAAACTAAGAAAGAACCTGCGGCAGGTTTAGCAATACGATTTCTCCGAAAGTCTCGTTTTAGCTGTTATGTTTTATTTGTTGCTTATCGAAATGCGCGCGCGCGCTTGTGTTACTGTATGAACTGTGAACAACTGGAAAAAAGTAAATATAAAAAATCGGGTCAATGATCATTTATCTGTGACAAATAGAAAAAATTGTGAAAAATAAATTAGTTTCACAGCAATGCGCATCGGGATGGAAAGGGAAACAACGGTGGAATCTAGTTCAATTTCTATTCTACAGGTACAATATTGCGAGCTCAAAGATAAATTACTGTTTAGCTTCTTATAAGGATTAGATAATTTCGAGATAAGAAACTTTCCGCGGATATCTTGTTTGATGTAGATAAATTAGTTGTCATACTCTCTTGGTAATAATATTGATAAGGTGATTCTATGCTACAGGTAAAAACGTGGACTGCAGTATAACATGGAAAATGAAGAATGTGAATTGAATTGTCGGTAACAATAATTTATTTATAAATACAAAATTTCGATATTGTCGAGGCAAATATTTAAAAAAGGGAAAAATCAAGTTCCATTTTTATATTGGGCACTCTATCCGATCTTGGTTAAAACTATAGTTTACATCAGGTACGATCACGTTATTAATGCGTGAGCGCGACTGTACCTCGGAATAATTACATTTGCCTCCGTTTTGTATAATGTCTAGATATTTATTTGTAAATTTAATAATAAGTCAATTTTATATATCCAGAACTAGCGTAACTCAGCTATATTCTAGACGCTTCCGCCATTAAGGATCTTCTACGGAGACAGCGAAGATATAAGGCATCATTACAACTCGGTGTTTCATCATCAGGCTGTCATCGGTAAATGTCAATAAATATTCAACTGATCAGCCTAATGATTATAGGAAATTCTAACTTAGACCCGATCCCAGATCCAAACATCTTCAAAGAGCAACATTAACCCTCTAATATACGGAGTCTTGTTTTTAATCACCCTTATTAATTATTTGAGCTTCGTTTATGTCCTCTTGTTGCATGTCGACATCGCCCCATCCCCATATAGCATCTTCGTAGGTGTGTCCATGGTGCTCATCTTGCTGAATCCTTGTACCGTCACCAGTTCTTGCTGCGCGTTTCTGGACCATCTCGACTGGAACCGTTTTGAGGTCATAGGCTAAACCGAGCCAGGCGAAAGCGTCGATGAACGCTGTAGTGAAGTTTCCTCTGTAGTTTCCTAATTCAGCTGCCTTGTAATCCCATGGGAAGACGTGATGATAATTGTGCCATCCTTCACCAAAGGCACCGATAGCGATTCTGATATTGTCCGTAGGACTGATGGAGCTGTTATGTGGTAGAGAAAATAAAGTTAACAAATTTTTCAAAATTTATACCTTAACAGAAGTATAAATGAAAGTCTACTAACTTGTCGTACGGCTTGGTTCCCCAAATATGAGCTGCAGAATTGACCAACCAGGTAAGATTGAGTGATGCTGTGTATCTGAAGATAGTCGCGTACCAAGAGTACATTGCGGTTTCGCCCCAGAAATAACAAGGAATCCACGTTGGTACAAGGAAACAGCATAAAGGCATAAGAATGATGTATAACCTAAAAGCAAATAAATCTGTAATATATTAATAATTTTTGACATCAAAATGAATATCATTCCAGACACGTGCCTTCTTTGCCAAACAACAATAGGATCTTTTTCGAGGTCGCTCATATCGACAGTGGCGCCCTTGGTGATGACGTCGGGATGCTTACGAATTAACAGCCAGCCCATGTGGGAAAAGAAGAATCCTCTTTTGGCATTATGAGGATCCGCATCGGTATCGGTGAATTTATGGTGGACTCTGTGATCCCTCACCCACTCGTAAATATGATTCTGAAAATCATAATCGTTATCACACGTTATCGTGGAGTCAATAATAATTTATTGAGTTGTTGATTTTACCTGAAAGGCAACTGTTTGGAAGACCATCAGGATTATTCTCATTGGCCATTTTGCTTTGTAGGACTTATGAGCCCATAATCTATGCGCGCCAGCAGTGATGCCAACAGCAGCAGTAGCAGCGATCAGGATTGCTGGAAAATTAATTGTTTAGATTAATAGACCATTGTGAGATGAGATCACGAAATTGGAATGTTGACAAAATGAAAAGTGTAATTAATGTAAATACAAAGCCGACACATTTACTGTACATCCCCCTCTAGGAAAAAATAGTTATTACAATTATATTGTCTCAATGGATATCTTTGTTTGTCATGGAAACTGTTCTCTCTGGTTTTACGTAAGTTTTTAAGAAACGCCCTTCTGGGAAACATATCCTCTAGATGTTATTTCAACAACCGGGTCTCTTTGTCATTAAAATTTATTTTTTTTCACAAAAATTCCAAGAAACTTTATTTCAATGCAAAGAAGGTCAAATCTTTGAGGTACTTCTTAGATGTCGAACAGCATTTTATGTGGCTGTTGATTTAATTTTTTTCAACCGCCCGTTTTTTTCTGAATTAAAGTGAACTTCGACTTTCTCGTTATCATGCGAGTAAAACGTCAAAAAAAATGATAAATAACTGATTTTTGACCAAAATTATTTCATGAAGGAATTCAAAGTACACACTGCAAGGTTAACAATTTATTTGTCAACAATTTCGCAATGATCAATCCAAAACTGAAATGGACTCGAAATTTTCTGTCGGATCGCTAAAATGGTATCAAAATGATTAAAGACCTTGCAGAATCAAACATTTACGATTTTCCTTGACATTTGACTCGCACGATACCGAGAAGTCCGGAGTTCTCTTGAAAAGGTACAATTATTTCCTATGAACAGAATTTTTTTTTCGTAAATAAGCAGTACATTACCATTCTAATGTTAATTGCGCATTTACCAAGAATTTATCAAAGTTTCAACTCGTTTAGTTAATTCTTCTTCCAGTACCTCCTATACGATTATCTCTACTTACTCCATATCACCGTGAGGAATTTTGCCCCGGCGAAAAACAGGTAAAATCCATATAGCGCACCAACGTGAAGATACACAAAAGCTATGACATTTCGCCAGACAATGTTCCACCGATATTTCGATTTCTGTGTCTTTGGTGTTTGGCCGCTGCTCTTTGCTTCTGTGTTCTGTCCCGTCGACGTCTTCTCCTGCCTCACGTCCTGCTGCGACGCCTCGAGGAAGAGCGTCGCCGAATTGCCAAAGAGATTCGGCGTCATCGTATCGTACACTCTGTCAGAAATAAAAAATAAAATATCCGTATGAACAAAAGACGATATCCTGGTTAAAAAAATTAATTTAAAAAAAACTAAAATACTGGAACCTTCATAATATGCATAATCAAGTATAATTATTCCATTTTTTCTCCCCAAAAGTAAATGAATCATTTTCCTATTATTCCTCGTTCTCGTAGATCAATTATGCAATATGTTTCATTAAAGGCTGTGGCTATTTATATATGAGATACAGACGGTTGGCCGCAAAACCATTTGACCGAAAGACGTTTGGTCGAAGACTTTTTACCTAAACGATATTTAATCGAAAGAAGATTTGACCGAAAAAACGTTTCAAAAACTTTTATACGTCACAAAAAAATTTCCCTGTCTATAATTTTGTCGCACATGGTCTAACTTTCCTATATGATTTGACATTGTTAATTACACGTCACACGTTATACGTTAAGCGTCAGGCGTTTCACTTCCGACTGCAATTTCACGTCGTAAAGGACCGTGCACAATGGGTCGTACGTGAAAGCGCACTCGCTAGGATAACATTGGCCACGTTTCATTCTGACATAGCATTAAAACGAATACAAAATACAGCAATAAGTAATACCAACAGAATAGCTGAGTCGTCGCAAATTATCAACGTCGCCCGTATACTTTATTACTTTACAATTTTATTATTACAGCTTTATTATTACAGGTCATTGGATATTTCCCAGGCATTTTTGAAATTTATCATAAAACAGAAATACCTATTACGAAACATTGTTTTATTTTGTAAAAAAAAAAAGTTTTCCTATTTATCTTAGCGGTTTACCGAAAGGATTAAAATATTCTTATGGCGACCACAGCGAGCAGCGCGTTCTCTCATTGGTCGAACGGGGCTTCCTAGAACCGTCAACGAGGAAAGTGAAGGCGAATTTTTAATGGACCAAACAAGTCCAACGTGACCACAACTGCACTTGATCCTGTCGCACCTAAGTTCAGATTGGTTGCTATGAAAATTTTAGCAGCTAAAGCAACGTTGCTATAAAATAAAATAAGTATGGTTTAGCTACGTCGTGAAACTCTTCAACGGTAACCGTATCGCCTAGGACAAAGATTCACCGACTTGAAGTTGGCACCGGTAGGAAAGAAAATAGAAAAAAGATGGTCACCATGATCAACCCGACGGTACCGGCTCGAAGGAGGTTAAAACATTCCTGCAACGCAGGTATCTGCCAACCACCAGCGGTCGTGCTCCAGATGCCACTCCGTGATCCTAGACGATTTATCTACATTTATCTACATTCCGTCAACCTCGCATTTTTTACGAGTCGATCTGTCATTTTGTATACTCCCCTTAAAGTTTCGCGTCTCTTCTACCGGAGATTGAATTTTTTCTATCCATTTTTGTACGAGAGATTTTCCTAATTGGTCAATTCGCCACAAGTGACTCCTCAAACCGATCATCAAGGACTCTTGGATTTCATCCACATCGAAAATAGTATTTAGGTAGAGCTAAATGTTTGTACTGTCTTTTTCATGAATTACTGAAACTTTACTAGATATCCTCGGTACCGTTATATTCTTCTGACACTGAAAAGTGACTAATTGGGACCGATTGACTGTAGCCGTCTAAGAAAGACAGGCCAGGTGTAGGTACCGTTCTATCGAGAAGTCACAGATGAGAAAGCGTCTTGAACGTAAACCAAGTTCAAGAGTAGAGTTAGCGTTAAGAGGAGTGTATGTGTGTGAGAGAGAGGGAGAGAGAGAGAGAGAGAGAGAGAGAGAGAGAGAGAGAGAGAGAGAGAGAGAGAGAGAGAGGCTCTCATGCCGCAATACCAGGGAGTAAAAGTGCGTCGATCTCCGGCTGCTTGAACGGTACCTGATAGCCAGCAAAGTAGGAAGGAAGCAGAGAAGAAGAAAGAGTTACAGTGTAAACAGGTTACGCGGAAAGGAGGTCAATGATGCTTTCGAGGTCACTGCCAATCTCCGCTCTCGAATGGACCGCGAGCACGTTACACGTAGTGGATACATTTGTTTATTATAAATGCATGGATCCTGAATGACAGTAGGAACGAAAATGGGGCTTTCTCTTTGCTTTTGAGACTGCCGAAGATTTCATCAACGTCACGTGTGACATGTGGGTGTGCAGCGAGTGCGGAACAAAAATGTTCTTATTGGAATTTCATTCCGTACGTCCTCGCACACCCTTAAGCAAATCCAACGACTCGTACTAGAGTTAGCCAAGGGCGTGAACCGGATATCGTAATGACACTCGGAGGAGGTAAAATAACCGGAATGAGGTAAACATCTCGTATTTCGGTAAAATTCTTGGAATTGTTCACATGAAAAAAAAAAACCGATGCCCATTCCTTCTAACGCTTAAAGGGAGTTTTCTTGAATAATTTAAGCATCGGTAAGTTTCTTGTTTTACCAGAAGGTACGTATTGCGCAATTGCTATGGAGTTGTTAGGCTACTCTTTTCTTTTGTGACGTAATCAACGAATTCTTAACGATTTGGTTACCACCATTGTCGCATTTAATGCCGAATTATATTGCCACATCGGCCATAATAATTTATTATAAATCATTTTGGTGTGAATTCATAACTCTGACAGTTCGTCCAATGTATTTCAAAATCCAAAAAAATCCGGAAATGTTACGCAATATGAACGCAACGTGCGACTGTAATATTTTCATTTGAATCAAAAATAATATAAATATTTGTATTTCGAGCAAATGGACGAAATAAACTTCCATCTACGTATGTGCATCAAGCCGATTGTCTTCTCGAGCGTCATTGCAATTCCAATGCAATTCCAATTGCACTCCGCAAGTGCAATGAGTAATGAGCTTCTTGTAATTTGCGACAATCGTGCTACTGAATTATTTCGAAATGGACCTCGAAAGGTCGGGCGAATAGAAAGGAATACATTATAATTGGAGGAGACGGGGGATGAAAAAAATTGCCACGAGATTATACAGAATGCATAAGGGGCGGGGGGGGGGTCGTTACAGAGGGCATCGAAGGCTCAGCAAGTTCCGCAAAAATTGACGAAGGGCGAATGACGTCCATTGACCAATTGCATAATTAGCTAATTCAGACGCAACTGCACTGGAATCACATTAACGCACGTAGACAATACAAAGCCAAGTTCATACGACAAAAATAGTATACACGTTACTATTTTTGAAAAAGTTATTGTTCCTTTCGTACAAGTCAGTGCAGTCACGTTTTCAAGTGCACTTCCGCTGCAGATTTTTGCATTGTCCGCGCGCATCAGCCGCTGCACATTTTCCGTCTCGCGTCGGAGGACGCAGAAATCTTCGCGAGTCTCGAGCCGAAGAAATGCACAAAGAAAATTTATGTGCCGCACGAGAGAGCGCAAAGTGCTGTGTTCTTGAGTTTTCATCCAATTAGATATAAAAGCGACTGGATGTGCGAATTCTATGGTAAACGAAATCAAGAAGGTCAGTCGTTTCCTGATACGAGTAATCGGCACGTGTTAAAGAAAGTATAGGAGGAGAAATGGCGAATCAGATTATATTTGCCAATGCTTCGACAACGGGCCGACTAAAGAACGTCAAATGTTGACTCGAGACAAAGGAATGAATTTGCCGGTCATTGACCCGATCGCGTGGACGAAATATGTCGATTCGATAGAAATGATTTAAATGGAATGTTGCAGGAATTGTCAATGATAACGATAATAACGGATAAGAACGATATCGACTTTACGAGTAATTGGTATAAGAAATTTGTCAACGTTATATTTAAAAGAAAACTTACTTTTACACGGTACAGATGTAGCCCAAATTTGAGGTACGAAATCACGAATTTTCACGAACGTCAAAGGACACCGATCACGGTCGATCGTTGAGAATTGGCAAGTCGAGCTAAGAGCACTCCGCTCTAGTGGTGAGTTGACAACGAAATAGTCAGATGCAAGAGTCCATGTCCCACTTATGAGGATCGTACCGCCCCGTAAAACCGCATCAGCAAGATGGTCATTCCCCCACCAGATGGCACTTTGCCCTGAAAAGATCACCAAAACATCCAGCGACATAGCAAAAGTCACTCTGGCTCTCTCTCTGTCTCCTTTAGGTTTAACGTTCCGTGCCCTTTCCTCCTCCTCTGAACACTGCCTGTCCTTATCTTCATTGTTATCAACCGATTTCTACCTCCGATACTCGTCCCTAGGTTATATTCATAATCGTGTGAATATTCGACCGATTTTCTTTCCTCCGATGGCAGCATTCACGACGCTTGTAGACCACGTGAAATTTTGAAATAGGATTTCCTGTTGGAGGATATTATGAAACTTTGTATACCGAAGACATGCAAATACTCATTGAAGTGACATGTTCTGGGAGATGGTTAGATATTTTCGTGTTTGGCGAATTAACGTTTGGGACATATCGAGTAAATAGTATTTGAGTCATGATTTATGTTAACGAAGATTGGTAACAAGGGGACATTGTGTATGTCGGTGATCCTTGGGTGATCGTTCGACATCGTGTGATTTCGAATTCGGATTAATAATCCAGCCTGTAGATGGAAATTGTTCGAGTAGATTTTCATTTTTGTTTTTATGGAAAAGTTTGCCTTACACAAACCAACGTTGCACCGTTCAATATTGAATTTGACGATGGTGGTATCTGGCACACTAGGCGCGTCCAAGGCCATTCCTTCCGCTTCAGACGTTATCATTGGAATCGTAGAAATGGGGTAGGCCACGTGTGCTTCTGCACGCCTGACGCACGTAGCGTATGCGTATTATCGAATTTGAGAAACTGCGCGAAGAAATTAGCGGAGTTTGGGGTTTTCTAGTGCGTCGTCACGGGTTGTCAGAACTTTGGTCTACGTGACGGAAGCGTGAATAAAAAGTGCTGGACTACCTTCCTAGGAACTAGTGAAAAATCTTCGTGTACCAAGAGGTGAGTGTAGAATGCACTTGGAGGAGGAGCAAAAATATTTATGAATAGAAAACTAGGAGAAACGATGAGCTTACAAAAAATGCGTGTAGACACAAGAGCGACGGAATATTGGTAAATAGGAGTAGGATAGGCAAAGGGAGGGTGTAGAGGGAGGCAGCCATTTTCATTCGTATTACTTGGTATCGTTGAACAATAGTTTGTAACTAGGTGACGATTGTATAGATTACACAAATAATCGTACGAGATTCAAAGTGGAGTAAAACTAATGAAATAAATGTAAATTTCTAGCCGAAGGTGAAGCAGGTGCCATTGGGCTTCTTGAAATATCTAATTTTAGAAAAAATATAAAAAAAGTCAAACGGGTTCTTTCGTCGACACGACTAATCAAGGATGACGAAAGATACCTGATATCAAAGAATAACGGACACCGTTCCATAGTAGGATGCTTGAAATAATGAAACAGAAAAAAATGGATACGTTATTAGGTAAAAAAGAAAGAGGAACGCAAGAGAACAAGTATAGGAGTATTACTTTCAAAAGTAGGTATACAAGTCCTACTTTGTGACACCTACGACCCTCTAGTGTTTGCGCACTACGAGAATGTACTTTAGGTATTGCCAGCCTCCCTAACGTAATCCTAACCTTACGTAAGGCTGGTCCTGCAAACCTGGCAATTTATTTTCCTGACGCGTGTCCCACCATTGTAAGGGGTAAAGTCAGTACGAGTCAATAATTCGCAGGATGCGTACTACGGTGGAGCTCGAAAAGGTTTTTAAGACTTCCATGCTAAGTGTGCAGAGGATAATTATTAATCTATTGCCAAGGAAGGATACGATACGAGATAACGAAAGAAAGTTTTAAATAATTATACAAATATTGAAATAATATAATATCAGTAGAGCCCAGGAAGTATACTAAAAGGTCCTCTACGGGTATTAACGACGTATCGAGCCTTTCGGCGACAAGACCGACCTGCTCTCATCGGGGTTAGATGTTTTCTTATTTAGCCGGAGCACCTTGTCGGTCGATCCTCTCCTGTGTTTGGTAGCGCGAATTTCGCGTTCGGCAGATTTTATAAGGTCGCCACGTGCGTGCACGAAAGTGGTGGAAGATGAAAATTGCCATCTACGAGAGAATCCTTTCTGACGGGTGAGACACTGCCTGCCCGGTTTGTCGGCTTTTACGTTGCACACTAGCGGCACGAGTGTCGTGTCGGCGAACCATGGTATTTAACGTTTTTTTTAAATTGCTGATAACGGCAATTCATTGATCTGCTTTATTATCTGTGATGTATCAGAATAATATTCGGTGCATATGGATTCAAACGCCTGCCGGCAGGCAACCAGACACAGTGAAATATGTTAATAAAAGCACTCTAAGTTTACAGGAAAAATATTTATTGAATATCAACGCGGGTTACGTCCGACAGATGACTCACCAGCCCAAAGCAGTTATGCGTTATCTACCTTACCTTCATAAGATAATATTCCCAGAGTATCAGCGGAATTGCGCAAGATGGAGTCATTGTCGTGCTGTTAGCTAATGGCGTTTTCGATTAGTAAAATTTTCTCGTACCGCGATTAAGATGTCTGTCACGTACTCTGCGCCGTAATATGTTTGATATATATGTATAGAAAAAATTTGCCAATCTTAAAGTTGGCAAAGCCTTAAACTCGATACAAGAAAATTCATGAATACATGAATTAGTGCGACTTATAAATGCAGTATAGTGCGATTAACTGATAGTAAAGAATGATTTCACAGAGGTAGTTCATAACTCTACGATATAGAGATTGCCGGTGAGGTCTGGAAGGACATTTTATTCTAATTGTAAGTTTCATTTCGTAATAACGATGACGTCATGTGATTGACCCATGTGATCTCATGCGTAACGACAACCACACGTTGTATATTATCTAAACAATTCCTTTTGTATGCCCAATCGTGAAACGGGCTGCGTACTTCAGGAAAATGACCTCCCAATGACAATTCGCATTGCGAGGTAACATTTCAACACCTTAATAAACAATGTTTTGCATTGGACTCCTTGAATAAATCAAACCAGCTCCGTTAAGCGTTCCTTGAATTCTTTGTTATCATCGTCTCCAGTTACTCAAGTAAATTGATTACTACTTATATACTGATTATCAATAATACTAGGTAACAACAATTTGTCCTATATTTATATACACTCGAAAGATTTGATAATTATCTTATCTTTTAATTCGTTCGATTTTGTAACTAAGCGCTACGCCGAATTTCACGAGGAAAGTTAGACGGCCAATGTCACGCACGCCAGCGCCATCATCGAACAAGAAGAAAGTGGCGTCCTGTTGTGTCACGGTGTATCGACGTCTCGCTGGTTACGGCATGACGGCGTTTCACAGCGTCAAATAACAAAACGGATGCAAAAATCTGAAACTGGTTTAAAGAAAAAAAAAGGAGATTCTCAATGAAGGAGAAATATTCTTTCGTCTTCATGAGTGATGAAGTAAAAAAGACTATGTGAAATTGAAAGTTCAAACTTATTTTTAATAAATTTGTACCTGCGGATCCATCGATGACCCTAAATCTTGGTTTGCGAAATTGCCAATGTTTAATCCCGTATGCACGTATTCCATTTCGCAATGGATTTTCGGATTAGCAACCGACCTCCTTCAGTTCGTCGAGATTTTTAGAACGTCTCCAGAGTCGTCCGATGAATTTTAATGGTTCTTGACGTGTAGATTTTCATTTGGAAGAGTCTATCGATCCATAAAAAGCAAGAGGGCTGATATACGTTTCCATTTAAGCACGAGCTTGACTCTGTAGAAATCGTCAATTCCAATCGTTTGTTAGAATCAGTAAATAATTAGGTCATAGGAACAACGAGGAGCAAGTATGGAGTTACTCATACGTAACGTGAATCACATAGACTGTATCAAGATTGGCGTATGCGTAAATGAAAAAACAATCGATCAACACTATCGCAACGTTCCTTCACGGACTGACTATCGCGTAGACATGTTTAATCGATAAGAATTTATTCCACACAGTATAAATATCGTTCGATTCAGATAACCCACCCAGTATAATATCGCCTCGATACGTATAACCATAAATCCTCTTATGGAAAGATGCGGTAAGATTCTAATACCAAACACCACTCGCAGTCTTCGGTAACCATCTCGCGGCAAAAGCTCGAAGCCATCTCAATATTCCATGACCGTTAACCAATTCCATCTGACTCAAGAGTGCTTTGCTCTTACAACGAAAAAAATATTGAACAACGCATTATTTTAGTAAAATCAATACTTACATAAAGCCACGAAGGATTGTGACTATTTGTATCGCATTATAACAAGATGCAAAACTTACGTCATCCTCCGTAACCATGAATTCGTATATGAATATATAATGTCCTAGAAATCCTTAACCTACGTATGAAAAGTGGTCAAACGAGGTAGAATATAGGTAAGCCAGTCAAAAATGGAGGGTTTCGTGTCGTGGAGAAGAAGAACCTCACGAAGCAGCATCCAACGGAGAAATGAATCTCGATGCTCAACTGGTGGACGAATACTCGGGGTATATATATATCTCGGAGCACGTTATTTTATCAGAGACTGAAGCATGCTGGAGCACCTACACGCCAGCCGTATACAGAGAGACGTAGACTGTAGAGCATGGATAGTTACAGATACTGTAGCGTTAGTTGTGTATACTATGTAGGTACCAGATACCCACGCTACATGGCTAAAAGTCGTTTCTGTCGGTTTAGTAGACGCGCAGACGCGTAGTGCCGCGTACCACACGGCAGTTCGAAACTACGAAAGAACGAAACGTTGAAAGAGCTCGAAGGAAAGAGCAGTCGTTCGGTACGTTGGGTTTACGTTGGTACATGTGTGCACGCGTGATACTTGATCCACGCATTTCAACCATCTTACGCGTAGCCGGACAATCGACGGCGAAGGAAAGGATAAAATAAAGACTCAAGGTTATACAGAGGAATCATTACGGTAGGATGGTAGAATTATGGTAAGAGGTTAACCCTACATTATTTTGATGCCTAATTGAAAGAGCTCAATCGGTTGGATCTGTTGGTTAAAAATAAAATTTAATAAATTATGGCTCCTGATTTGACTTCAGCCAAATTCTACCATACTACCTTAAAGTAAAGTGTGTCTTGTGCTTGGTATTATCGAAAGAGGATATTGGCTGATGGATATTACAGTGATTACGGATGAGATTGTTTTAACGGATACATGCACATACATATAAGACATAAGTGAGATATCTTTGCGTGTGACGTCATAGGCTGATAATTATACTTTTTTAACGGCTACGAAGGTGTAGAGAGATTTCTATTCCTTTTTTTAAGTTTTCTTGAATTTTCTTTTGGCTCTTATATCTATCTACGACGAGTATTTGTTAGATGTCAGTTTAGTGAAAGCAATATGGAGTTACGTTTCTCGCTTGATATTTAGAGTTGTTCACCTTTTATCGAGTTTTTCAGTGAATTCTTTGGCTGTTGGGTTACTTTAATATGTTAAACATGAAATGAGATCTCGTTGGTCCTTGAACGTTTGGTACTTTGCACAGTCATATAATGTCTGTGTAAATATTAAATAATGTTTCTTGTGTATCTAAGTTTGCGATGCGATTCAAATACTTAGCACAGAGCCTGATTGGGACGTCTTATTGTCACAGAAAAAGGAATTCTACCTAGTAGTACGTAGAGACAGAAAAATACGAAAAAATATTAAATATCTTTAGCATTGTTTTCCATGTGAGTCAATACAGTATCGTGTTTGAAAATCAAAATATCTAAAACCATATCAGAAGTTTCGTACATGCTTCGTTAGTTTCCTAAGTGTAAAACAAATATACATAACCGCAAGGAATTTAAATGTCGGAACTGGAGTCTCGGTTGACCAGAATCATAATTCAGTCTCTGACTCAAGTTGTTGCATAAGACTTGCATGAGTCTTGCGTGGGCCGTCGTATGGCACGCCCCTTGTCGTTCTCGGAAGCTTCTTCCGGTCAGGATCGGATTGCTGTTTTCGTCTGTAAAAAACATCAGACCTTCGATAAAGGACACGGAGTAACTATTAAACCAACTAGGATAAGAAAAATGAGAAGCAAACATTAAAATCGACATTTTTATCGTCAGGATCTCGTAAAATTCCATTTCAACGTTTCTTTATGCTTTCTCCTTCTGGCCTGTTCGTCTCCTCTTTTACTTTTACGATGCTTCACGTGAGTTCGTAAGCCTCTATCTTTCACGCGATACGTCACAGCTCAGCGTTATTCCACGGCTGGATCGACTTTTGTCATTTATTTTTTAACATCCAAAACGGATACGTTACGTAATTAAAGATTGGACGATTTAACCGGACTAAGAAATGTTCGTCGTTCCCAGATTTAAAACCTGCTAAATCATTTGATTTCGGACCAGCAGTGTGAAATCTCTCACCTGTATAATAAATTTTGCAAATAAGTATCCATGCCTATTCATCGGATGAATTCAATTGTCCCAAGTTCCCCTACCGAGATCTTCGAATCTTTTCTCTCTCATTTCTTTTTCCAATCCATAACGAACCAACGCGAGGAACGAAGGATCCGAGCGACTGATTCGGCCATGAACTATAAATTCTCCACAATAACCTCTGATTAAATGTTGCACGCGTGTCACGCAGAAAGACATCTCATACACAGCCTCACGTGCAGTTATCGTGCAAGTATACAAGATGACACTTGCGAATCTCTTTCAGGGATATCGATACGTTGTTCAAAATATTTTTCAATATCCCAAAATTCCGCATACCAACTTTTCAAAATCGCACATGTTTCCAGTACTATTTTCATTAAAATATTCTTCAGTGTGAAAATGTGTCAAATGAAAAAAAAATTCGTTAACACTAGATCTACCAGGGGCAGGGCGTCATCAAAATGAGTTGTTTGGTAATTCTTATAATCATTAATTATCAATCGTCGGTTGTTCCAGGGGTAAAGTTCCTCGCGCAGTGTATGTAGGAAAATTAATTGACTCAGTGGACTAAAGGTTTAATTAATTTAATTAACCAGCCATGAAGCGAATAACGGCTATCAGATCGATATACACTCTATAGGATTATCGGACGTATTAACTCACCCGGTATATTTCCCTAGTCGCTCAAACTCCTCTGTTCCGTTTTCCTCCTAAAACTTTCTATCGTGAACGTATCCCGTAGCCGTAGTTCCTGAACCACTCGTTGCATCTCTATTGATATACGAATATGATACCACCTTATCCATATGTCACTAGATATGACGTAGTCACTGCTACAGATACACAAGTGGCTGAGCACTCACATCTACATAGGAACTTTAGGATCTATATCAGTATATCTATTTTCGATTATCTCGGTCACCAAAAAGTGGATATGGAATGAAATTCCCTAGAAATAAGCAGAGTATAGCATCGTCCGAGTAATAGAGGGGGGTTCCAACTATATCATTAAAAATATAACCGCTTCAACTTTTATTGGGAATTGGAAAGACCAAGGTTGTTTTTCGGCAGTCTTATCATTTTGAAACTTGATTAACGATCAATGAAATAATAGAATCCAAGCTTAAATCTCTTCAAAGAAGGTAGTCCTTATCTTGTCGGCCATATTGCACAGTGGAGGCGTATAAGGACTTTTTCCCCTTTATCTCGATAAACCAAAAGGGGTCACGTTATCAACTGTGGAAACAGTAAAGACAGGTGCGACTGGGTTCGTGACACAATGCATGCGTATAGGAGAATTAAGGTTACACAGGCGTCGGGACGCCTGGCGTCTGTCCTTATAAAGTCTCATGAAAGACGCTTCGTCGGGACGATCGATCCTTGGTAAAATCCGAATACACACAATACGTGCGTAGACTGTTATATAGTACCTTGGGGAATCCTTGAGGAGAATTTGTTTTATGGGAATTTTTTTTTCCCCTGGAAAATATTCCTAGAGACTTTCTTCGAGTATCTCTTCGATAAGTCTAGAAAGATTCTTGGACAAATGCATATGTATAGATAGGTAAACGAGTTCAATGTGCTTTTTTTTTTATAGATCGTAAACAGTGGAGGCTTTAACAAACGACACGTGGCTCCACATAAAATCCTTTTTACAAAGTATACACCCGTTGCGTGGTTTTGCATTGAAATGTGGTTGTATGAAATGTAGTCGTTTAACATACGTTTCCGTGATTTTATAGGGAACCCACGTGTGACTTTCGAGGTATTGCATTGTTCGAGAACTGTCAAATAAGCACGCGGAATTCACGGATCGACGGTACCAAAGGCCATTCCGTGATATAAAATATACACCTGCTGCTCTAAAGCCACATGGCGCCATTGATTGTGCCTTTAACGTTACGCTATGTGATACCGGGTGTCTTAAAAAAAATCCCGAAAAATTAAACGACGCTCAGAGCTCAGACGATCGAATCTACCGAACAATAGAACGCGAACGGTCTGCCAATTTGAATGTTTGACACGACGCAATATGTAGGATACGTGTCAACTGAAATTAACGCCTCCATTTTATTTTCACAGTAGAAAACCAATTTGAACGAGTCTCTATATATACAGTTCGTCCGCAACGTGTTCTATGTTTATTATTTACCCACAATGCATCATTGTATTCAATACTCGAGTGCGTAAATGCCTGCTGCACGCAATTTGCAAAAAAGTCCGGCGGAATTTCCCGAAAAAAATATTGCCACTCGAAACAGCACGAAACCATAATTCCCTTTGCCGAATCTTTGCAGACCGAATGCGTGAATCCGTAAATTTTTTTCTTTCGACTTTTCACATTCTTCCGTGTTTCGGAAATTCTAATCTCTCTGACAGGAAACGCGAAATCCTTACTGCAGGTCGAACACCTGCACAAGGTTAGTGAATTCTCGCAGGAGAAACCGTGTCCTGTTGACATACAGAAACCAAGGACGAACAAAAAATTTTCACATAGACAAAAAATTAAGTCGACGGCAGTACGCCATAACCTAAAAGTCCTAAAAGTCAGGCTTTGCCTTGTCCGCGTCGCGTATAATATTTTAAGATTCAACAGGACGAATATATATATACACCGAACGCGCGTATAACAAAATAACCAGACATTGTATTTTCGTACACGTACGTGGACTCGTGGTCACGTATGCTCAAAAGTGACATCATAGCGTAATCGAGCACTTGATCATAACGCCCACTCATGTGCTCCTTAGAGTAACTTTCCTCTCTGTCAAGCTGCACGTAACGAGCACCAAAATTTTCTAATGCTCGAGTGGTATTGAAAAAAATCAGTGTGACCACGTTAAACAAATAAAAAAAATGTGAAGCTTGTCGTGTTAAAATATCGTTTAAACATTTTTTTTTATCGATGCCACACTGCTCTTATCAATACAGTCATGCAATCATGGCCAACTTGGGTTAGTGCGCTTATCACGAATAACCCCATATATAAAACTTACCAATAATATTTCGGGACTGGATGTATCTATAAATACACGTGAACGGTGTGAAGGCACCTTCAGCATTCCGGGATACTGCTCGATGCTAAGCGAGCATTCATTGCACGTGCTTCTTAACTCAATCATCATTTCATTCGTTACCATAAACTGACTTAACTCAATTACTTACTCGGTGGCTTTTACTGTTCTAATCGTATTTACTTGATAGTAGATAATTTACGCAATAATGGCGACATTTAGAAATTATTCGTTAAGAACAAGTTACGTCCGTGTCGTCAGTGCCAGTGGCAACTGGAAGAGTACCGTCAGTCGGTAAAGTAGACCTTTTCATTGGAAATCAATAGTGAATAGAATTTTTTATAAAATCCATAGAAATTATCGCGTATGACTTTTGGATTTGATAAGAACAAGAGGATCATCGGTAGCTTAAGAAAAATTAAGAGAAATTTAATTTTCATTATTCTCATTATACTCTTTCTCTCGGCAAACAATGCCACCAATTTCATGCACTTGTGTAATTAAAGTCTAGTCGTATATTCTCGTGGATAATAAGCTTGGCTTAATGAGAAAAGTCAATTTGTAGTATTGTGATGTAACAACCTGCGTTTAGGATAGACACGTTATACAGTTTAAAAAATGAAGAACAAAATGATGCAGTACTTTAACCTTCTACGTAGCAAAACGACAAATAAATCTATACGGAATCAGGAATCATAAAAATTGTCCATTTTTAGCACATTATCATATTATATTAATAAACGTTGAGATGACAAAATATCTAAAATTATGCATAAACGTGAGAAATGGTAAGGTCATTTTTTTCATTATGAATTGAAAATTCCTTACGTAATATTGGGACGGTCGATAAAGTCATGGCTGGTGACGAATCGTAATAAAAAATCTAATAAAAGTCAAACGAAATGGAGAGTATTACAGGGAAAACGTGACGGCGTCTACGTGACTTCATTTTAATTTCATACGTTAGGCGTATGTAGCATTGAGCTTGATTTCCCGAAACAAAATGATAACGAACACCTGCGGATAACTCGGTAGATAAAAGAATGTGTCCGGTGAGTCACAATAAATAAATTTTTTATTGGCCTTTTCGTGATAATTTTTTTCTTCTAATCCCAAACGATAGATTAAAATTAAGATGAATTATTTCAGCTTAATCAAAATGATCAAAAAGTCATGTCACAATCGCTCATGAAAATTTTTACAATCTTGGCTAACCTTATTCATTGGCTATTATCTTCTTGTTCATCCCACTCTCCAGCCCCCTCCATGCTCTCCTGCCATTGATAACTACCGTCTCGATTTCTATATTAATTTACTAGTAAAATCGATCATCAAGGAATTAGACGTCCCACAGGTGCGATCAGCTCGATATCGCGTCGATTATATCATACGTGAAATTTATATATGCCTAATGTGTGTATACTGTATATATATAGTGTCTTTGTAACATTGCAGATCGACGACGGAAAACGAGGCAAGGTCTATATGGGAACGAAGCATGAAGAAGACTTGAGAGGAAGATTTTGAAAATCGAAGAAAAAAAGAAAGAAATTTATTGTATTTCTTCGCGAATGATTGTTTTGGAATTGTGAAATTTTTTTGGGGTGCGATATTTTGTAACTGCAAAATGTCACCGGGCGGAGAAAGAGTGCCGCCTTCGTCACCCGAAATGGAGATTGATCTTCCGGACAAAAATATGAATACCTGTCAAGCTAACGGAGAGAAGATTCAAGATCGAGATTCAAAGAGAATTGATTACGTTCCGAAAATCAAGTGGCTGGACTTTTTGGCACAGGTTTTTGTTCACGGTGGATGCGTGTATGGATTCTACCTCATCTTCACACAGGCCAAGTTGCTTACGTCACTTTGGGGTATGTCGAAAACAATTTTGGTTTAGTATTTAACCAAAGAAATGACTTTTCATTCGCAAACCAAAAATATTTTACGAGTTTGGTTCGTGCAACTTTGCCGTAATCGCTGCTGTTTAAATTTTATCGGAACACGAATAAAGCACGATATGACGAGATAAAATTAGTTTCGCAAATGTCAGGACCCTTGATAGCGATAAAGTTTAGTGTGAAAAAAAATTAAAATATTTTACTCAATTAATTTTACGGTATTTCATATTCGTATAGGCTCCTCGAAGTAATATTCAATTTTCGAATTTTGATTCAACTACTTAGTGATTTAATGAATAGAACGATGATGGAAATCTAAAAAAATATTTAAAAAATCATTTTTCTAACAAATACCCAAGGAATACCCCGGAATGTGTCGTCGGAAGGCATAAAAAAATATCATTTTTGGACAAATGACTATAAAATTACGTAAAATTTTATCATAGTGACGTAATAAGCATATAAAATGTTTTCAAGGAACGGGAAATCTATAAAAAATATTTTTGAGGCACGTTGACAGTGCTGTCTCTAGTAAAAAAAAAGGCCAGACGACGTTTCCTTTAAGCTTTTGTTACAAAAACTATTGTGTCTGGCTAGTACGAATAAGACTCGTATGATACTTCACACACATGTCGTATACTCATTCGTGCTATTGTATAGATAAAAAATATTATCAAAACCGTATCATTATAGTCACAGTTATTGACCCGATAGAAATTTATAATATCTAAAGTGATCGAAATTGAAGTAAGAAAAAAAAATGATTAAATAATTGTAAGAAAATTCGTGATCGATAGGGTCAAGATTGTAATTACGTCTAAGATTTAAAAGAACGTTAAAAAATCAACAGTTGAGATCCACGACGTCTTTGTACATATGTATATAAATCCGAATCACGCAATTCTCCTATTCCCCATATATCGTGTCGACGCCGGGCGTCGCGTTCTTTCGGACTACAGTCGACTCTGGCTATAAAGACGGTGCTCCGTATAGTTGTGCCTTCCCCTGATCTCTGTCTCTCTCTAAGCTATCGCGAGGAGAGGGGAAGGCTTCCCCCACTCTTCTCTATTCCTCAGCGCTCCGTATTTCGAGGCTAATAAACTCTCCTTCTCTCTCACTCTGCCGGACACAGGGCAGACTCTCCGTAAGGTCGCTCTCTCGCTGGTTATCGTTCCACAGAGTCCCGGGTGCGCGATTATACGGAGAGTCGATCGTAGCCAGTTCTTATCTCGATCCTACTGGCTCCTGTAAATTCAGAAGGGCATTTTAAGGGCACCTTCGAGCACAACGAGGCGTCGCAGATGATCAAAAGCTTTGAGGAGCTTGTGGATCCTCGTAGACAGCTTGTCAAAAATCGATAAGCTATTTTAAGGGGTCACATAAGGGGTCAACGTGGGTTCCAATTAATGCAGCTCCAGTCTTATTCGTTATTGATATCGCTCTTGAGTTACGTATTATCGATAAGTTTCCGAGATTCGTGCACATGGTTATATCTTTGCGATTAACGTGTCTGAATATTATTCACATGAGTTATCAGTTACGGTGTTAATTAATTGCTTATCGTTATTTATTAATACAGCATTCCTCATGATATACACTTCTGGCTTTGGGATAACTGCAGGTGCTCATAGGTTGTGGTCGCATCGTGCATACAAAGCTAAATGGCCGCTGCGTTTTATTCTAGTCCTCTTATTTACCATAACAGGCCAAGTATGTTTATTATTGATTTTTCTTCTGTCAATGGAATTCGGACTTTCCTCGTTATTCCTCCTGTCTTTCTTTATTTTACAGAGGGACGCTTATACGTGGGCCCTGGACCACAGGGTGCATCATAAGTATAGCGAGACAGATGCCGATCCCCATAACGCCAAGAGAGGCTTCTTCTTCGCTCACGTCGGCTGGCTCTTCACGACGCCTCATCCTGACGTCATAGCGAAACGTCAGGCCGTCGACATGAGCGACCTGGAAGCCGATCCGATCGTCATGTGGCAGAAAAGGTCGGTTCGCTCGATTGTATTTGTTCTCTCGTTTGCACCGTGTAACGTGCACTTCTGTGAGATTATAATAATAATAAATCTTTTATTGTGACAAATTTAGGCTGTACGTGCCGCTCTTCGCTCTCTTGGCTATTGGATTCCCAGTTGCAGTACCATGGTATTTCTGGTCGGAATCGCTGTGGGTCTCCTTTTGGATCAATTTCAACTTCCGGTTCTCCGTAACGCTCAACATAGCGTTCTTCGTTAATAGCGTGGCTCACATGTGGGGACAGAGACCCTACGACAAGTAAGAATTCATTTTTAGATAATCTCAGAGCTTTTTTCTTCTTTATGGAGGATCCCTTGGGTGTAGATTTTCCCTTTTTTCTTTTTTATAGATTTTAATAATTCTTTTTCAGAAATATTTCACCGGTCGAAAATATTGCCGTGTCCATCGCCGCTCTTGGGGAAGGCTGGCACAATTATCACCACGTGTTCCCATGGGACTATAAAACCGGCGAACTCGGGCATTACTCATTTAACATCACGACGGGATTCATTGACGCTTTTGCGTATCTCGGTTGGGCCTACGATCGCAAATACGTCTCACCGGAAATGGTGCGTCGAAGAGCGAAACGATCCGGCGACGGAACTCACGTGTGGGGCTATGGCGATCGGGATATTCCCGAGGAGGATCTTAAGGAGCTAGAAGCAATGGATAAGAAGGATTCATAAAATAATGACAGTAATAGATAAATTCATCTTAAGTTTGACATTCAAACGAACAATTCTTATTGAGATCATTTATTTAGGTATTGTATTAAGAATATTCCACTTTCATTCTCGTTCTTAGACCTTACGCAAAATTTGGAAAAAGCAAAAAAAATTGGATAACAAAATATTGAATTGCGAATGACAAGCCATCCACGTGGCTCTGGTCACGTGCCAAAGAGAGCTTCTTAAATTTATTTTCAATGCCTTGGCCATAGCACGAAGAAATTCTAGCTTGGAGTGCAGTGGGATCCTAAGATCGAGAAAGCTTGGATATAGATAATCCAACTGAAACGGAAACACACGTCCATGTATTCGTTCGAAAACTGTTTATCGGTTTCGTTCTTACCAGTGGTATTGCTGAGCGCTGTATAAAGGGACGTCTACGAAGTAAACTAAGAGAACCGGAGAAAATTTGCTTCTCAAGTAAACCTGACGAGGGTATTCAAATTCGTATGAGTTATGCCGAGTTGGCAGCAATGTCTAAAAAAAAAAAAGTAGATACCGGTGCTCATTTGTTCCACGATTATGATACTTTGGCATTATTATTTTTTTTTTTGCCCGCAAAAAAGGATAATGCACAGAGACGAAGGGTCCACGTCTGCTTTGCTAATATCAGTAATAAGGAAAGAGATATATTAGGAAAATCAGTTTAATCGGTAAATATTAAATATAAAAGATTTATAAATATATCAGTTTAATCAGTAAACGATTAAATGTGTTAATCCGTAGTTTACTAATTGATTCTTAAATATTCAATCGGTACACTCTTGCTATACGTGTATGTGTGTCTGCAAGTGTGCAAGTATTATGTCGAATTCTTGTGCATGCCCGATAAAAGTATTGCATGTCGCGAAAATGGCTAATGTTTGTTATCGTAGCGTATTGTATTGTTGTATCAGCGAGTTACGAGCTTGCAGTTATTTTACCTCAACGACCAACATGAAAGAAAAACTTAAGCCGTATAAATTACGAGATTTTCTTACATATGCGGTGACCTTTTTTGTGATAGGCTTTTACACTTTTTTTTTATACAAACAAGCGGATCTTTGAGAAAATAATATATACACTGTACACATAGCGTTTATGTATACACTTATGAAATTTTGAAATATTTAAATCTATATATGTGTGTGTGTGTATATATACATACATTATATGCATACATTCAGAATGACCATGTAAGTTGATAAAAAAAAACCTCTATTACATAAGTAGTCTGTAGACAATATGAACGTATTTTCAAATGCAGTGTTTTATCCCTCTAAATATTCAAGCGTTACTTAGAGCTTTTACAAATGAATACTTATGGAATACTTCAATTTGAGATAAAGTGCCACTTAAATGTCATATAATATTTCCATTGCGCGCAGGGTGTATCGGCTGTTTAGGTTAAAAAAGCAGTAGGGAAACGATTCCCCTACTTTGGAAAAGCCCTTTGAGGGGGAGCGAAAGTTAAATAATGATAAATTTATGGGTATATCACTGTATATTGCAACGTATTTTTTGTATGATCCTTCAATAATTTAACGAGATCGATAACGAGGATAACTTTTTCAAAACAGTCGAAGGGTTTTTTCTCTGTCTCACTCTGTCTTGGGACTCTAGAATCCAGGACAAGGATAGGTATAGAGAAAGACAAAAGAAATACAAATAGGGAAACCGCCAAGGTAATACAAGAGAATCGGAAAAGCTAACGAGGTTAATAACCTGCCTGTTTTTAAGGGCGACATCGCTGCTGTAGAAGACGAGATCAAAAGTAAGTAAGATAGAGAAAATATTAAAGACTTGTCTTCAAAGGTGAGACCGAAACTAGAAAGAGAAAGACTAGTTCACACACACCTGCAGAGACCTATGACAGGTGCGTAGTTTCCCTGTTTATTGCAAGCTATAGATAGTCATTCGGATGCAAGAAGGTACAAGCATTCGTACAAAAGCCCACTAGTGACAGTTGATGACGTACCGTGTACGTCTGATCTTTTTCATGCTGAAAAACTTTGTCTGACTATACTTTTACGTGCTAGATGCTTCCCTACCCCAGCTCGGTAATTTCCAATTTCGTCGGTATGGTAGAGTTACTCTGTAATTGCTGATGGTCTTCTGCGTGGAGCGCGGAGGACTGTTTTCCCCATCGGCCACTTATGGCAGGCGAGTCTGGAGTGTTCGGCGACCTGGCGTGAACTACGGGTCCTCCTTAGATCGACAATAGAGATCAGCGAAGATCAGCTTTGGCGACCTGGCCGGTTGGCCAGCGGAAGTAGCAGAGGAACCTCGTCTCGGGTGCTCCGGTGGGTCAAGCTGATGCGGCTGGACCCGGTACCGGGTTAGCTTGTCTCAGGTGGTCCGTTCTTCGGTAGGTCCTCGGATGGCTCCTTTTAATGAACCTCTTGAAGCTTCTTCGCGATATATATATTATACATTTATACCAGTCTAATGGTATTTTATGACTTAAAGGTGTTCGAGCCTTATTCGTGTATACCAGCATCTTCGAAATTTGTCTTCATGATTCTTAATAATCTGTTTTTTTTTGAGACAAATAAATATTAATTAGTTATATTGTCATGCAAGACTTTCGTCAGTCTACTTCATACGTGTATGACCTTTGGACCGAAAGAAACCACTATGTATATGTATCAGGCTGATCGATCATGTGAAGGAAGTCATTAATTTAAAAATTATTTTGGATATTAATTGATTTTATAACAGCGAAGCACATCGAATTTTTTTTCTTTAGCCAGCAACATTTTTTTTTCCGAAATTTCAATCTTCCACCATTCTTTTGTACGATAGCAAACAACGTCTGGTATGAGATAAGATTTTATAAAGCAATAAAATAATTCTCAAACGATGCCAGCTCAGATAACTAATATTTCTAGCGAATCGATCGAAGCTATCGAAATATACGTGTGATTTCGTTTCTGCATATTAGACATTGTCCTTAAAGGAAGTGACAATGTAAATGCTCACTTAAGCATAATGTTATTCTCGAAAGGGGTCGGGGGTTAAGCAATTCAGTTGAGGCGCTGCACAGACTCGATTCAGTCTGTTTTTCAATCGTCCATCGATGAGTTTGCAGAGTGCTTGGTAGTACGAGAAAGAGAGTGTCCAGGTGTACCACGTGAGTTAAATAGAGTTCGCCAGGAACGGGAGAGTGTCCTAGAGTTCTTTGATCAGATCAGTAAAATGGATCAGACTGTGAAGAAGCGTGACGTCAATTGGTTAACCGTACTATGGTACATCCATCTTCACGTTCTGGGATTTTACGGAATCGTGCTTTTGTTCCTCGAGGCCAAATGGCTGACCCTGTTTTTCCGTAAGATATTATATGGCGGCTAAAATTTCTTTTTCGAATGTTACAAATTTTTATAATTTTCTTTTTTTACCCCCAGTTATTTTTATCATCTTCCTAGCTGGATTGGGAATTACCCTTGGCGCTCACAGATACTGGGCCCATCAGTCTTACAATGCCTCTTTCCTTATAAGATTATTTTTTGTTCTTGCACACACACTGGCAGGAGTCGTACGTATACCGTTGATCAAATTTATTTGAAAATATTTTATTGGCAAAAATTTATTCATTTTACTTTTGACCTCCAAGGGTTCCATTTACGATTGGGTCTTGGCCCACAGACTTCATCACAAGTATTATGGAACTGATAAGGATCCTTACAATCACAAAAAGGGATTTATCTATAGCCACTTGATCAGCAATGTCCTGACGCCTCATCCTGATCACGAAATTCTGGCGAAGACTATCGATATGCGCGACGTCGATTACGACGGATTGGTTTGGATACAAAGAAGGTATTTTTCATTTAGTATATATCGTTAATTGAAATACATAATATTCTTTATTTAATATAAATAATTTATTTAAGACTCTACTGGCCGCTATTCATCATCGTCGGATTGCTCCTACCGATAAATGCACCTGCCGAATACTGGGGCGAATCCATCAAGAACTCAGTCTTCATCCTGGGCTTCACCAGACTTGCCATCACCCTGAACATATCCTGGCTGGTGAACAGCGCCATGCACATCTGGGGAATGAATCCTGGAGACAAGTTAATGTCCATTTTTGATACATTAGCACTTCTCTATAGACTCTTCTTAAAAATGCCCAAAAGTCACGGTACAGTCGTGATAAACAGCAGTGGCGTGCACACTAAATGAATGAGGATCGAACCGAGGGATTTGTAGATAAGGAAGAAGCCAAAAAAAGAATAGTAATAAATTGAAGAAATTCATTTCATTTCTCTTGTGACATTCTTCGAGTGACCGACGTCATTGCCCTAAATTATAATTTGACAGAATTTAAGTCCCTCTTTTTCTCTCATTACGCATTGATTGCAGATACCCAGCGGATGACAATACCGTCTTCATACTTCATAAATCGTATCAGATGAATTATCATTATTTGCTGCCCTGGGACAGCAAAAGTGGGGAGTTTGGTAGCTACGATTCTGGCTGTACCACTTTCATCCTCAAGATCTGGGAAATACTTGGTCTTGTTTCCGGTCTTAAAACAGCATCGAGCGAGGACATCAGGTCAGTCCTAGGAAAAATGACAACGTCCAAGATGACGCTTCAGCAGGCACTCGAAGAAATTGAGAAACTGGCTGAGCTCGAGACGAAGAAGGCTAAGCTAAGATATCATCATGGTTGATAGAATGACTGTTGATCTTAAAAAAAAAAGAGAAAGGAGCAATGACAAGTTCTTTAAGGATGAAAAATTACAGCAATCACGTGCCATGTACAATTGCAATAGTTTCTTTCAAATTTTTTTACTCCAGACATCGTGACACTGGTCCACGTGGTTGGCGACTGTCAAAAGAATTTTGTAATGACAGCAGGAATAAATGTGTTATTGTACAGTCTTACGTAAAAATCTCATTCAGCGTTCTCCCGTTACAATCACCAAAGAGCAGACCAATCGATCGAAAGTTCAAGAACTGACGAAAGAATCGCTAAAGGAAGTACGAAGAAGATAGCGATGCTCGTTTACTTAAAAATATACTTTATTAAATATTTATTTTAATTAATCATATATTCATCGTATAATACACGGTACAATAATGTAATTACGCATAGTTAATAATAATGCTCATCCACAGATAGAAAGTAGGATGTTATTTTTCTTTTTTCTTCGACATCCATGATTCTTCGCGAAATCGTGACGCTTCGCGTTTTGACGTTTCCATCGTGAAACATTTTTTTTTTTCATTACATCTTCGTATCGTGTTCGTTGCTCTAATCGAATATACACATTCGATTCGCATGTTAACGCACGACGGACGTTCAACGTATTTCTCTCGGGTGGAGTGTGACCTGAGTAACGTGTTAACCTATTATCGATTCTCCAACTAGGTTATGGAGGCTCGGTCGATTCTTTTCCCTGTTTCCTATTTTTCGTTCGCTTCGACCATTTCGAGCACTGTCGTCCATTCCGTCCCAACGCTGATGCGTCGCGTCGAGCATAATTAAAAAAAAAATTTATTTGAATTCATTTACCCCAAATTTCGCTAATCCTGTCGCCACTACGACACTTGTCTTCCTTCGCGTTTCCCCGCGGCACTTGTTTGCTTATTGCCGGTCATTTTCTCGATCGACTGTACACATGCTCTTCCAGTCACGAGAGCGAAGCACTCTCGATGGTGCTGGACGCCAAAAAAGGTCAAAGATGGCAAAGTGTGACGTGGCACGTAAGACAAATCAGCGGCTAATGTATTGTTAGGGAGGAGGGGGTCAGAAACGGAAACGGTGTTTACCGAACGTTGAGGATAAGAGCAAAGTGATTTCCGGTTCGGAGGGGAAAAGGAAAGTGCTAGGTACGTGAGCAGCTTCAAATAATCATTCGATTATCCCTGTTAAGATCCTACCTAATCGAATTACTTTCTATATGTACACGTACAACGTGGACCTTGTATATCCGATGGAAAGCCTGTATTTCATTGACCTTGCTTCGTTCGAACGATTCCCTCTACAAGTATCTCCCACATGCACTCTTAACGTTTAGGTCTTGGAGAAGCTTTGCCGTCCTTCGTACTACTGGCATTGGGTACGTCGGACCGCTCTTCGACTTTTCGATGAATTTTCTGACATTGTTTTTGCTTACCGCGTGAACCGTAGGACAAATGAGAACGTGCAGACAGCAATTGAAAAGTAAGAAAAATTACAGTAGCTTAAGATATTAGAGAAGATATAAATTTATTGCTCCTTCGCGGAAAGTGGAATAAAGGAGAAGAAAATATGAAGTATTGCCAATATTCAATAAATAGTCAGTCGCGCGCGGCTCTCGTTCCCTTCCGTTTCTATTTACAAAAACCTCCACTGTTCCTCCTTCTCACGGACTCCATCGCAATCTTAAGTAACTTGAAAAAAATAAAATAAAATAGAGAGAGAAAGAGAGGATAGATAAATTACTTATAGGAACTAAATCAGTGTGCCGTGAGTTAAACGAGATGGAAAAGCGCGATCAAATATCGCGCAACATTGCTTCATCTGTATTTCAAATATTTTTCCATACCCTTGAAAAAAAAAAAAAATGTTCTCGAAAAGTAAATAGACTCTCACGTCGTTTCGACGAGCGCAAGCGACGGGTAATCGAGGTTGAACAAAAGTAAAGCAAGAGTTCAAAAAAGAAGCTGCTATAGACGACCTCGTATCCTTCCTAGGCCATTTTCGAAAAGAATAAGCTTTGAGCGCCTTGCAACTGTCCCAAATCAATAAATTAAATCTTTAAGCCACTATTCGCGAGACTAGGAGAGCAATTACTTTTTCGTGTAAAAGAATATAGTTTTAAAAAAAGAGGAAGCAAAAAACATGCAATCGAAGAGTCTTTCTACGTAAACGTCATTTCTTCTGTGATGTACTCTTTCTCGCAGTGTTTTCCTCTCTCGAGAGAGAGTCACGTCGAACGAAAGATTTCATGTGATAATCTTCTAAAGTCATGAACGAAAGATAAACTGTACCGATACAGCTACCAAAAGTAATAAGCAAGTACGCCTACGCATGATGAGAATGAGAAGTTAGAGAGAAGAGAATGACGATGTAATTGATTACTAAACCCATAGAACTTGGGCGATAATTATACGATAATGATAACAATCGACGATACTCCTGACAACGATGCTGGACAATTTTGCGAATCAATTTTCGATCGGCATCGACACCGACATTGAACCTTGAAGCCGATCATCCGTCATCGGGAGCATCGTCGAGAATTCACTGGAGCGATTGATCTACGCGTGACTTGTATCGATGCTCCCACCGCCATCTCTGGAGTGATCGCAAAGCTTTTAATGATATAACCTACCGATCGATGGTACGTAATGCGTTATGCACTGATTCCAACAATCTCGCATTCATCCTTTATTCTTTCGCAGATTCACACACAGATACACACACACATGCACACACCCCCTCGCGCGCACTCGATTTCCTCAATTTCTAACAAGAAGCTCGAGTCTACAAACGCTTTTTTTTTGAAAAGTATGCTCGCACGAAAAATGATATCTCGATCGGAGCCAACACGGCTGCCAAAGACGAGAGGCTTCTGGCGTTAAACTTAATGAAGTTATACAGGAATCACATGTGCAAGACACGAGAGGAAACATAGTAATGCCGATTTACTGGTCCTTGGTGTTGTGCGTGATGATGGCTCCATCCTTTTCCTCCTGTGGTTGATCCTTGTCGCCCCAGCCCCAAACCTCGTGACTTCCGTCGCCCGTCCTCTCTACCCTCCTCCGTACCATATCCGACGAGACGCTCTTCAGGTCGTAAGCCCAGCCGATCTTCGCGAAGAAATCGATGAACGCAGTGGTCACGTTGTACCTGTAGTTACCCAGCTCGGCAGTCTTGTAATCCCAGGGGAAGACGTGGTGATAGTTGTGCCAGCCCTCTCCAAGGGCAACTAAAGCGACACCTTTATTCTCCGCTGGATTGATGAATCTAAGGGAAAAGAAAAAGGAGATCGTACCAACCAGGAGAAAGAAAAGCAAATATAACGAACGCGATTCAATTGGAAATTTCCTGAAACTGGTAGAAAACATAAGCAGAAATGACTAACTTGTCGTAGGGTTTGCCGCCGAATAGATGAGCAGCCGAATTCACTAGCCACGTCATGTTCAAGGTGAAGGTGTAACGCAGTATGGCCGGAATGAAATAAGCATTCGTCCAGGTCTCGTTCCACAGGCATACAGGAATTACAGTGGGCAGAATGAAGCATATCAGTGGCATCAGGTACATGTAATATCTGAAAGGAACGAGTATCACCGTTATCTATTATATTCTATGGGCAAATACAGTATCGATAATAATTATTAAGTCACTGCTTCTAAAAATTAGTTTTCGATTACCCCCATTCACGTATTACATACAGGACTAAGAAAATCTACTATTTAAAGTTTTGATAATTTTAAAAAGAATTTCATACGCGACAGCCAATGATCTACGCGTCGTCTTTGTTATCGGCGACCGTGAGAAAATCGACGATCGATCATTATGATAACGAGAGAGAGAGAGAGAGATAAAGGGCAGAACTCACTTCTTTTGAAAAGCAAGAATCGGATCGCTCTCGAGATCACTCATATCGATTCCCTCTCCCTTCTCCTTGACATCAGGATGTTTCCGGCACAGCAGCCACCCCACGTGGGCAAAGAAGAAACCCCTTTTGGCATTGTGGGGATCCGCATCGGTTTCACTGTACTTATGATGAACCCTGTGATCTCTGGCCCAATCTATCGCAGCATCCTGCAAATCATATTACAAATAAATATGCATTACGATACACGACAATTGCACGTGGCACTTCACTGTTCATTGATTAAAAAAAGCCAATTGCCTTGTGTTCGTATGTCGGTACAGTCAATCAATTGCCAAAAAAAACAATGAAAAGCCCATTACCGCCAAGGAAAGTGAAATTAGAAAAAAAGAAGCTCAATGCTCGAATTTAGCATAAGAAAAAAAAATAGAAACTCACTTGGAAGGCCAAAGTGTTGAACACAGTGAGTATAAGTCTGAGCTGCCACTTTGCCTTGTATGATCTGTGGGCCCATAATCTGTGAGCTCCCGCCGTGATGCCCAGGCCAGAGCACTGATAAAGAATAAACGCTGCGAAAGTCAAATAAAAGTTCAATTATTATCGGTGCACAAAGTGTTGATATGTAGCAATGTTCAGCACGTGATAGGGAGACGTAGAGCCACGTGCCTCCACGTGACACGTGTCTACGTAATCGTATGCGCTGTTCACGTGTCGCATCTTGGCTCCTGTCTGTTCGAATCGATCGATCAGGCAACGATACGAAATCAGGAGAACTATCTGTGACACACGTTGTGTATTGAGACGCTGGTGCAAAGCCCGGAAAATATGTGAATAGCGGACAGCGTCGCAGCTTTGGAATTTTGAATAGTCAATTTACCCTCTTTTTGCATTTTCATTTCGAACTGGAGACTCGACTGTTTAGGCACTACGTTTGGACAGCCACTGCCTCTGCGAGTGTCGGTAATACCAAAAATGGAGATACCGTGAAGCAGGACTTTTTACCATTAAAAAAGTACTCCTCGCCACGGTGATACAAAGAATTCCTCGAATTGCACATTTTTGGCAATTGGCCCGGGCCACGTGTAAAGCTTCAGCATCCGCAAGTGGCTTTGGAGTAAAAAAACATGAAGGATGACAGAGATGGGACAATTGATTCGACGTTAATCAAAGATTGCGCACAAGACCGATTCACATCGTAAGATCCCAGCACGGGGTGCCTCGACGTTATCATTGACGCAAAGGAGAAATGAAAATAGAAAAGAGCGTTTCGCGTGGAGGCTCTTATTAGCAAATATGAATTACAGGATAATATTTATATCGAGACGCTATGAACGAGTTCAGAGTAATTCCGAAGCGAAACGTAAAGGCGCGCTCTTAGATTCATTGAAATTCAAATGAGAGTCGATAAAAAAAAACCGTGTCTACGATCGATATCAAAACTGGCGAGACGACGATAAGCGAGTTGATCGACGGCCGCCGTGACGTTTCGAAGAAAATTACCCAATCGCTCTTGTTTCTGTACGTCGAATGTCATTATCTTTGCTCGAGCCCACGTGCGCGTTTCTAATTAACTGCAATGGGCTAAGGATGCAACTGCCGACGTGACTTTAGCGACTTGACGATAAGCCCACGGGTTATCAACAGGTGCGCAATTCCTCGGTAGTCCAACTTTTAATCGGCACTCGACACTCCTCGCCCGTTCAGCCAGACGACTAGACTAATTAGCTAAAGCTAATTGCACAGGGAACTTCGCGACGTCCTCGACTCGGTGAAGCCTTCGCTTCTTATCAGTCGTCATGAACATCGTTTCGTATAAAAACTTCATAGCTAAGAAAATTATGCTAGAAAATCCATCAATTTTTTCTTCTGCATGTTTTATTTTCTCAACTCGGCTTTCCCATTTCATTTTTTCCGTCTTCAAGGACGTCTGCAGGTCGCATGCCAAATTAACAGTTTCTACCCATCGTATATGCAATACCCTTACACCGTTTAATCAGACTGAACTGGTCTAGAGGGGAGGGCAAAAGCTCCCCATGTCTCTGTACAGAGAAATAACCATGTATAATACTAGTCATTATATACGTATAATCTGTTGACTATCAAGGTGTTATCGAGGGGTCAACTTCCTATGAGTTTCAAAGTAAAAGAGTCACCTAGACTTTGCGTTACTTGTCGACAGACTATACGTGTACAATATATATATATATATATATGTATTTCTAGATCTAGCATAGACAGTGCCATATGTGATTTCCTACATGGTAATAATAAATATCGCCGGCTAATATTACATTCAAGCTATTCTATGGCCTAATGTGATTTAAACCTACCGAATATAACAGTGATCAACTTGGCTGAAGTAATTGCCAGGTAAATTCCGTAGAGGGACGCAAGGTGAAGGTAGGTGAATATTATGACGTTTCTCCATACGATACGTCTCACGTATTGTGCTCTTTCTTTCGACATTTGCTCGGCCGCCTGACGGGTCGGGTTCTCGTCGAGGGTTTCACCCTCGAAAAGCACCCCGGTCGGTGCGCTCGTGATGTTCGGTGCCATCCTCACTTTCGTTCTGGAACAATCGAGAAGATACCAAATATTATTACGTAATCAAACATTTTACGCGGAAAATCGAATAAGCGATTAAATCAATACCGAACTGGACACGAAAGAAGATCGAGCGACTGAGATTTGAGTGAAGATTATAATTAGTTAAAAATGATCGATCACCCGTAAATCATGTGATCGTCAAGATTTTCGCATTCCAACAGTCTCAGTTATTGAATCCGAGATAGGTTAATCTTGTAAAATAGCGCGTACTAAGCGACGTTTAATCTGGCAACGCTGAGTGAGGAACCACGCGACAGGTCGATGGCAGACGAGTGAAGATAAGCGGTATGGAGCAAAAAATTATAAATTTTACGACTGATGAGATAATCAAATCTTCAAAGAAATATATATATATATATAAAACGTAAACGTGACAAGTAACACGTAGAGGTCCAACAGCTGACCGGCATTTGGCCAAATGACGTAGGGTGAGTTTCTACAAAAAGAATGGAGAATTTTCAGGGAACGACTATACCGGCAGTAACAGAGTCGACGATTTGCTCGGATCGCTCGTCAGACGTCAGAATTTCGTCTCGAAGTCAAAAGACTCGTGAACAAAGGCACATCGGATTTGCCCAACAGCTTCCAGAAAGTACATACGATGGATGACAGGCGCATCCATCCCTTCGTCATCCCCATAAAGGGAATCGACAATTTGGCACAGCACTCGCGTATCCGAAAAATCACTAACGGGTGGTCCAACTATAAAAAGTAAAGATCAAAGGGTTCACGACCACCCCGATTGGGATACCTTGCGATGAGTCTTAGGAGTTTACATGCTGATGGAAAAAACATCGAGGACCTGGTGCTGAGGTTCGCCCTAGCGAGGCCGCCTATCGACTGCCGGCCAAATCCTGAGGACGCAGCAGGGGCGCAGACTCGCGCCGGGACGCCGAGCGTCGCTAGCGCCCTTTCCACTTACTCGCACTCCCCTCCCCTTCTGGACCGCCGACTCGAACGTTCCACTTCGAGATCAGCTGATCCCTTCTCTCTCCGATCCTTTCCGATCCCATAGCTGTGTCCTTTGTCCGAGCTCATTCAAACGCACTCTCTAACCAGTCCCTCGATTTCAAGTGCACGTGTACGTTTACCCCCTCCCCCTTTTTTAAATATCTTCAAACCTTCACGGCTAACATTTTTTTTCAAAGACTCCGTACATATCATCGACCGAGTCAAAAAAAATTTCAAAAATATTTTATCCTCGTTCAGCAACCTCGTAGCGAAATCTTTATTGACCTGACCCGCCTTCGCACTCGCGTGGCGTTAGCCGCCGCTATGCCGGTTAACCTCAACCTCAAGCTCCAACCTTGGCATTGAAATGGAGAGTGCGAGCCATGGTACCCGTTAAGAGAATAGATAAGAAAGCGACCTCATGGCTCTGCGCAACGGACGACTGCGGGAAGCGAGCAATTGACTCTGCTTGGACTGCGACGTCGCGCAACAGATAATTGCGTGCGACAAGAGAGAAGGAAAACTAAAATTAAATTCAGTTGAGTGAAATGTGAAAGAAAGATAACAAGTAAGACTCGGAGAACTGAAAAACTAAATAATAATAAAAGAGATAAGGTGATAAACTGTTTATAGATTTACACCTGTTTTCGATTTCCAACATACATTTATATGTAGTATATGCGTGTAAAATTTCTTTCTCGTCACTCGACAGCAGCTCGTATCGTACGTGCGGTTACTAAGAAGCCCGCTATCTCCGATTGATACGATGAAAATTATCAGACTCTGAGCATTGTCAACGACTCGATGACAAAGATGCCAGAGACTCTATTGAGATTCTCAATATTTAGTGTCAGATGACAAAACAGGACGTAGTCGCAGGTGCGACTAGAACAAATGATTTAAATAAAAAAAAGTCTCGGTACAGTCGCCAGCACAGTTAGCATAGACAGTGTCAATAATTGTTCGGTGCAATTTCCCAGTACATTTTTAATAATTCTCAATATTTAATGACTCGACTCTTGGCAACAGGGATCAACGCCAATCGAATAATCGGCTACTGCAAACCATTTGGAATCAACACGCATTTCCTATGCAATTTTATTCCATACACAATGAGGAATATGCACGAGTGTCTAAGGTTAGCGTGAATGATACCAGAGATACATCGATAAGCGCACCTGGATTCTATTAATAATTAGAATAACCTAAGATACACTGATAAGCATCGCCCGCGTGATCAGACACAGATCGATAGTATCGATAGAATCTGCACAGCTTCCGAAAGCAGCATTGAGATAAGAACGCATAGTTTTCCTCGCGACCAGCAATCGTTGACCTGTGCCCCCAAAAAAGCTTCAATACGAATCGATAAATAATTTTCAATAAGGCAAAAAAGAAACGATCGTTACGAATGGTAAACACTGAACGCTAATAACCGGTTTTCTATGAAATAAAAAGCAGCAGTTGCATTAACATGCAACAAACTCGATTGAAGCAGCCCGACGGCGATCGGTAGTAAATTATGTAATTCGTAATTCAATGCACTAATCGTAACATTGTAAACAAGATCGACACGAGCTAGCGATAAAGAAAATCGACTTCATTAATGGTGCGACGATCAACCGATTAAAAAGTTCAAGAAGACAATCGTACTGTGGTAAAAAAGATTTTCAATCAGACCATCGAACGTCTGTAAACGAGATCGTACCCACGTGTCTCAAACTCACGTTTTCCTTGTTACGTACGTTTACGTATTCCGTTTGACTATCTTGCCGAGCCAGATGCTACAGGCTCTAGTCAAACATTTGAATACACAGCGCAGTGCCAAGTAAGTGGTATAACTATACAGTCACGCACCAGGTTGAGTCTAGCTGATCTAGTCTAGCGAGCGGTAGACGATCTAGAGTGAAGTCAGCAGCGAAGCGAACGGAGGCGAATGACAGCCAGCAGCAAAGTAGAACGTCGGTAGGATCGCCGAATGCGCCGGAGCAAAGGCAGTAAAGGCAGTAAAGGCCTCTGTGCACGTAGGAAAGCGCGCGACATCGTACCGAGCGAGTGATTCGGGCGACGCGTCAGCCGAGTCTGGCGGACCAATAGAAACGCAGGAACAGTCTCGCGCCACCTAGACTTGGCGAATCCGGTGGGTCGACCGGAAAGCACGCTTTTCTACGTACCAGGGTGTCCCACTCCCCCCCCTGTGTATCGCACAAACGCGCCTCCTGCGGCAATTACTTAGGTGGCCGTCATAGTGCTGCTCGAGAGCGAGTAGCAACACGCTATATGTGTATGGATTCTTAACGGCACGAAAAAAGAGCGGTATAAGCGATTGCTGTAACGCGGTAACAGTCCGCAGTGGCCCAGTATCGTGTTATACTGTTATCAGCGAAGACGAAGTACGTAAGACTTCGTGATATTGCAATAGTGATTTCGCAGAGCTTGCAAAGGATTTCCACGAGATTACGTAACGACTATTATCACGATCTCTTTATTGGTAAATTATTGAGACACAAGGAAAGTCAGGCGATTGGTCGGTATAATGTGGGAAGATCGGATCGTAAGAGCTCGGACAGTGTCTCTCTCACTTGGATTGACCTTGACGACCTTGCCTCTATACGGATCGCTCGGCACGTTATAACGACAATTACGCTCATGCTTCCAATATAAATATTCACCCTGACTAGCTCGTTGTGACACGGGGAATTCGTGTGCGCTCGCGATGCTTCATTTTCGGATTGTAGCCAAAGGCTTTTTTCTCCTTTTTTTTCTTCTGACACGAACTAATTATAAATAGTTGAGACCGGTCAGGTGCCAATGAACTGAAAACATGCTGGAATATTCGAAGAAAAAAATATTATCGTGGTGTCCGACTAGTCGAAACGCAAAGGTACCAATAAAATATAATCGAGATATCCAGCAGTCGAAAAAGGAGGAGGTCGGTGCAATGAGATGAGTACGTAAAGATGGTGGAAGGGAGGAGGGAGGATGGCAACAGAACAAAATAAAACCTGCCGGAGGTCACTGCCAAAAATTACTACAGAGACGAGAAAGAACGTTGGCGATGCTTGCGATAAAAATAACTTTTCCACTGTTAGAGTTCAGCTCGTCCGGAAGCGGAAGCGCGACTTTTCCCGTTAAAGAAAAATTCGTCGTGTCTCATCGTGCAACGAATCTATCTAGCGTCTCTCGATCCGGTTTCTCCTGCAACGTGATACAATACTATACCGCGTGGCCAAATTGTAGGCTCCTCGCGTATTTCACGTCGCTTCTGACGTTAGACGATTCGATGTAATTTCAAACACGTAACTCAAGTAGCCGAAAGTCGAGGAATTACATAAATTATGAAATAATATCCAGACACAGTTTAAAGTAAAAGGAGAACACGCGGCGAGAACACTCAATAGTCAATCGCTTTGTTGCCGTTATCATTTTTTTTGTCACACGAGTTTAACACGTGGTTGCGCAAAAATTGTCACTCCCACCACCTCATGCATGCGCCTATCTACGCGAGCCCCAGTGGCCCCTGACGAGAACCAAAAAAACAAAGAGACAGAGATAGGAGAAATTATCATTGCGAAAAGCGATTTATCAGGAATAATCCACTGTTTACTATTTCGAGTGAGCGTTCTTATCACAGCGCATAATAATCATAATAATTGAGCGACGGTGGCCGATCAGAGAAATTGACCGTAGACAGACCACGTGGTTCGCGACCAGCACTAGTTTCTTACGTAACCTAATCTCCTTTTCCTTGCGACTCTCACGACCTTCACCCTCAACTGATAATTCTCACGCATCGTCGCCAATCGGTTCTCTCTACGTTTTTCCCTTTCTTTTTCTTTCTAATCAGCATTTCCGCACTTTTCGCAAATTCATTCAAACTGCAACCGCCTCGTGATTATTAAACACAAACGAACTACAGCGCCTCCTCTTTGACCCATACAATCATGACTGTCGATTACACCTACGTCGTAGGACAAAACCACGAATTCTTCCTTGGCTTCCGCGACGATACCACGATGTGAAAATTCCGACCATGATAAGTCAGCGAGATGGTATCTGTCCGAACGAGACTGCCTGTGAGCACTGACCGTGCCAACGGTTCGCAGATGGATCGAGCTTCCGTTCTTCAATGAACGCTTGACGGGGGTTCAACGAACGGAAGTAAGAGCACGCCACCTGATACTTTGAAACGCTTAGTCCGTTCCCATCTATTGCCAGTCGATCACGCACTATAGAAATCAGCCATAAGGCCTTCGCAGCCTCTTGGCAATGTCAAACGTCTCGCATTGACCTCAGGTATTTATTGCATCCTGGTTCAGAATTACGTAAAATTAAAGTGTCAACAAATCGAATTTCAAATCATAGTTGGGCAAGATTAAATTTTGAGCTACGTGCGTGGTTGAACATCTTATTGTGTATATATTTATGAGTCGTTAATGGAAGGACGTGTCCATTGCTTTCATTCATGTATAATATAATAAAACAGAGACGGACGTGGATGGCAATGAAATATAACGATTATTGATTATCAGCTAATTTACTTATGACGTGTCCGTTTCGAATATGCTTAACGCGAGAAATATATAAATACGGAAAAATCGGAAGACCGAGAAGCATTTTTACGATCGAAGGGAAATTTATTAAGTTAACCGAAGCTGTGCAGTTTCGACATTTTCACTGAGCACGAAATTAATTTCGTAATGCCGTCGCTCTCCGCCGCTTTTAGTGGGTACCCGGTTCTTTAAAACTCTTACTATTCCATCTCCGCTTGCGTGACTCTCTGTATTATGTGACGCAATACGCTCTATGTATTGTGCTAGGATAAGGTAACTGGTTCCTTGAGACTCACTATACATTAATACCGGTTGTGTGTCTCTGGAATAAAACGGATTTGTCGAGATTCAAAATTTCCATTAAATTTATATAAGAAAAGGTTCAGATTTGACGCGAGCGAATTTTTCAGTTTTTATGGATAGTTTGTTGCTCGCTTTTACATAGAGACGGACAAATTAATAAGCACGTGACATGTCTGCACATTCAAAGGATACGATATTGATTTGGCAAGGGAAAAAAATTTCTTCAGGATCTTTTGTCACCGTACGTCGATGCCATCACGTAGTTTTAGTTGTACTAGGTGCGACAATAGTACTTACTTTTATTTTTACGTTAGAAAAAATTCCATGAAGATCGTAACCAGACGCAATAGATACTTGCTGATACCATGGTATACTAGACGCAGTTTTCTACTTCATTTTATTGACGAACGACAACGAAGTGAGAGACAAGTTAAGAAAATTCTTTCATAGGTTACACAGAACTCTAGGAGACTTATTCAAACTCATAAAACACATGTAAAACTACTGTAGACCACTGAATTGACAAGTAAGTACCATTTCACGTACAAATATTTAAAACTTCCGTTATTCCGTACGTCTGATACGCTGAAGGTTATGTGTTGTTTGGATAAAAAATATTTTAATCGCAATACAACTGCACGATCCGTTGATTCGTCTGACTCCTAACCTTCCCTGATGCTTGAGAGCAGCGTTAACCGGTAATTATTAAAAGTATGTGAAACCCTTTCAATCCGTTAAGAATCGAACGTTTAAATCGCAGCAAACAAGTCTAGTTTCTTTTTGAAAGGCAGAACAATTATCTACCTTTTCAATAGAATATTTCTGATTTCCTGTTATTGTACAGTACAGAAAGTATTTGAATTTCAAACGTACCTGGCAGCAACGATCTCGTAATCCGTGAATAAAGAAGGAACAAGAATGACCGAGTCGAAGTGATCAAGGGTAACTTTAACAGAACACACCAGTCTATTTATCGTTTTTTCAAATAACCAGGACGTGAGCAAAAGGTACACCGACAGTGCCGACTTGCCGAGCAACTGAATTGCCGGTACACGCGGCGAGAGTTAAATATGATTTGCGTCTCGCGACCCCAGGACCAGGTTGCCAATCAGCGCCACGCCGCGGCCAGAACCTGAATCACTCGTTGTATCGTCAGCTTGCCATTTTCGTTTTCTATTGCTCCACGCTTATCTTCGTCATGTGGACATGATATTATGATCAACCAGTCAGAGTTGAATACGTTGGCCGTTCGAAGATATACCACGTCAGATTTCATCCCGATTGGACATTTATGTATACTTAGATTTTATTTCAAATCGGCGCGTGAGGCGCCTGAAATTCTTGTACTTTCTTATTCTACCACCATTATCGTTTCAATTTAGATAGCAATTTTATCAGCGGAGCATGTATATCGTGTACGTGAAACATATCAATCCTATCGAACAGGAGTATGCTAAGAAATATGCATGACAGTTCAGACGACAGGAGAACTTTTGGTACGTGTAAAAGGTGACGAAATTATGTTAATTTTGATGAAAAGCCATGACGATAGGGCAAATTTTTAGTGACGGTTACGGGTAATTGAAGACACGAGATAAATCCAAATTTATATCAGGCATAAGACTATTGGAGAATGAAATGCAGGACGAAAATAAAAATAATTGACCCTAGACTGAATATATTCGATCCATTGTATTTTCTCGACATTGCCAATGCTATCGAGAATGAATCAGTGTGGACTTCGGAGCTAATTAAAAATAATGTGGGAAGCGTCGGGACGCTGAGTAGCGTCCCCGTAGTTTTTTGCATATATGCAACAGGTGGCACGTAACGAATTGTATGTACGTGGTCATTTAAAAAATGGAATATAGTTAACGCGACTCACCATTTACGTGTCATCATAGTCGTACACGTAGGCATTCTAAAGTCGCTTATTTAGATTTATTCTAACGTGTGTTAATGGCCTGGCGTTGCATTAAAAGATACGATTATCTTAATGAATAATCGGATTATGCCAAGCATGGGTCAGTAGTTCCTTAAGAAAACGAGTGACCTTGTCTCATTGCGAACTGCAATGACGAATTGATCTACGCGTAGAAATAGAGAACGGCAGACTCAATTATTACATCGCCAGGGAGCACTTCTCGATGCACATGATACGACACCTAGTTCCACCAAACAGAAAATCGTCTCCACCAATTCCAATTGACTCCGTACATGGCGAGCATGAGCCATTCGAAATTCTCTCAGCTAAATTAACAATCAGAGCGAAGCCGATCTTCTTCCGCTTCGGATGCAGATCCGTTACTGTTAATATTGTCTGTGCGAATCGATACAAACTGACTTACCTCTTAACGTCCTTTATTGTATTTTTATTGCGTTCTTATTCTTCGTGTACCTTCGACAGGCACTGTCGTTAACTTTAAAATTTCGGCAGCGTTAGATCTATGGGTCGAAAGACGTGAAAAAAACAGAGCCTAAAAGATCAAATTAACGAGGGTGCTACAACAGTCGTACCTTTGCTACACTACCGCATGGTCCAACTAAACCTAAGGGTTCCTTTCGGTTAGGTTTTGCGCAGCCAACGTGCGCATCAGGCGATGCCTGCCATGCCAGTCGACCAGTCGACGCCGAATCCTCGTCATGGAACGATGGCGTGATCTCTCTTTCCCTCTTTGCTTCGGGCCTCCTGCCTCCAGTCCCCTTGTCCAGCCTCGTGCCATCTCTTTCTCTAGCTTCGTCCTCAACCTCCAAGCCTCTCTTTCTCTCTCGGACTCTGTGCTTCTAGTCCAGGGAACGAGCACTTCGTTCCTCGGCAGTCATCGCATTTGAACAATCTTTGACCGTCTGAAATTTGGTTTTATAAACTTTAGGCGCATCGTGTGTATAATCAATGCCGGTTCATAACCTTAGCTATCTCGTCCGAACGACTGAGACATTCAATGCAGATATGTATGTAGAAATTTGGAGAAGCACATGCACGAACACGATAGGTGAGTTTTATAACTCTTTTAGTCATCGCTAACTTCCGGGAGAATTTCCTGCCAGAGAAGATAATGGAGGACGATGTAAGTCATAAATGTATCGCCAATATACATGCAGGAAATCCAAAGTCCAGCAGTTAAAAATCTCGTTATGTAGTGCGACTACACGTGACGGATTCGTATTCGATCGTGGAGTCACTCACTGCTAATCGCAAGTGAGAGCGTGTCTCGTGTACGTCACGTGCCTACTATATGTCTCATTTGCTATTATTCGACTGGTATAAAAATAATTGTAACTCGCATGCAGCCCACGACGACATTCGCATGAGAAATCCTTATGTTAACGTGCGCGCTAATGACTTTTATCGTGATTTCATTATTCCCATACGATTCTATAGTCTTCTTCGTTTTCTTATTTACATTCGATCGTTACCGAAATAACCAACTTTAAATCAATTCCTTCTTTTAATTTTCTATCAGACTTTCATGTCATACAGATTGGTTACCTCTTTTAAAGTCTGATTCAATTTTGGTTTGGCGATTCAATTATTTTATTGTCGATCGGCTTTACGGTGTCTAATTTCAGATTTCAGTGTCATGATTTATCGAAAGGCTGAATAATTATTTTTCTGTATTAAGATAAGTAAGAAAATTAAAAGGTCACGCAATGTCTTAGGATGGCACTCACACAGACGATTCTGTCTGTGGATATCAAAGTTCAAATTGTTACGCATCACCGAACACGTGCTTGGATAATATATGTTTATGTAGATTATTGCAAGAGTGGAAAAATCTGCCAAATGCAGATTTATAGATCTCGTTAATTTTTTAATTTCTGCGCAAATTTCAGTACATGCGTATCGGCTGATGTTAAGAAAAAAATATATTTCAACAATACATATTTCATCCTTGCCGTATACGCAAGCACTGACATAAATGCGTAAGTCTGCACCAGAAAAATGTACGAGATGAATTATATATATTTTTTAAATTGCTCTAAATTAAATGCCAATAAAATCGATCTTATGGTTATTATGTTACTTTTTATTGGCAACATTTGTTATGTTTGTGCAATATTAAATTTTTTATTAGACAGTATATCAGAAAGCCACGGCAATAACAGTGCGATAAATTTACTCTTGTTTTCAGGCTCAATTTTTTAATTGTGTAAAAACTGCCCGATAGCCATATTAATATGTATGTATATTAGCTTAACCTTGGTATTAGCATCATTTGAATTGTAAGTGATCAGCTTAATGAACTTTATTCATTTTTTTCTATCTTTTGAAAAAATTCACTTCGTTGTGTCACACGATTAAATAATGCACGAAGATAAGCATGCCTGAACCGCGTGGGTTGTACTTCGACAAGTACATGGCTGTGCTGATAATTTATCACTATCTCAAAATAGTGGATCTAATTACACCTCGATCCTTTTAACTTTACTGTATACATTAAAATTTAATTATCTATGTTCCAAGTCCTATTGCATTAGGTTAGGTTAGACAATTATTACATTATCTAGCACAGATAATCGTTTTATCTTTTTAATTTAAATAAATATATTATTTTCTGACCCTGTTGATTATACGTTTACTTATAATCTATTACTACTATCGCAATTAGTTTTCGTTAAATTGACATGGAGTAACCTATAGCGATTCTACGGTATAACACTCTCATTAAAATACTGCGCGTTACTAATTGCATCCTTGGATGACTTAGCTTTTAATGAAAAGCTCTATGTCGGTATAGTCAATACAAAAGAAACTATAAAATCCTGAGCTCGAAAAATTATTAACCGTAAACCGAAAGTGCAAAAAGAGGAAGGAGCAAAAGCTTATCGGGCGAAGTGGTAATTTGAAAAAAAATGCGAAAAAGTAATAAATTCGTGGAATAGCAAAGAAACGTATTTATAGTTACCGATTAAAAAATTTCGTCATTAGTCAAGTAATTTTTTTTCTTCAAATTCTCTCTAATCAATCTCCCATGCGTGCTACCCACGTGCTATTCTATTTCTCATCCTCTTGCGCCATTTCCTATTTGCGAATTTCCCCATTTTGTGCAACAGAAATTTCGTAAGAAAAAAAACATTAATCCTCTCTGCTTCATTCCGTCTTTGGTTCTGGCACTTCGCCCCATAGGGGGTGGCTGCCGTCGCCTTTCTTCTCGACGATTCGCTTCACAAGGTCTTTCGAAGGTTGCTTGAGGTCATAGGCCCAGCCGATCTTGGCGAACATGTCGATCAACATGGTGGTCGTGTTCACACTGTAATTCCCGAGTTCGGCTGCCTTGTAATCCCAGGGGAACACGTGATGGTAATTGTGCCAGCCCTCTCCCATCGCAACAAGAGCAACGCCAAGGTTTTCGGCAGGATTAATTTTGCTGTTTTAGGAACGAGAGGTAAGTAATTTAAAAGACAAATAAATGACACACGTTCAAAAATTCATATTTCAGGTAAGAAGCTTACTTGTCGTACGGTCTGCTACCCCATAGATGCGCTGCGCTGTTGACGCACCATGTGAAATTCAAGGTCAAGATGTAACGAACGAAAACTTGAGCCATGATCGACCTGTACCAAGTCTCGTTCCAGCAGTAGATCGGAACCAAGGTGGGAATTATAAAGCAGAAGAGAAGCTTCAACGGCAGGAAATACCTTTATGGACAAAAAATGGAAATGTGACGTTTCAAGAAAAGCATCGATCTGTGCGATCTGTATAATCATAAATATTCGTACGCGAATCGCTATAGCTTAACGCGTGCAAATTTTTACGTATTATAAATTATGTAGAATGTATATGTATTGCGCAATAATGAATTGAATTCGTTATACGTCCAATATCACGAAGCAGTTAAGAAGATCAAGCATGCATGCGACCAGTGACTTCGGCCGCCCCCCCCATCCCCCCCTGGGTTAGGCGAGATAATCCAAACTCGGAGTTCAAAATTTATCGTGCCGCCTGACCTCGGGCTTTCGTTCAAAAAATATAAGTGAAATACAAGAAGAACACAAGCTGCTAATTACGTGCCGATGGTCACGCGTGCAATTTTTCAATTTACAATAACTTAGACTTACTTCTCTCCGAATACGACCACGGGGTCAGCGAGTATGTCGCTCATGTCGACCTGCCGACCTCGGCGAATGACTTCGGGATGCTTGCGCATCATTAGCCAGCCGACGTGAGCGAAAAAGAAGCCGCGGTTGCTGTTGTGCGGATCAGCGTCGGTCTCTGAAAATTTATGATGGACCCGATGATCCCTCACCCAGTCGTAGATGGTATTCTGAAAGGTTCGTTTTCACTTAGCTCTTTTTTTTTTTGAAAAAAAATTATTTTGGACAATTCCGAATATTATGCGCTTTAAATCCAATTTGATGACGTTATCAGTTACCTGACCAGCTATCGCGTAGCAGACGAGCAGAATTATCCTGAGCGGCAATTTTGCTTTGTAAGATCGATGAGTCCAGAGACGATGAACTCCGCCCGTGACCCCAAAACCTGACAGCTGACCCAACAATGTTCCTGTCGAAAAAGGGAATCACGGTCATTCGTACTTCCTTTCCGAGTATAGAGTGCTTCGAGTGTACGACACTCCGGATAGTCATTTTATAGGGTGACTGAAGTTCTGTCATTTTGACAATTGTGCGTCGGCTTAATTAAGATTAGTGGTTGTCGCTTGAAAAGGAGAATCAAGCAGCTTTGTCAATTGGACGAGTAGCGTCTAGTTGTTGTATAGTTTCAATAGAGAAATCACCGATGAATCTATTCGAGTCTTCAAATTATTTATTAGTTGTCACTCGAGTGACGTTTCGATTTGACTATAGTTTGGCTTTTTTCTCATCAGTATACGATTGTACGGTGTCCCGGAGCGACTCTTGACGAATCTCTCGAAATTGTGAGAGTTATTTGGATCATACGTATGTGCGGTTTAATTAGGTTTTTTTTTTCGTGTGGTTTACGAGAAGCAAATTTTTTATCGGCATTGTACGAGATTACAAAATATTTCTCAAGGACAAATGTGCAACAGCGGTGCTCCCGATAAGTTTTTGGATAGTACAATGTTTTTATTTGAAACTGATAAAATATCTTGTATCAGACTTACCCCACAATAAGGTCAACTTGCACTCGGAAGCTGGAAAGGTCAGTACTGCGTAAAACGCTATCAAATGCACTAGGCTAATACTGATGATATTTAACCAAATGAGATCCGTTTTGAAACTGAACCATCCTTCGTCCTTGGTTTCCTTTGCCGGAACTTTTGTCTTTTCGGTTTCCAATATTTTCTCTGGCAATTCTACCAGTTCCTTTGGCTGCACCTCAAATTTGGAATCGATGCAGCGATTTTCACCGGATATATTGGGAGCCATTTCCACGGCAGGCTCTCTGCAAATCGATCAAAAGCGAATTACATACAGTATTCCGTATTCCGTAGAAAAAAACTGTTCCAACCACACGCACGCACGCAAGCACCACGATAAGTTTTTCGAAATTTTTTACAAAATTAAAATAGCCAATTTTGTCCTGATCAACAGGGTATACCCACCGGGACTTCATGCGAATGTTTACGATAAAAAAAAGTGCACTAAAAAGTATTTAAAAGTACCGAGGAGGTTCAGGGTGGATAATAAAAAAAAAATCAATATCGTATTTAATTTTGGACGGAGACCCTAACTGCTCACCGTGCACGTTACGTGTGGACACAGTTTCATCAACTTTTACTGTAACTGTCGAATGGCCAACTTTTAAAGGTGCCTTATCAGCACATTGCTGACACCGAGAGCCTCGCCGTCAAAGCGCATTAATTACCTGTAGCTATGGGAAAGCCAGGTACACACGAGTACAACCCGTTCGACACCGTACACTCGAAAATATTTATATCTCAGAGTGCATTTTGCTTTCAGTAAAAATATCGCTCAACTATAGTTACACTTTCGACTTATCCACTTTGACTTATTGTCTTTCCACGAATGGCAGCCCTTACGGTACCACTTTGACTTTTCTACGTAAATATTGTTTGCGCTTTATACAGCAACTCAATGATCGGAAGTGCCAATTCGCTTATTGAAAATTGGAACCCTGGAAGGGAAAAAAAAATTTTCAGTCGAAACTCCAAACTCTACCTGCTTGACAGTCTGGACGGATAATTCCGTCTTATTAATATTAATTCATATAAATATATTTGAAATAATTTGGTGAGTACTCTCTCATTAAAATACAAAGCGTGAAATTAATTAGCAACGTCAATTCAAATGACAATACGATAATAATTAACACCAACAAATTTAAAGAAACAAACTATTGCATAATCATTGAATCGTGTCAGTATCGTTTAGTATACGTACAGTCGGGAGCAAAAGTGTCTCTTAAAATAATTGTTGAAAAAAACAGCTGAAATACTTTTAACAGGAAAATTTTTATTGATCCCATGTATACCTGTACTGTATCCTATAAGGATCATGTAAAATGATCTATATGTGATCCGTCCAGTTGAACAATTTTTATCCGGCATAAAAATGATCTTTACGAACCAGACTGTGTGATAGTCCGATTAAAAATTTTTCTACGTCTAATTCAGCATTCGACATACATACATTATCGTATCACTATACTACATGCAATTCCCACTAAACCCATGAATAAGAATTCACAGGACTCTTGGGTCCTTTTATCAATAGGATCGGCCGCAATAAACACGCGCAAAGTCAACTTTTACAGATGACTATCTCGAACTAATTTCGAGGAGTGAAAAGAAAAAAGAACGTGTCCGCCCAGAAATTCCATGCACAATTAAGCAAGCGTAATAAAACCTAAACGCAACTTTTCATTGTCAGCCAAGAAAGCGTCAAGAACTCACGTACGTAATTTCCGACTAGAGTTTTCATTGCTTCTCGTATTTCAACCTAAGTCATAGACAATATACTGGCTGGCAAAGAAAAGCCCAGTGACGGACGTAGCACGCGAAGGTCCCTTCGTTATTTCATTGTCGTATTCCTTGGCATTTATCAAAACCAAAGTGCCCTTGACGTCGGCAACGACTGATTACGATTAATTAATGAAAAGCCACCTTCCTTTTTCACATCCACAATACACGTTCGCGCTGTAACAATACCGATATCAGACATTAATTATTTATCAAGAATCGCCCAATGCTCTGCCTCACGAAGTCTCGGCCATTCGTTAAAAGTCGATTCGTCCGCGATTAGCGAAGGAAGAACCGAGAGTGAGTTGGACATTTTTCATCCTCGCCCCTCCTCTCGCCAGGCTTAATTTTGACTACAGACTGGGTACGTTCGAAATTAATAATTCAAATTTGTATTCCGATATATTTCCTATTTAAAAATAATTATCGATCTTGTACGGCAGATTTATGTTATCGATTAAAATCAATCGATTCGAGTGATAATTATTTTATATTTTTCATCTATACATTGTAACAGCTGTTCCGACACTGAGATAGCGGATGGAGAAAAATTCGATAAATCTTTGAACTCGAGTGGACGCAGCGTGAAGGAAGGAGGAGAAAGGGGGAGAAAGGGGGAGAAAGGAGGTGCCAGCAAAGCTCTTAAATATTGCACAACGACCGAGCGTCGGGTCACGTATTTCATTCGTATTTGCATTATCACATTGTATCCCAAAGAATACGCATTCTTAAAGCACGGATCACCAAGTCAGCCGTTTACGTCTTACAGGCTGCTTTTCCTGTGACTGTAATATTGCGTAACAAGCTGACGTTACGTATTAGTGAACGATCATTACTGGGATAATCATAACGAAAATGGAATAAAATTGTATATTGATAATTTTATAAAGAGCACCTGGAATTAATTAATTAGAGATATTTTCGATTTAATGATTTGGGTGGGGTGGGTGAGGGGGCTTAAAAATTATTGGTAATTAAATACATTTAAATGTTCCAGGCCAGCACGAGTCATGAAACTTGGATTGTCCATATTATTCTTATGCGCATATTTAAATGGAGTCACGGGAATTTGTATAGCCCCGACGCCATTGACATTGCAAATGATTTTGGAGTATGCCAAATGGCGTTCCTTGGAACAAATTGTCCTGTTTGACAATATCGGTCCGACGAGTGAGTAATAATGGTAATATTTGTACGAACCCATTGGATAATTGTATAATTAAAAAATTTATTGCACTTTTTTCTCTTTCATTTTTTTTTAATACGTTCACTGCCACTGAATTTTTTTTCGTTCTTTCGTGTTATTTTTTCTATTAGGGTAATACGTCAGTAGGTACGTACCTGCCTCAAAGTGGAGAAATTACTTTTTTTTTCCTTGTATCTTCCCAAGGCTCCTTCTCATAGGAAGGGAGTGAATATTCGCGTATGTTTTCACCCCTCTTCCGAAGGAAAGCCGATTTCTCGAAAGCGGCGACTTTCATTGACTTTCGTAAAGATCTGTCCCACGAGTCCGCGCGGTCGAGGGAAATGGACTGAATTTACATGCGGCAAGAATTACTTATAAAAGACCGAAAAATCCAAAAGACCTACTCCCACCCTTATGGAAAATCGGACGTTAATAAGCTTATTCGTTTGGAACGTGTCGTTTCGCTCGTATCCATTGAGATTTGTATGCCGTTCATCTATGCCCGAAGTTACAACCCTGACCTTATTTTTTCTGGCATTTGGCTTTCCAGAGCGTAAAGCCATTTTTTAAGAAATTTTCGAACAATTTTTAAACCGACTAAATGGGATTTTTACTTTCACGAATTTTCATGAAACTCAACGCTCGAGGTGAAATTCAATTTTCAATTCAATCGAACCGGAAGCGACGCTGGTTTCTTCCAATTTTCGAGCACTTTCATGACTTCCGGTCTGGCTATAAAATCACCTTAAAAATAGTCCGAAAAGTAGAGTCGTGTCTTTTTCTAATTTCCTTAGGCACTGTTATCTCAAGATACCGTATAGATCCTTATGGTATTTCCGTGGAGAAAAGTTATCAGCCAACGATTGTCGATAAATGAATTCTATGAAAATATTCTTGTTGACGGATTCTGAGAATGCCCGAGGGTCAAATTCAATGAGACCAAAAGATATTATAAGAATGGGGGGGGGGGGGATATTAAAAAACATATATAAGTCAACAAATCTAGTCACGTTCGCACTTTTCTTGATGACGTGCCTAAAGCCACGTGGTTCTGACCGACTTTCATCCATCGTTCTTTGAAATGAATAGAAATTCTTCGAAATTCGATATCGTAAAGATAACAAGGACACGATATAAAATAAATAATGTTATGATACACCAACGAAAAAAAAAATTACCTTAAAAAAATAAAAGCCATTAAAAGATGTTAGAACAAAATCATATCAAAGCCAAAGTATGTGAATTCATGAAAATGCCAAAACATTTATAAAGAAAAAGAAAACCTCGGCAACTGGTTCACGTGGACGTTCAACTTTTCATGTGTTCTTAAAACAATAATAATCGTACCCTTCGGGCTAAAGTTTGAACAGCCATTGACCACTGGGCAAACAACTTAATTAGTTTTCATGGTAATCAACATCAGTCGAATCTTGCTTCGACCTTCCTCAATTATGGGACTCAGGCCCACTCAATAGTCAGCACATCCACGTTCCAAAAGGTCCCCGAGAAACATGCCGAAACATTAATGCTATTTTTAGCGGGATGACCCATCAGATCGAACCGCCAATGCATATTTCATAGACTTTTTTCTTCCTTCCTCATTTCCAAAAATTATAGCGTCCCAACTTTTGGTCATTTGTCGAGCCCTAATCTAGCTGACAGATCTTTCGATTAGATTGCGCCATGAATTACGCAAAGCCGCTCATTCGGTGTTTGCAAGACAGAGGAATCAGCCTGTCCATCCAATCAGCGAAGAATCCAAAATTATCGGAAGCACTTTTCATAAGACGCGACAGGATAGGCTCGATCGTCCTATTGGACGGACAGAATCTTACGTCACCGGACAACGTATTGCAATTGGTAGAGTATTTTTTTTTTTCCAAAAAAAATGTCAAGATTAATTTTCCAAAATTTTACTTCTTTTTACAGGCTTCCCAGAGATTACTGTTTGATTATTATAGATCATGGCTTTTAATCACCGTGAGAAATACGGACACGGTCATTGATTCTCTATTGCGCGATTTGAATATTGGTATCGATAGTGACGTGGTAATCGCCACGACTTCCCTCGCGCCGTACGAAGCGGCCACCGTCACTCATTCCTATTTAAATAGGTATTAGAAAAAAAAATGTATTTTTTTTTCCAAAGAAATTCATAAAGACCAATGAATAATAATGTGATCTCTTTTTTCGCAGAACTTGCTTCAACTTACGCAACTACAGCAGGACTTTCAAGTTTCGCAATATCAAAGGTCGCAAGCAGGATGAGAATTCGAAAAAAAATTTGGATTATGTCATTATCAAGAATAACACGGTTGTCTTCTATTTAATACACATTTACAAAATTCGAAATTCGGACAATACCAGTCTTGTCGTTACTCCATTGGGACATTGGAATCCTGGCCTTCACAGTCTCAAACCACCCGTAAGCGTAAAGTTGCGCAATGACTTCAACGGATATCCCATAATAGTCGGAGTTCTTAACGGAAGTGAGAATTCACAGACGGAAAGAATCAACGAAGAGGAAACCAGCGACATAGTTCCGCTTCTCGATATCATAACGTTCGTGGCGAACAGCATAAACGCCAGGTATACGAGGGGATCGAGTATCGCAGGCGGCACTGCTAAATAAATAATTTTCAAAATTGGTATTGCTGCCACTTACGGAACAAGCGTATAATCGATGGAAAATGAAAAAAATAACAGAAATCGCGAATTTTATCGGTTGCCCAAGGTGCCGATAAAGTTATCGGTACAGTATTTAAAGAGCCATCATTAACTTCAGTTTTTCTATGATAATTATACGAGGTCACTTATCACTCGACACACATCGTTCTCAAAAAAGATATATATACATATATCATGCGCCGTAGACATGAAAGAAGTAATACATATAGATATAGCCCGTAGACCTAGACTTTTTAGAGGGGCCACCTTCGAATACCTTTTAAAGTAAAGGAGTCCCCTAGGCAGAATCTCCTTTAGTGGTCAGACTCTACGCGTAATACATTGTTCCGTTGTCATTATTCACGATCGCACAAATCATTAGACTTTCAGATAAAAGAATTAACATCCCAATAGGCACGGCAGACGATTTAACAAGATTTACTTAATTTCGCAGTAAAGTAAACCGAACCGACATTCCGTTTAACGTTTCAATAGTGATAATAAAGTTACGCACAGAGTTCCCATTAATCTTTCGTTTCACCTGGAATAGTTAATCGCCAGGAAAGCGTAAATAAGGAAAAAAAGGATCACGGAACAAAGTTCAAAGTTAATAATTACGAATACGCAAAGAGGTCGAACGTGCGTCTAGAATTAACCCGTAATATATACATATATATATTTTTTATTTTTCAGCATCGATCTCGTGTCCCACGAAAAACTTGGAACAATGACGAACAAAGCGTGGAGCGATCTGTTCGGCGACGTCGTGTCCGGTACTGTGGACATCGGGCTGGGATACATAACCATTAATGACGAACGTCAGCGAGAAATGAGCTTCACTTATCCACTTATTCGATCTATGTACGTATATATTGTTAGGTCTGGGTAAATCATATAATGCGCTAGTACTCGTGGTACAGATAATGCAGCCGTCGCTCAAAAGCACGATTTCAATAGTGCCAGTGCTAAATGCTTGAAATTTGTTTTTTATTTTTACAGGAGAAATATTTATTTTCATCCACCAGAATCGGGCTCGATGCGCGACATTTTCTTGCGGCCTTTCAACAATAAGCTGCTGATGTGCGTCGCCATGACGTATTTAATGATCGTATTCGCAATGGGCGCAATCAATTACACGGTCAGGGCTTCTGCTCAGTTGGAGGCTGAAAAAAATGCAGGCTTCGGGGAAGCCGCACTTTGGTGTATCAGTATCATGTGCATGCAAGGTGGATTTTTTTAGTTTAATCATTGTATTTTTCTTATATATTTTTCGGAGGTATAGGTCTAATTTTTTTTTCGTCAGGTTCACCATGGACGCCGGTCAGTCCTTCTGGAAAAATTGTACTCATGTCCAGCTTGATATTCGCTTTGGTCACTTACAACGCGTATGCCGGCTTCATCACTTCCATTTTGTCCGTCCAAGCAAGCGGGATTCGCACTCTTTCGGATCTTTTGGAAAATAATTTTTTGCTGGGATACAGTTCTAGCGAGGATGAATATATTCGCGTGGGTATCCTTGAGGCGATGAGAGATGAAATTATTTGTGTTAACCTACAATTGATTTTTATTGATAAAATTTAGAACGCCAACGACAGCAATCTTCGGAAACTTTATATAAAGGCGTTTAACAATCGGGAATCTCGGTTGGATACGATACTGGGACTTAAGAAAGCTGTCCAGGGTAGTTACGGATTTTTCGTGAGCGCCACCATGGCGCGACGAGCGCTTCGAACGACGCTTCTGCACGATCGCTGTTCCATTAAGGAATTGGTACTACCGCAAACGTTCACCAAAGTGGCGTTGCCTATGTCTCATTATTCTCCGTATATTAAAATCATTAATTTAAGGTAAAACCTTTTTTTGGATCAAAGCGATATGATTGGCTGGTTCGTATAAAATTTTATAGATTGTCAAATCTATCTTGTTGCAGTATTCTTCGTATGAAGGAACGTGGTGTACTGGAAAGGATTGGAGAGAGGATGCTGCCAGGGATGCCACAATGCGAAGCTCCAACGACGTTTCACTCGGCGAGATTCGCTGACGTTTATTCGGCCTACGTTATCCTGGTGGCAGGCGTTGTTACGGCTTTCGGACTTGGAATCTTTGAGAGGTTATGGATCAAGAGGCGTTACGTCAAGAAACACATAATGCATAGAGTCAATATACGTCGACGTGAAAATCCAATTTTATTACCTGATAATACTACAGGATCGACATTCGCAGAAACGAGTACGAATGTTCCTGAAAATTTGTTGCTCGGCACTGACGAATCCCTGGATCCTCCAAACGTACCGATGGACAATTCGATTTTGAGATCCAGATCACCAAGAAGAATTCCCAACGTCGAGAAACAGTCGGCGAAAGGTATTGGGAGTGGATTTTCTTTGTTAAGAAATAAAGTAGCAACGTCGAATAGCAAGAAGAATTATCAATCCTCGGATTCTTTTTTAGGTACGGATTCAGCTTCCAAACGTAATTTTCGATCTAGAGTTAAGTATACGTCATCCACTTCTGAAGCTACGGTATTTCCATTTCAAGATTAATTCATTTAATTATACGAGTAGAAGAGCTTTCGCTCTGCCGGTAATACTTTATTTATTATTGTACAATGATATTTGTCGTTCGAGCTAGCAAATGTAAAGTTAATATTTTGCTAAAACGGAAGCTACTATTTACATTTGAATTCCATTCTCATTTTGAGGTTCGCACGAAAGTCGTTGTCCGGTCTGTGATATCTTTCTGGTATATCCTCAATATTCTTACAGTCACGAAAGATATCATCGTTCCTGCAATTCGATTGAATTACAATGTAGGGTCGGTTTAGGAAATTGAATTTAACAAAAAATATTCATGTTATACTTGCCTACAAAGAATATCTTGCAGATCTGGATACGATTCATCGAAAAAATATCGTTCTTGCCAGTGTCTGTATAATTTAGCCGGATCCATGTTCTTAAGGAATTGTCTACACTTGTCCCTCAGGCTTTAATAAAGGAAAGATTACTTTAACAAATTCAATTACTTACGCAACAGTTAGCTAAGTAAATTACTTGATTTCCCAGAGTCCATCGGCAGTGGAACTGACCAAGGTCGATCTTGGTATTCTCTCGATGATATATCGTTTTCCATTGACCTCACGTAAGCTGTGACTAAAAAATACGTATTGTGTAATAAATGTGTTAATTTTATTACGTGAATTGGATTTTACTGCTTGAAAGAATCAGCACAGGTTTCTTGAAAATGTGTCGTCGCTTCAGTATCGTTGAGCCAAGTGCCAAGCTGTAGCCTATTGTGGATTTCCGTTAAGGTTTCGTTTAACTGGAAGAAAATCGTTATTACAAATTATCTTTTGATTCTTTTTAAAAATTTAGGAATTCGGGAGGAGTACTTTAAATGCGACCGCCAGACAGAGACCGCACTTCACGCAGGCCGATGAAAACTGTATGTCGATTGGAGCATCAAAGGTTGACCAGGGCAAATATGGTATTTTTTGTACTATTCCAAAACCCGTATTTCCGCAGTTACAGTGAGGATCTATACAGATTGCATTCGCGTCCGTTAAGGGGTTATAAAAAACGCGGGTATTGTTTGCATTTTCGTGTGAGCGTGTCTTTTGAGCTCGACGTTTTCCGAAGGCTTCGATTTTTGATAATATCAATAAAAGATAAAGTAAAGTCGAAAGGGCGATTGTGCGCATACTGTTTCTCGAGTAAAATCATCGGAAAAAAAATAATATAAAATGTTATAATTCGGATTACCAGGATAAAACTGAAGCTAGATCATTTTTATTGTGTAATGCTAAGATATCGAGTTTAATCGATATATGGTATTTCATTGTTTTACCAACTGCTGATAAGTGTTTGACAGTAGCTATTGATCCTTTTGATATGTGCAAACTACTTTGAGTTTTCGCTAGATGTATTAAGGTCTTGTGTATAGTCTAAAGTCTGTCGGTAAGATTTTCAGTAAGATCTAGGATCACGGAACTTGTGGATGATTTTAATCATGTGTTAACTGCTATTTGGTGTAATAGAGGTTAGATTTTTGTAGGACGGATTCTGACGGTTTTGATATAAGTAAACAGAAAAATGGTATGTATTTTTTCGTTAACAATGTTGAAAGTGTTCATCTTTATTAATCGGTATTTTGTAATATTACAAATTTACAGTCAACAGCTATGAAAAAGGAACTGGCCAAGGCAAAGAAGGTTTTGCATCCAAATAGCAGGAAGTCAATTGCTATCATAAAGAAAACGCACAAGTATGTTATCAAGTCGTAATTTTAGTTTATGTGCAGTTACAAATAATAAGAGTAAACCGTAACAGTAATAGGTTTACTTATTGAAGTTTGAAAAAGCTGATTTGATATTTGCTACTAAAAACGTTTTATATCCTTAGGATATCCAATAGGGAAAAAGCAAAACTAGGTTGTGCAATTAAGCAAAATGTGATTGGAGAGAAGATGCTATGGATGCAAGAACATATGGTACCAGATGTCTGTCCGTACACACCGCAACTTACAGCGGATTTACTCGAATTGTAAGTGACACATGGATTTAGAATTTTTGCTACGTTACTTATTCCAACGTTTATCAAATTATTAGATATATGGCTCGCCATGATGAAGAATTGGAACAAATTTCAATAAAACATTCAGTAGGTGGTAGAAGAAATCGGCAGCATGCCAGTAGGGAAGACATTATAAGAATGACGAAGGAACGTGAGAGAGAAGAATACAACACATGTGGAATAGGTTCAGAAATAAACTCTCTATCTACAGGGGGAAGCAGAACTTTTCATCAATATTTATTCTTCACACTTCTTTGTAGAAATCCCAGACATTCTAAATCCAACGCAATGTGCCATGCTTCGGAAATGGGACGGAGAGCTAAGGTACCTTCCCAACTTCAAATTTAGAAGATTTGGGAAGAAACACCTAACTGAGCTAGTACAGAAGAAAAATAAACCACCTAAGCAGCCTTTGCTGAAAGTATCAAATCCAATACCATCGGTTGATGAATTAACTGAAAATGTACAAAGTCACACCAAAGACAAGTCAGTACAGCAAACTGATGATTCCTCAGGAGTGAATACAATGGAATTAGAATAAATGATTTTCTATAAATAACCCATAATATTTTCACTCCTCGTTTAAATCGTAAAAGTATAACCCGTGCGACTCAAATTTGCTAAGTCGCAAAGTGAATCTAACTTGTGAAACAAGCCGGCCCATAGTAGCTGTGAAACCGCCATTACTAATTACACGGCAGACACAGACGCCGCACGAAAGAAGGAGCAACGAGTCCAAAGTGGGTTGATCTTTGGTAATTTGTAATTTATTATCGGTATCTCCTGATTCCGGACACCCGGAGGGCAACCTCGGCCTGCTGACCTCCTTCCTGGTTTTCCTCTTCGTCGTCCCCCGATTCTGCATCCTCACTATCCTCACGCAAGCGACAATATGCATTTTGTAAAAATGAAAAAAGAAAGCCCCTCGTTATCCTGTGTGGACGCCGTGTGAAATATGTATTGCATAATGGCCGACTTGGCTTCCGTACGTTGTGTAGTATTGTGTCTACAAGAATTTCCATATAGCATTTAATAATATTTGTATATTGGGTCATCCCGGAAAATTTACTCACACACTATCCTAGCAATGCGAAACAGTAAAATGGCGGATCGCGAAAGCTCACTGTAAAACAAACAATTTCCTGTATATTACAAGGAAAAGGACGGCCGCCAAGAATTTCTCTGGGTGTTGGATGCTGGATGCTGAATCGATCTGGAAGTGGGGATCACGTGGTTAATAGTGAAAGTTAGTGAGACTACATTTACTTTACTAAATCATTCTGGTCTTGACGGCCATCGTCACTCTATATGCTGATCGCAGTCAACCGTTTCTTTGGAGCATTATCGATTTTCAATTTAGCTATACAATACCATATTTTTTATTAGTTTTTGTCCGGAATCCAACAGTAATCTCTTTTTGCGGAAAATTGTCAATAGCTTGCTGGAACACTTTCATTTCTTCTAGATCCCATTAAGAGATTGTGTTCTGTCTGAGCGAAATTGAACAATTATACTGCCGGTACCATAACAACAAATGCTAGCCAATCGCAATTGGGTCTAATACTTTTTGATGCTGGAACAAGATCGAAGACCGTGCGAGTTTGGACGTCTCAGTCCCAGTAAGAGGCCATCAAACTAACAGGCTTCGCCGTACGAGACTGGTAGCCTCAGGCAGTGGCCCACATTTTCAACTGAATCATTCTTTTTAGGTTTTACCAACAGTTCGAGTAGGCATTCCTTATTTTGCTGCTTCGCCCGAATGACCACCTAGGCTTTACTGTAATTCTCTTGTACACACTGCCGCCATCTTTACACAGCGTTTTGTACTCGTAAATAGTTAAGATGCGAGACGCTTTCCGAAGTTCCTTATTAGTTCCATGCGAACTTTCACAATCAACAAGAATTGGAAGACCATGTTCCAAATGTCCAGCAGAATATTCATATTCTACCGCACAAAGTCCTATGCGATCTTAAAAAGGTTCAGCCCGTAGCGTCAAGCTGATCTGTGTGTTAATAATATATCACGTATAAAAATGGCGACTGGTATGGTCTGTACATAATATTTATGAAAAAAAATTACAGTGGGTTAACCGTCGGATAATTGGATCATTACAAGAACGAGCCCTTGGAGCTCTGTATCGGTACTCAAGCTCTCTTTTTGCAATAACGTCATCGCGAATACTCGACCACCCGATCATCAGGGTTACGTTACTGATACTTTAAACTCAAGGAAAAAGACGGATAATCGGTCGATTATTCGATCCTATTAAACTAAACAGTCAAAGAGAAGAAAGAACATCCGGTTAGAATCTGCTGTCGCACTGTTGTAAAATCTCATTAGCATTGAAGTTAGCCGAGCACGGCTGTGGGCATCAACGTGAACATAGTCATTGAAATTCTAGGTTAACTCACATCGAGCAGTGAGCAACTTCAATTGGTATTGCCGTAGCTCATTGCCATAGCTCGCGTCCTGGCGTACGTAATCTCGATTTAACCTTATCCTAGTGGCTAATAGCTCACCGCATACTAGTAAAATTACTCACGGAAGGAATACTCAAGTATTCGAGTGTCAGAGTTCATGGAATCAAATCGGCCGGATAATGTTCAAAGCTATGTTATTTAACTCTTAGATGTTCTCGGTCAATGGATCTCTCAGGGTGTATAGCGGTTGATCCAGATATTCGAACCTCAAAGTGTCATTCGCATTTTAAACAAATTCTCTAACGTCTATTATTTCGACTATAGTTGTCACAAGTACTCTATGGATACGTGTACTCAAAGTGAGATAATACTGATAATGCAAAATACCTATCCAACGGATCCTTGTAACATCTGCAGGAACAAATAACAGTATTGGTAACCGTATTGAGATTACGCAAGGTCGATGCTACTCCTGGTAATGGCAGATGCTTTATATTTTGTAAATATAAGATATTAACGGTGCTCAACTGACGGTGCGTAGTAACGTTACAAACTGTGTATAACGGTGGAGTTACTACGAGATACTATAGTCAATGACGGGACACGGTATATTGTAGAAATGTTTAACTATACCATTATATGCACTGTTCCAGCGTTACACTGTAGCATTGACTATTTCAGGACTCTGCTGTTGGTCCAGTAGTAGCAGCAGTACTGGCTTCAATTCCGACTGGATTCTCTTTGGAATTCATGACTGGGACTTCTTCTTCTTCATCTACTATGGCTGCGTAAGTGCTTCGAGTTTATTCGCCTGCGCGAATCCGCTTGCAAAAACATCACGCAGCCAAGCGGTACTACTAGTAGACGCTGCTCCGATCGCGGATTACGGAAAATAGAGGAATGAGAATTTGAACCAGTATGTTGACAACTTACGGTTCAGGTTCCGTGACACCTTCCTGTCTGCTCTGGTTGGATAAACGTTACGGTGAGATTTTTCAAAGATTCTTATTTTATCATTTTACTACCTACCGCGCAAGGAATCTCGTACGTTCGTTTCGCGTATGTATTATATTCTGTGTTGAATAGTTTTGTTGGTTATGTCACTATCTGCCATCGATTTAATTGGGTTCTTAGATAATCGTTGGAATCAAATCGAAGCGGATTTAGCCGTGGGCGATAAACATGTATAATATCTATTGTTAGATATATCAGAGTTCATCTGGAAGTCATTTCACGTTTTGGAAAGGGTACACACGAAGCGCAATAATATATTTCTTCTGGCGGTATTATTCGATGAGTTGTTCATGGAATTTTTAAGGGGAATTTTTATTTACAGGGAGGCACAATATAAAAGAAAGATGTCAGAAATCATCGTTGCTACATTGTTACTTGGTTTTGTACCTTGGAATTTGAATGTCTTGGGTTTCGGCGATCTTCTCGGAATCGTCGGTATGGAAAAATCGAAATAAAAGTCACGAAATCCAAAGGAATAGGCTGCTGTTTTTTGCATTGTCATTTTTATGTCGAACAAAACGAAAAGCAGGATCAGCGACCGAAATGGACAGTAGGGAATCTTTATTGTCTCTCTGGGCATGATTTCCTTGGAATTTATGGCTGTGTATCACCACACGAAAAATTCACGATGCTAATTTACATTTTTAGTTATAAAACAGTTGGTACGCCTGCGTAGGAAAGGCACGAAGCATGCTACAGTAATAAACTTCTTCTCTAACCGGAAAGAGGAAACAGGAAGAAAAAGCGCTCGTAAAACGTCTACCCTATAATTCCATAGTTTACTATAATTCATAATATTATATTATAAACACAGCATTAAAATAATATTTATACGTGTGTTCAGAAATTGATAAATTAACGAATGGCTGTCACCCGGGATTCTGTGTGGGTATTAGATTGGTAAATTTTTAATGCTAAGCTTTTGTATTCTTTCAGGAAATATTTTACGAGAGAGTACAATCCAATGCTTAGGAACGACAGTTTCTCTCCTAAGAAACGTAAGTACGTATTTAATCTCAAGGATCCGTGGTCCCACTTGCTGGCTTCTTCTTCGTGAGATGTCTTGCCGATTGAAGTGGTGCCGCCTATACGGGGGACTAAGTGAGTGTCTTCTCGAATGAACTCTCGTTACGCGTGTTGCGGTGTCAGCGAATGTAGGTCCTCGGGTCGCCACCTATAATACCTTCTACCTTGCGCGTTGCGCATCCTCAGCACAAACTGTAGACAGCTTTGACGTATATGGGAAACGGGTGATTAACGGGCTGACTGTGAGCAGTCCTGAACTACTGATGAGATACCAAAACTGTTGTGATTGCTCAAAGTAAATAATTAAATATTATGGACCATGAGTATTAAGTCAGATTTATGAATAATAATATTAATAAAACTAGGGGATAACTCTGTGATGATTCTGAACTAGTTAATTTGAAAATGAGTAAAAATAAAAACATGAAAATAGTTATTTTATAGAAAATCTTTTCTTCTGCCTGTGCATCTTGCATGTGCGGAATAGTCAAAAATAAATTGATCTCCTTTAAAATCTCGCGAGATCCATGGCGCGGATAACGGGTGAGTAAATAGTATTTGTATAGTATGGTCGAAGAAAAAAATTCTGCACCAAGTAGTCTCGTACCTTAATACATACCCACGTAGTTTACCTTATGGTGAGACAGGCTAACCCAGCCATCCAGCCAGCAGCCAGTGAAACAGCAAGAGAGAGGGGTTCCTCGCTCTACACCTTTCTCCGGTTCCCAACACTCGGAGTTCTTGGTTCCTCAGTCCTCACCGGGACACAGACAAAGTTACACTCAGGCAAAGGTCAATCTGTCTCTCGGTACCTTCAACCTCCTTAGGCTGAGCTCAGCCACCAAGTAGGCGCACGTTGTCGAACCGTGCGTTTCGTGGAAACCGTCCTAAAAGCGCAAAAGCAAAATTAACAAAATATACAAGAGGCTGACTCCTTATCCGTACCCGTTTATCAAGCATCTTTGACGTGTTTATTTTTTATTTTCAATTTTGATAAAAGCATACCTCCATCGGATCGATCAGTGTGCATGGTGCCAGGCTTTACGGTGGATTTTCAAAAGTGTCCGTGCAAGGGAGCGAGGGTGACAGGGGGGTTGGTTGTCTTTGATGACGGTGCTCCTAATGGAAGTGCTCTCTTGAAGAGGAAGACAAAATTAGGGTTGGGACAGACGTGCGGCGAATCATGTGGCGACTCAGGTTTACCAAACTCCTCGTCGTGTTCCTCGTGACTGGGACACTAGCGGCACTTGCACAAGGCGAGGGTGAGTTTTTTCAATTTTATGTGAAAAATATGTATACATAAAACTTACCAGAAATGACCGTTCGAATTGAAAAAATGTTGTTTAATAATTAACTTTCCCAAACACTTGTCGGTAACCGCAATTCGATTTGGAGTTTCCATTTGAGGAAAAAAAAAGTCAGACCAAAGAGAGACGCACGTAATAGCCTAGCACTCCTCGGCGTTGCAATTGCTAATGCGAATTGTCAGGTTTTCCTGAAATAAAAGTATCGCCAAAAAAGCCAAGAACTAAGGAGAACAAGAAGAAGCCATATTATTCGCTGATTCTTAACTAATCGACCTCTTCCTCGGTTTCTCCTCGTTGCTTTTCCCGAAGGCACGTATATACGTCCTGTTTCTTCTTACCTGTCGGATATTTTACCGCATGGCTTACCGCGAATTCTTACCAGTTACGATACGATTTGGTACGCGCTCGCGACTTCTTTTTCAATGTGGCTTAATTACGCAATAACTGCCCCGGGGGAAGTTACAAATTTTATTTCACGAGAATTTTGTAGACTTTTTTTTTCCAAATTTCCTCTTTCTCTCTAGGACACGTACAGCGTATTCTCGATGACCCTTACGCAATAATCTCGTACGGACGTAAGTTCATTTTGAGAGAATGCGGATAATAATGAATTTTAGAAATCGTGGGATTTTTTTCCCCTTTAATTTTCTGTGGTTTCACTTTTTTCACTACGAATTGTTAACTGGTCCAAGTGACTATGCTGATTATGTCGTGTATGAATTTTTGTCTCCAGGACATGAACGACTCGAGGTCGGGTCCTTGAATTTTGACGTGACCGTCCAGGGTGTCCAACGACTGGATTGATTCGTGTCTATTACATCTTTAGGCGAAATCTAATTTTGCAAATATTTGCATCGCGAAAACTAGGAAGCGCGCACGTGTTTTGAATGAAGCAAAAAGTGCTGATAAGAAATTTGTGTACTTACTTATCGATTATGAACTCGACGTAAATGATAGCTATTCGTAAGGAAAGGACTTTTAGCGTCGCCGGTTGGCCTTGCTGCTATTGGTTCTTCGACTGTGTCACTTACGTTCACTTACGGCGCTAGCGAAATGGCCGAGATCGAGAATGCGCTCTTGGACAAAATAATAATAAGCAGCGAAATTATAGTGTTCGCTTCTGAAATTCCATTTTCCACGGATGCCAACGTACGCAGAGAAAAAAAAAGCAATGGAAGTGCCCAGGGAATTTCTGGGCTTGGTTCTTCCCAGGAAATTCCTATACACCCTGCTGCCAGAGATTTTGTCCTTTTATTTTGATCCTTCCTTCGCACATGGGGACACGCCCAAAGGGATTCAAGATTTTCTGTATTCCTTCAGTTTGCAGATTCAACTGTGAGATGCATACCGACAGGACGTTCACTTTTATGTTAAGTAGTTGCCGTCCTGATGATATTCCACATTCCGTATAGAAGCCTCTACCTTACGTTCCTACCTGTAAGGATGCACTCGATCACGAATAACAAATTACATTGTTATCGTAGAAATATTTTTGAAAAAATTGACAAATCTCATTTTTCAAATTTTACTTACCAAGGATCGTTGTTCTCGTCAGGTTTCGCTGAGCGGAATAGAAATCATGAGATATGTCATCGATCGATGATTCGTTTTGTCAGGCTGGTATCAACGACTCGTGACCGTAAAACACCGTAAACCTCAAATGCAGTTTACGGTATCCGCAAGGAACGACCGTGTCGAGTCTTAAACTTCTGTAGTACCAACCGTCAAACGCCGAAGCGCTAGAGCCACATTTCATCACGTTGACGAACCGCGCCGAGATGTCGTTTCGTGCATTTAAAGGAAATTAAGAAAACCGGCCCCTTTCGGTTGGCCGGACTGATTGCGAAATGAGGAGCCTTGCACGCGCACGTGCGTATGTGCCTGCACGCACAGTTGATAGCTCAGGAAAAAGATGGCGCCCGTTACTGTTACTCGGTTGGGCAATCAGCACTGGCGACATTAATGACGTTCGCGGTGAAAATAATATTTTATATTCAAAACTCTGAAAATTCCTTTCAAACTTTCCTACGGCATTTCGACATATCCTAGTTCACTCACGCAAATAATATATTTGTGCGATCGTGTCGAAAGTACTGAAGAAAATTTTACTCCACCTTGTTTCGTTAATCATATATCATTTTTTTAACTTGTGAATAAAACACCCGGTATCGTCTAGCTGCGTGTTTCTTAAAATGGCAAACACTTTCTCCGCCTGCAAGAAATATTCTGTACGGGCTTAACCTTCGTTCTCAATGGAGTCATCGATGTTTTCTGACGCACAATTTCTACGAGCAACCGGATGTGTCCAAAGTCGGAAAATCGATTTAGACAAATTAATCAACGTGCGTGCAGATGCATTACGAGGAAGGCAGCGCCCCGACAATTACCAGACTTAAACTCGACTCGAAAGGGAACTTGGATCTAGATGCCAGTTCAGATGGGAGCGACATTTCCCTGACATTTGCCAACGGAAAGTCCTTCGGCAGCATCCACATCGTTCTCATTGTTATCCTAGCAGTCTCCGTGAAATACCATTAGACGAACCCCCCCACGGACGATACAGGCATCCCACCCGTTTCCACAGTCGAGTCCAAACGAAATGCCTGAAACTGTGCAATCGCGGTTGACCCCCTGACAACGGTCAGCCCAGAGTTCATAGTTCAGTCTAAAGTATCAGAAGTGAAACTGCAACGAAATACCACGTACGTTTTCTCTACGCGGAGGCAACAAATTAAGTCAGCAACAGTCTATCAGATTGTAGTGAGGAAATGCAAAAAAAATTGAGATCCGATTGAGTTTCACTATACTTGTGACACGCGTTACCGAAATGGCCCAGACAAAAAAAATGAAAAAAAAAAGTATCGTCAGGTACCAAGGTCGATTTCCAAAAGTCAGATTATTCAAATTGACACTGGCATTTCCTTTTTCGAGTTCTGCAAATGGGGTCCAGTCGAGTTACCGTCTGAGCCAATCGTCAGGATCGGGAGAGTCGATGGTGGTAATTAATTAATGTGGGTCCGGAGGAGCGTAAGGAACTGACTGTAGCCAACTGGAACCAAGGCCAATTCTTATGCGGCTCCCAGAATGACAAAATGGCCAACATTATCTTGTCTCGAGCAACTCGACGTCGAAAGCCTCGGGTGATGAAAGTCCCTGAGGTTCCGCGAGTGCGTTCATAAATTGATACATCCGGTCCGCTCCTGGCTCCCGAAGAGGCCCAGTTTTAATGTGAATTTTCAGGAGGAGTCAGTGACCAATCGATGGCAGCCATGATCAAGCGTGAGCTCATCCAATGGGACGTGTCGCGTGTCTAGTGAATCCGAGACATAAAAGAATCTACTGGGTCAGCAATGAACTATGGAAATGGGTAACGGATTTGGAGGACGTGTTGGGAGTCTTAATTGACTAATGGGAAGTTCAAGGTATCACCCGGTATATTATGCAGTCGAATGCGAAGTATTGGTTTTCTTTGACGATACTAGACCTAACCTAACCTAGATTGGATAATGTCATGTAACCGTGCCGAAGTGGAATCGCCGATTGGATACTCGTCCAGTCGTTACGGCTACGTGAGGTCACTGATGAGGCTTATTCACCAGTGTTATTTGGATTTTGGATTACATTGATTGCGGTTTCTTTATAGGGAACCTGGAAAGTGAGGTGAATCGTTGTGAAATTTGGAATTGCATATCTTTTATTGATATCGAATTCTTATGGCTGATACGACTGTCTGGGTTTTCTCGTGTTTACGTATTGTTTCGTGTTGAAATTTTGTCTGACTCGGAATCCCAAAAACCTCTTTACGCGAATCGCATGAGAATTGGGCGCGTCCTCGAAAATTCGGAGGAGTACGTGGTGCAAAATTTAATTTTGAATCAAATCGGCACTGGCCGAATGTCTCGTCGTCGAAATCTTCTCACGAGTCAAACCACTTTCCTGGCCTTTGTATGTTTTATTTATTGAACACGGGATAGAGCCTAACGAGAATCCCTAGGGAATTTACGTTTACGACATTAGAGGGAATATCGTTAAATTCGCCGTGGGAGAAGCGAATAAAAAAGAATGTTTATGTTAAAAGGGGATTATATAAAATAAGAAATTTTTTTCCAGTAATAAATAAACGGCTTGTTTACCACAAAACCTGCTTTGAGTCCTTTTCGTTTCAAACCTAAATTTCACGTTGATCAAAGTTCGTTAATTAAAAAATATCAAAATAATTTTAACACCTTAAATTTCTTTGAGCCAAGATTTAAAATTTGTGATTGTAACGGGTCCTCCTCTCCAGGTTCGTTCACCGTGACTCTTTGGGTGTTGACGTAATCGTTTACGGCAGATGAACGGTTTCGCGTCTAGGATCTTTCGAGTGGAAATGATCGTTTCTATTCTAAGATCAATCACTGGATCTTTGATCTACGGTAGATTTGTACTCTGTTGCTGTTATATGGACTCTTTTGAAATTTCTTGTTTTCAGTTCTCTCCCTATATCCAGTAGTGGATAGTAGATAAGTACTTGTATATCCAGACATGGAGTTTCCTCACGGACTTACCATCCAGCAGAAAGAGAGTCGAGAGAGAGACAGAGAGAGACTGTCAGTCTCTCTTTATTCTCTTTGTGCTTTATTGGCAAGAATCGATTTTTATCGAAAACTCTCTCGACTCTCGAGGTCTCGATCTGAGTCAAGACGAGACTCGAAAAAGGAGCTGAAGTTGATTCTACTATTCCGATTTCTCTGACTTTTCCTCGCCAACTTCACTCGGCTAACTAGGCTGTTGGCTGATCTTGGCTACCTCGTCTACATCTTTTTAAGAAACTTCGTTATCTTGGACATTAATACATTTTATAGGTTTTATCTACAGGGTCTTGAATGTCTATCGGTTCAAAGTTAATACCAAAAATGGGTTTCGATTGTTCAATTTTTCTTTTTTTTTTATATAATCGTGACAGATGGACGCCTATTGGTAGTTATCATTATACAAGGGAGACGATAAGGAAAGCCGACTCTAATCGTCGTTCAGTTTCTTAAAGGCTATATCGCAACGCTGTCCTGTTAGAAAACATCGTAAACCCTCGATTCTTGTTTGTGGACGTTGAAATCGCGCCTGAGCAGCGAAAGTTCCAGACCGACTATAAAAATTGATTGTTCACGATCAATTTCGCGGCGTTCGAGTTTCGCACTGTCTATTTTTTTACTTCCTTAACACCAGACGTTAAGATAATTTTGGAAATCTTACTCGCGACTCTCGATGCAAGTACAAAAGAATTTATGTAAATCCAAAAGGCATTGTACCCCAGCTCACAGTTTTTATAAATTTTCGTGAATTTCAGGCGAAACATTGTTTTTCCTCTTGTTCCAGCAAACTTAATTTTTCTTCTATCGATTATCGCGCGCGATCGCCTGATAGTCTCCTCGGCAGGGAGAAAAATCCTTAAAAGTGGAATTGCTAATAACCCAAGGCAATAAATGACGGCGACTAATAACTTCGTTCGCGGTTCAGCAACTTCGCTTTGGCAGATGAACGCGATCGTAAAAGATCCTTTAACGTCCAACGATCTGACTCGATCCTTTATCATTTTATTAACGAGCTCAGGGAACTTTAATACCCATAAAGTAATCTTGACAAATAAAACTCATTATAGGAACAACGGCAGCCATAGCGATTGTGTGACGGTTGCCATATCTGATTAACGCGTTCTAAAGCCGGATAGCCCAGTACATATATCTATATATACACGTAAAGTCACGTGTACTTGACAGTATATAGATCGACCTATAAGATTATTCATTATTGATAAAAATTGACGTCACGATTTATTTAATGAAAACTCACTGAACGGCAACGAGCGACAAGCCAAGGCAGCCTCAAGGTCTTCGAGTCTCCCAAGTCTTTCTTGTCTCTTTAAGAATTCCATTCTCCACTCTCTGCGAATACTGCGCTATTCTAATTTCGTAGGGGCCTCATGCACGACCCGTCCGTGCGTCCCCACATGTCCCCACGTGTCCCCATGCCCGCCTGACCCACGGGGCCTCACTACTGGCCCACAAGCCGATTTCTGGAATTCGATCGACTTTCCTACTTCTCTCATTCAAGAACGCGACTCCGAACGGGATCTTGTAGATTCTCGAATACCATCTTTTTTTCATCGGTAATCAGGAACGAGTTTGATGTTTCTTAAATTCTTTCTCACAAAGCGAATAAATTCAAAAGATACTCAAGCCTGACAAACGTTAAAACGGAATTACGTTCAATTATGAAACGACCCCCCCCCCATGGCCCCCCAATTAAAGACACACATTCTCCTCGGCAATCATCATCGAGCCAGGATTCCGGTATTCAACTAAAGGTCAAAATCTCCTTGACTGTCAATTTGCATGATGACATCTGCACACGTCGCAGCATCCGCGTATACGTAATCCCGTTGCAAGGAGAGCCGAGATCGGAGCTGGGATCATCATCTGTACCTTTCATTATTTTCCACTACAAATTAACGGCTAAGCGTCCTCCGATGAGACCATTGCCGTGCTGTACCGTTTTATATCCCACTGGCGTTGACGTACGTCCTCCTATATCCCGCTACCGATCAGAGTACAGACTTTGAACAGACTTCCGGTAAGGACTGAAGAATTTTTGTCATCGTCTACCAACCCTGTAAAAATATAAATATTTTCGCGTCTGCAATCTGTTCCTTTTCACGTATCAGACTTTACGAGGTCCATTGCCTGATGAACCAGCAGACCTAACCTCCTCTCCTCCCAGCACAAACCAATGCCAATTATCCTAGAACGAATTTACTCCGCAATGATCGCTCGAGCAAGCACGCGTTCGTAAAGTCGCAAAACTCTGCAATCTATGGAGAATGCGGAATTAAGCGACTCGGTCGAAGCTCGGACTCAACCTGCTCGTCCGTAAGTGTAAGTGGGGACCGGTGGACTGGTCGAGTGTGTCCGATGCTCAGGATACGTTCAAAGGCGCACGTGTGTGGATCCTACGGTAAGAGCGCGTAGCCAGTAATCACACGAGTCTCAAGTACGTCTTGGCGCGTGCTGCCGTCTGACTAACTGTACTCTTGCTGTACACAGTGATCGTCACTCCGGTACACATAGCTAATTAAGATCGGATGCATCGGGACATTAAATACTTTGCGACACGAGCTCTCTTCAGGTTTCTGGGAAAGATCTCGCCGGTCCGTTGTTTAATTAATGAATCGATTTTTTTTAAAAAAATAGGCATAGCCATAACTTTTGGGCAGATCCCAATCACGTTGAAATTTGGTTTAATAATTTCTACTTCTTCGAATTTATTCTAGAAGCACCGTACGATTCGTGGTGTCTTCTACATCGTGTCTATGGAGAAGCAAGGGTGTCCTTGGATTCACGGCCACACTGTATATTAAATCCTTACGCAGTGCATATGTCCCTAGGGATAGGAAAGTCAAGACGGAGGAGTGTCCCGGTATGGCAATGGCATCCAGCCACCAACCTACGCATCTCTGCCTACCTTCACTGGCGTCATACGTTGTATAATGGAAACGCGGCATAACGCATCAATGTAATTGTCAACAATGGACATTATGCGTTCGAGGAGGTTTGCCACGTGGGCGAGGGTAACTTTACTATTATCATACAGAGTTAATAACCCCGATGCATACTGGTTGCCACCTGTGTAGCTCACAGTTATAGTATTTTCAAACGTTGCTACGTTTACTACTTTTTTCTGCGTTCATAAAATCGATGACTATTTCGCGTATGAAAAAAAAAATAATAGAGAAGCACGTACCCTATAATTTCAATTAACGGTCCATTACCGAATCTTTCGTTCGTCCCATTTCTTATGCATATATGATTTGGCAACGTTATCCTTACGGACGCGTCAGGTTATCCTAGATCCTTTCTTATGGTCGACACACAAAAATTATTCGAAATGCGGCTTAATGGTCTTTCGTATGAAAATACACAGTGCTACGGCACTTAAGAACCCATCAGACTTCCAAAGTCTCATCCGTGTCTACGTACGTAAGTACAGGTACGTCCATTAGTATGCTCGTACGCTCCACATGACCTGTGCAGTTGAGGTACGCAGGCGATTAGAGAGACGGAGGAGCACGTTCCGGTTAAGTTTAAGTAAAGTGACAGGAACGGGTCAGTTTACTCGTATAGTCGGATATTCATGTAACTGTAACTCAGGGAATCGTGGTTTCCCAGTAGGACGCTTTTGCTCCACATTCTATAACTCAATTCCTCTATGTACTTGTGGATATTCAGTTTTGTCTCGTGCTGTACGGTGATACGTTGCCAGAATGTTCTAGAATGTTGCTGATTCGCTGGTAGCACGTTGTAGCGGGTTATTACGTGTCCGAAAGAACTTTTGGGCTTTACTGTACAAAACTTAAGGATCCACAGTGCTGTAACGTATGTTCACGTATGTCACAGTAACACAGTGAACTGATCCAGAATCTCGCGTGGTTATACGAGGACCGTTCCGTTTCGTACTAATTCATCCATTAAACACCGAGCTGGCTGCAACTTTCAAACTGGTGTCTTATCGATTTCTTTTTTTTATCAATTCTTAACTACTCGTACGTGCTCGTGTCACGTGTATGTTTTACGGTTTCCAGTATGTGGCGCGTTCGTGCCACGGAGCGAGTGAATTCGGAGCAGTGAATTTTTATTGAATTTCTTATATATGTCATTTTTGACACACGCATTCACTGACAGGTGCATTTTTGTATTTCAAATTATTTTTTATCTCTTATCACGGCTCCTCTTAATCGTTCGAAAGCTCGTCGGGGTTATTGAATGTGTAAGATCTGGCGTATCGGGTGACTCAAATGTACGCATCAAGAGAATAATCGTATGGCGATTAATATTGCGCCTCGCTTGCTGTTACGTAAAGTTTCTAGCGTCAAAATCTCTCTTTCGCAGTCTCGCACGTTTTGCGTAATAGTCTGGCTTAGTGGACACGTGTCCTACTCAGTACGCTGCAGTTATATATCTATATTTATAGTTTGAGTTAGAAGAGTGAACGAACCGCTGATATTTGACACAAATCAAAATGTTAGCCACGTATCCCTGACGGTTGCGTGATTTAATGGGATCCAAGAACGAGTTGGTGGACATGATAAATTTTGGAAAAAAATCTCAAAAAACATTACTAAAAATTTAATTTAATTCGTACGATCGCAACTTTCTCGTTTCAATTTTCACTGCTAAAGTAAATTGTATAATCTCAAAGAGTACTGCACTCGCGTCAAGACACTTGCTCAGCAAATCGAGTAATTGTCCATCGTTGTAAATTAGCCGTAAGTAACGTTTGTACGATAATGGAAACGCGCCATAGCGTAAAGCGTGACTATAGTGATTCTCATTCTCCATTTGATCAACGTGTAGTCCAAGTTTGTCAACAGTGTGGACCGAGAATTCGGACTGGACGATGCTGCAGTTAGGTTAGGTTAGGTTGGTAGAGTGGAATGAAGTAATTCAATAGCGTAGCAGTAATACCAACAGAGAAACTCGGCCGCCGGCTCCATTAGTTAGGACATGGTTCAGTGAGGAAGACGAGAATTTTATTTTAGCGGATAGTCGACAAAACCAAAATTTCTTAATAACTTTACAGGTTACGTTTGGAAAATGGACGTGACGATTGCTGTTTAAAAATTTTTGTCGGCTTTCGTGCAAAACTTAAAAATTTTCTAAAGAATCAGATTCGGTTCTAATAAAATTCTTGGAAATTGTGCGTAGTGCATATCTATATATGTCGGATATCTACTTGGCTACTAGAAGATACGTGGTGAAAGCATTGCAGAACTACGTGGTAATTTTTTTTCTCCTTATTTGTCTCCCCCCTTTCTCTCTCTCTCTCTCTTTCTGTCTTCAAGAAGCATTTAATAAGCAATGACGCACTCATAAAACCTGTCAGATTAAGCGTAGGTGTTTAGAAAAAAAAATGAAGACACTTTTGGATTACGGTATTAACCCACGTTCGTTAATCTAGGACTTGGGAAAATAATATTGCAGTTGCACGTACGCGTTCTGGATTCATAAGAGTCTCAGCTGAGCCCATTTCGCTTAAAACGGGTTTGCATTGTGCAGTTTTTGATGAAATGTCATACACAGAATTACGATGTAGAATCTATGGACGTTGCATTACGAGCCTGGAATATTTTTGACAACAGGTAGGCAATTCGACTTATATTTATGTGTAACGGCCTGCGAAATGTGCGGTGTAAATATTAAGGCTTATTCTCATGAACGGGAATCATCCGTTTCGCAAATCGCACGTATAGGTATACTTATTGCGACGTGAATGGTAATAGTAGCAATTGTGGTAGTGTATGCTAGATGGAAGATAGAATCTGACATCGTTGCATAAGGATGAAAGTACGTCGTAGCGACCGGGTGACTAAATAATAACAGTTACGTGGTGCGGAGGAAGATGCTGCCGAGTATCGTAGAGGCTAATGAGGGCGATGAGCGCAATGAGCAAAAGCACCTGGAATGGAGTTAATGGTTCGTTGTCAGGGAGCGACCGTGGGATATTTCGCTTAGACGCCATTGATAATTATACGGTTTCTTATCTTTACTTGAAATTTTAGGAGGCAAAGTTTACACTGTTGGTCATGCCGGAAGGACTCGGTTTAGACTCCTTCCGGAACACGCGAGGAACGTAAGATTAACGCTCGATGCTTCCGAACGGGTATACTAATGAATTTGGGTAGAATTTGAAAAACTTTTTTTTGTTACGAAATTTTGACTTTTATAGGGGGATTTTATTTTATGCAAATCTTAGGAAATTCAATGTGGAATTATCTACTGTTCATTGTGCTATAATGTTGGTACCGTTAACATTGCGGTCTTATATCCGCAGCTGATCGATTTACATGGATGGAGGTCACGGAAATGCAACGTTTTGCAGAGAATTCTCAGTAAGGCATCGATGTCTGCTGTTTTAAATACTTTTTAATTTTTTTTATATTCGATTATTTACGTAGGCCGTTTTATGTATTTTTGTATTACCAATAGTCGTTGCTCTCGGGTATAATTATTGTTAGATCGAAAATTATTGTTTGAGTCGTTTAAAAGTAAATTTGCTGAATTTTAAACAGTCACTGTCCATCGAGTTCGAGGAAGAAGGTCGTCCGTTGAATTTACATAAAAGCCAGAAAATCAAAGTTATTCTTGGAGTCATCTCGGATGGTCCAATTGTTGTCAGATATTGAATATTTCCGATACGATCGAAACTATTACGAGATACGAAAAAAGTTACTGTAGAAGCTGGAAGTAATGCATACGTCACCGATTAGGTCATCAGGATATCTTATCTCGAAGCAAGATATTTAGCTGTTATAAAATCAGTATGGTCGAGAAAAAAAATAAAATTATAAAAAGATCTAGAAATCGAAGAAATCTGTTAAGTTCGATTCGAAGATCAATCGAGAAGGTTGACTGCTTTCTCCATGAAATTTTTCGAAATTTCCGCTAAAAATTGCGATGGTTATGAACTTCAAAAAAATTGCGAAATGTCAAGTGCCCCGAAGCAAGGAGCTCCCACGCGATCGAAAAGAATAAAATAGGCAAATAATAATATAACTTCTGACGTGGATTTCATAAAGAATTCATTTCACGGCGCCCGAGTGAGTTCTGATTTCTGTGAGAAAAAAATTCATTATATTTCAAGATAACGTTTCCCTCGCAATGTTTCCGCAGAAAAGATGCCACTTTTGTTTCCTTGCGACGCCTTCGCTGCAAGATCAGCCGTGATCCCAGAACACGTGAAAAGAGAGAAGAACTAAAAGCAGACGTTGGCGCCGTTTCGTTCGCTTGGAATTGAAATTATTGTGCTGCGCCTCCTATAAACATATTCGCAGGCACAGAATAACATAACCTATACGGAATCCAATAGAAACGATCGCTCGACGATCTTCGAGCCTCTAATAGCACGATTCGTGAGCACGAGATGCGAGTGATTCGATAAGATCGGCAAGACTCTTCCGCGCGGGATCTTCGAACCGTGTAAACGCGGCTTTACACGCGAGCAAGATCGCACGCGATCCGCCCACGAGTTTCCCTTAAGATCCTCCTCGTTCAAGATCATCCTGATCGGCATTTATAATCGGCAGCTGCGTCGAGTTCGACTGGGATTATTTTCATGCTGAATCGATTAACGATCGATACGATATCATTCAAATATTATAACTATATATATTTACATGTAAGCTCTGCAGGAAGTCAAGTCTGAGTATCGATACACTTTTTGAAAATAATTATAATATTTTGTTTTCCAGGTGAGTACACTGGGCTTCTTAGTGGAAACGTACTTGGTAAGTTTTTACTGTAGAATCAAATCGAATCGGAAATTGGTGTGACCTTATTTATTTTATGCTGAAATCGATCATTTATGGTGGGCCGATGAGCATGATGAATGAATAGTCGATGGGTGCGAGTATAGGGATGGGTCTTTCTGGTGATTAGGTTAATTTAGCATTGTAAGATTTTTACGAATGGCAAATTTTTTAGTCAAACGATTTTTCGTGATAGTGTTTTTTTTTTAATTATTTTCATTAAAAGTTTCATAATCGGTTTATCGTTCATTGAAATTATTCTCGATGAAAATAATAAACGTGCGTCAACGTATATCAGGGATAGTGTAGAAAGTGCTGGGAAACTGCGAAATTCCTTGTGAATTGCGTAAGCACGTGCTTTCCCTCGAGTCATCATCATCATCATCATGATCATGATAATTATTCTCGTTCGTCATCACTCTTTCCTGCGCCGTGCGATGACATTTGGAATCGTGAAGGAAAAAAGGAGCCGAACTTACAGTCATCCTTGTTTCTTTTAGTCAAACTAGATGAAGTCATTAATCGAGATGACGTAAGGATTGAGATCGATTTTTATATAATAATTTTATTTGAACGAATAAATAGGAATAGATTAAGTTGATCAAGGATCGTTCGTCAGGGATCGTTCGATAAGGATCGATCGTGATGTCTGCTCGAAAGCGTTTCTAATTTTAATTTTACGTGGATTCGATATCGATCCTATCGATACCAAGATGGAGGTCACTGGTTCGCGTAACGAGGCGTGTAGAATCTTTCGATTTTTGGTGAACTGATCTATCTTATGAAAAAAAAGGACAAAAAATAAAACGGTTCTCTTTTCGAAGCGTTCCTGATCTTTTTTTTTTAGCAAAGAAGTCGAGAACTCTGACACGTGTCAATCTTCACGCTAGTCAGAGTCAATCGTGCTCGACGCTCGCCAAAATCGATACTCAACGATCGAAAGCGGTAAGGATTTTTTTGTCGAAGTTTTTTTTTCAAAAATCATTGCAAGACTCGAATTTAAGAAAAAACAATAATAAGGATGAGGTTGGATTCGTCATTAGTCCTTCGTCCAGGTTCCTCATTCGTCATCAACAAGTAGTAAGCAAAATACTTCCTAGCGATCAGGTTACGTGATACAGTAGAAAAAAATACCTGGACTCGTCCTCCAGGGAAGAAAAAACTGATGATGATCATTAAAAATCGTTACCGGTAAACCATCCATCCCAAGGACAATGGTCAATGTACAAGTACGGCTGAAATTGAAATCGACTAATGATTTATGGCTAAACTTTTTAACTGATTAAAAATATTCATCTCACTATTCAAATAAGTTAGCGATGACGACGTTTCTACTAGCAACACTTCCGTAATGTCATTGGTCACTGTCATCGGTCAACCAGAAAGATCATCGTCGTTAGAGAAAATGGACTTATAATTGCACGCCGTTATAACAGTGGGAGTATTGCTTCCGTTACTAGGTGCACGCTGGGTACTTCACTGTATAACTATATACACGTCACAAGGTATGCATTTGGAAAGTGCAAGTGTGCAACGTTCAAGGATGCATCGGTGCGCTATCTTGTAATTTTCCAACGCAGCATTGAACGTCATCGTCATTGACATTTGAAAAATTGATAGAAATTTTTTTTTCCCATTGAACTCTAATCATATTAGTCTCACCGTATATTATTATTACAAAAGACATATATTTGATGACTTCAATATTTGGTAATGATTATTTTAATGATGCATCATCATTACGTGTCATTGAGTTCAAAAAGAAAACATCGATTTCCAGAACATATTTATTTAAGACGGTAAGTTCGATCGGCTATGAACTTTAATCAATCGGAAGTCATCGATGCCGATCTGAAATCAGTAGAGAAATTCCCTAGATCATCGTAAATGACGAGGACAAAAGTGTGGCCAATCGCGGCACGCGGCCGCCTATGGAACTGTCCCGGCTTTCTCCGCTCCTCCAAGAAACGGAAAGCGCAGCATCCGCAACATGCCGTTTTCTCGAACGGAGATCAGAGATCATCGATCATCGAAAGAGATCTTGCACTTGGTTGACTTCGCGGATTTCAATGATCTGCTAGAAGATCTAGGGACTTTTTTGTTCCATGATCATCGTAATGACTTAATGAATTTTCAGATTTTCTCTGTAGTCTTTTAAATGATCGACGCGTTCGTAGAATGGTCCATATCGAGGACAGTACACATATGGTATATCGTACGCTTATACAGGGTGTACAGTATACCCAGGAGTGAGCAAACAAATTTCTCATTTGATGACTCTCGCTGAATATCAATGAATTTGCATTCTTGTTGTTTTATCATCTACCCTAGGTCATCCTCAGCATCTCCATCATCTTCAGGATCATTTTCGATTTTCGTAGGCGAGGTCATCTGATTTGCATGATCCTCCCATCGGATAATGATCATTCCTCGACGACCAATCTTGAGCCTTACGCACATGAGCATCACGGAAGTCCCAATAGGCGCCGAAAATGTATGGGTCTCAGAGTCCCATACGTACTTCACGAACCGAGGAATAAATATTATTCATGAATTCTACCAAGCGTGTATTAGATTAGTCTCGGAAGACCTTTTAATCGGTGGCCTATCATTTCTTTATCTCGACTCTTCCTCCATTATCATAAATCATAATCAGTTACACTCCGTCGAGTTTCACTCATTGTCGCGAGTATGCTATACCGACGTCCTCACTTTCTATCGAAAGAAATGCTTTCCCACTATCGATTACTCGCGCACGCGATACACAATAATAATTGATACGAAAATATTCCATTGGCAATACACAATCGATACCACGTGACTTTTCGAATCTCTACAATTTACCTATAAAATCTCCATTGCCCCAAGTCAGGTGCTAAATTCAGTCCAGTCATTCTCGTATGTTACACCTGTCAATGCATGACAAATATATACGGTACATAAAAGTGCCTGCAGTTCGGTCGAAAAGATTTAATATAGACTTCCTTTCTCTCTCTCTCTCCGACATCCTTTCCTCCACTTTCTTTTCTCTCTCCGATTTTACGTCCCAGCGTGTCTTGGGAGTCAATGACAATGACAATTTGCCAGAACGCTCACTTTTAATCTGCAAGACGTTGCCCTCGCTCTGGCGCTCGGTACGGTTTACAATGGTGTTCGTCGCGACATTGCGTGCAGTGAAAAACTGACAATGAGTGCTGGGACGAGACGGTGAAACTTATACCTGTTGCGTAACGAATCTCAGTCCGAACATAGGAGGATTAATCGCAACGATTTTTTTTAGTATGATCGTTAAGTATGATCTGTAGTGTGGAGTCACTCAGTTTTATATATATTTATAAATTTCTGTTTTACCGACCGATCCCAAGCGTGTTTTTCACTCGGACTTGATCTCAGACCGGCTGTAACGCATAGGGTGGTCATAAAGCAAGCTCTCTATTAAAAAATTCTCCAACTTGCAAACGACTGCATGTAGGCAAGTCACTTTACGACCACTCTGTACATATCGGTAATATTCTTAACAAGCAAAGACTTTCGTATGAATTCCTTCGAACGTCAATGGAATATCGAATCGGGGCCAATCGGACCGAATCATCAAAGTTTCACCCGATCGCACGTGTTCGCCGGCAGTTGTTTCTTATGTGCGAGACTTTGCCTCGCGAACTATTGGATCTTTATTGGATTGTTAAAGCAGAAGAGAGTCGCGAATGGCTGATCACGCGAGTACATACTTCGTACATGCTAATTTTAAACGCACGGGATACAATGGCAGTGCCGCCATCTTTAAAGGAGAAACCGATTCGATCTAATCGGCTATTCTTATAGACGCGACGGTGTAAATGTAAATTGCTCGTAACACCCGTTGCGTATAGTACCTGACCTTTACACGTATTTATTATGAATTCCGTCATCCTCGATATCCGGTATTTATGCGTCATTCGATTGCAAACGAGGAAACGATAATATTTGTACTTTTTATTTTTTCTTAGACCATCTTATAATTATCCGAGACAGTGATTCAGTGTCATGCAGTTTCTATTGACAAGAGAAAAAATGTAAATACATTCCCAATAGAAAGTACCTACCTTCGGCTAGTAGGAAGGTATGCGGATACGTATGGATCCATCGATCCTACCATCCGTCAGTTGTAAGCTGATCTGTATTATGATAATTAAGTGAACACGTGGATCAGTAGAAATAGAAACCCATGGTCCGCCAATGGAAACATGGGCTATCGATCTAACCTAACCTAAAATCCAGGAGACGCTAAGTAAAGTGCCTTCAATGAAAGAAATCACAAGTGAAATCCTTGCTGACCCGAATACACCTCCTACGTGGAAGTCAGACACTGTTTCTGCTCTCAGGTGGCCAGAGACTAAATGGATACGTATCAGCATCCGGCGGGGAGAGCCGTCGAGATTTCTTCTCAAACATTCCAGGCGCCTAATGAACGAGAAGTCAAGGAGATGGTGCCAGAAGAGGAAAATAAAGAGGAAAAAAATTTAAAGAAATGGAAAGGCCGTCATTAATTTTCATTTTCTGCGATGAATAATAAACCAACAATGGATATTCTATTTTTTTAATTTTCAAACAAAGTCGATTTCAACTGCGAAATATTTGTTTGCCGTCCTTCCTTCCCGAAAATGTTCACGACAAATAGACTGGAAGGAACGTTTGTTTTTTTAAATATTTTTTGTTCTTCCAGTAGCATCCATCAAACATGGATCCTACTGAGGTTTGTTCAGCTCTGTGATCAGACGTCCATGGGCTTGGTCCATGGACGACCTACTAGCACGAATTCCTTGCCTTTCTACCTTACGTCTATCGCCCTACCTGTTCTTAGGTGCGCTTTAGCATATCTCTCAATGGCATACGTAGGTATCTAGTTATTTACTGTGTATACATAATTCGATGCTTTTTGATTTCTCACTCGTCCGACTTGCCTGACTCACCTGACTCACCTGAAACCACCTGACTCATTCGGACTCCCTTTACTTGCAATCAGTTAGCCAACTATATATATATTCATCTGGCTTATATTAAGAATGCTTTTATACATATGTAGAATGACGTACACGTGCAGATAACGTACTCACAGTATTATAAACCTGCAGTCCATCTCAGCAGGATCGTAGGCATTCCTTATACACAGCCCATGGGAGTTTATCTTCTTGGGAACGAAAGTCACGTGGAAATCATCCTTTCCCACGAAGACACGATACCCGATCAGCTTGCTGTTTGCGAGGAGACCAAAGTCTCTCCTCTTATTTGCTCTCTCTACCTCCCCATCGTAACAGATGAAAGTTTTACCGAGAAATATCCACAAGCAGTAATCTTCATTTTCGTTAGCTTCAAGTTTCCGCCGCTAGATTCCCTTTGGGCGCTGCGAAACGTCATTTTCTGTGCATCGTACGCGCCATCTACATTGTCTCGCACCCCAAGTCACTCTCGCCCACGTGAAAACTCCTCGCGAGACTTCAAAACGTAAATTTTAAACCAACTGTCCGGTGTAGGAAGCCGTAAGAGACGTAAGACGCAGTGAACTTTTGCATAAGGCCCACCGCGTCGAGAGGGAATTGTTGTCGAGTGAAGTTAGTGTGTCGATCCGTTATGGGCCCGAGGCTACGTAAAATTCGATGGGCATTCGACACCAGATCAGCTGTCTTTCTTTAGATCCATGGATCCTTTCTCGTGCTCGTGCCGAGTCTGCAGGTGATCGTTCATGATGCTAATGGATCCAGGAATTAGGTCAGTAAATTACCAGATCCGAAAGTTTTCAAAAGTCCATCGGGGAATCATAATCTTCAAACTCCTCGTTATTCCCTTGACACTTCGTGCTCCTTGCGTTTACGTTATTTCCTTCGCCATTCTCATATTTTCAACGGTTAAAATTCGTCTCGCTATGTCATTATGTGTACACGGTACAGTCACTCTAGAAAACTTTGAGGTCTCTTACACTCTCTAAAGCACTATCTGCTATCGTAACGCTTATTATCGTTACCTCTTGCAGGGAATTGACCCATATAATGTCTCGAACCGGATAAAAAGTCGAACGGCTTGCCGGGAACAATGGAACCGTATGCACGCGCTCTTCGCACGATAAATTAACGTTTGCGGGACCGTTAGTTAGCTGACGTATTCGCCAAGAGTAGATTACCAAGTCCAACAGTAATAATTACGGAGCTATGTTTATATAACTGTTCGCGCAGATAAATACAATAGACTTTTCTAAAAGTTACTAAACCAAGTCGCCTAGTGATTTTACAAAAGCACATGTATCACTTCCGTTCTCCGTTTGGTAACTTCCGTTCGTTGATTCACCTCACTCTAATGTATTTATTCGAGTGAGGTGGTCTGGTTATTAATCTAGGGAACTTTTTATCACGTCAGCATCAAATTCGATTAAACAGACTCGCAGTTGGCTAACTTTCACGCAACGAATTGCTCATGGGGATTGTGTGTGGAACAGAGTTGAGGAGCTAATTGGACTAATTGGAATAAAAGATAAACAACGAATCGATCGTTATCCTATGGATAGCTGAGGGTGATCTCGATACGCGAAACTTTCAAGATAAACTGGTTCGCCATGCAGATCGGAATTTGTCCTCGTTACATCTCATTAAATTTATGTCCTATCCTTACCATATACAACCTACGTATATCAAGGGTCTCACATTCCGCATCGACGTATGAGGTATCCGCGAGAGAATTGCAGCTGGGTACATATGCTGCGGTACCACAATATCTAATGGTGTCTTCCTAAAACCAACAGGAAGAGTCGTTTTGTGATTTCAGGTTATGTAAATACGCGACACGTTGTAGAATGAAAATTCGCAGGGTTCGAGAACACGACATATAGACATGCATGTGCATGCGGCTTGACATCTCGTGAAATCGAATACGTCCGATCGGCTTTGAAACACCCGATACCGGACGTGTCCTCGGATCTCGACTGGGCGTCGCGACGCTCAAAGTTGCGAAGGAAAAGTAGGCGGAAGAAATTGCTGTTTCACTATTATTGTGTCGTTTATGGTAATTGGAGGTTAAGTAAATGTAATATTTTATTTACCTAGTTTGCCAAGCTTTTAACGCTATGCGTGACGAGGTTCCTTCATACTAATTGAAGAAAGTTTAACACCCGTTGAACTTAAGGCATGACGATTCAAAATTGAGATACATGAAAATATCTGTGCTTGGCCTTTTTTTATTTGGCTCGTAGAAACTGTGTATATAAGTGTACGGGTGTATTGGAAAGACTGATACAAAAATTTCTTTTCTCATTCTTCAATGTATTCACGCAATGTGGATGCTGGCAGATATTAATGGAGCAATCTTCTTGAGCTGTAATTAGACTTTTTTTTCTTTATTTAAATTCTTACATTTATTTTTTGCACATATTATCTTTCCATTGCGTGACATGCATTGGATAATGGTAGATGTAGAAACATATGTGTGGTTAGTATGTGTAGGGTTAATCAGACCATAATATTCAAGGAAAAATATTCTGAATTGATTGAGTGATGGAATAACTTAATTTAGTAGCCGTTAGATTTATTTTATATAAATTATTATAAATTTCCTTCTCATCGCAGATGATATGATATGTCTAATGGGACATCTGCACTTTTATAGTCGAATTAATTAATGACGAATTACTTATTATTCTAATATTTCAAAGTTGTCTAGCAGTGCGACAGACAGTGACCCATGCTGTGTTAATATTACCTCCATTCACCTGATCACATAAATTTTTTGTAACACCATGTTATTTTAAAAATATTCATTTATTAAATATTCCCATTTTAAATTACAGTGACATTGTACAACGAAATTTTTATAAAATTTTTCATACCTTATACCTATAAGGATACCGTTGATACGTAAGATCGCTGCCATTATGACTTTCGTAATCGTTTCGTTTCTTTACTGAGTCAATGATCTATAAATGTTTCTGATTTCCCAGCGAAAGATCTGAAACGATCTCTATAATTATTAACAAGTAAAATCACAGGCCGTAGGGCTACGGTTGTAGTTGCGGATATTATTATTACTGACTATCAGTGCCAGCTGGATAAACCAACTGGCAGTTAAACCGGACAACGAACCGTTTTGATTGCGATATAAATCCTGCGCTTGATCATTGTTGGATCAATAAAAAAGAAATCAGCAAAAATTCTAAAGATTCAACTCTCATCCTGTCAGGGGTTCACAGAGGACCCAACCACTCGAAAGTGGCTCCCTCGCTGTACAAGGGACCTCAGGGCCGTACTTATTCTTCACCGTTCATGAAAGGGGCGTTATCGACGGTCATTAAAGCCATATAATTTTTTCCATCATGTTACCGAAACATTCGGTATTTCTGATGCGTTCGCGCGTGAAACAATGGCGTCCTATCTGACAAACAGATCTTCTTGAACGAGCGGTCAGAGTCAAAGTAGCTAAGAAATCCGTTCCTAAAAAAAATTCTAATTCCTCATCCGTCTTCTCCCACCTCTTCGCGATTCTTATTACGACTCGCCTTAGAAAGTGAGTTTCCGATATTTGGGTCGACACGGATTCCACGCGAGGCTAATAAATAATCATTCGCGCTAAATTACCATCGTTCAGAATATATGATACCGAAAGAATGTTTATTGGAAAAAAACTTTCGTTTGTCGTATACCCTATACTAAATAATTAATTTTATACAGATAATAAACATCCCAGGCTCAGAAAGGAAAACATTTTTCTAAAAGAAAAAAGAAAGTCTGAATATGAGGGAAAGTGATTTTCAAAATTATCACTTACCTACACCACTACGCCGGAGGTTTTCATTTTTCTTCATATACTTTCACCCTCCGTCCTCGTGGCAGGACACTTTTACTCCTAGCCCGGGGCCACTGGCATGTATGCTACAGCACCGCACGTGATGTCTAAGCATAGCGTGTGCGCATGCGCGTGTGCGTACTAACCCACCGAGGTATTCTCCTGATCCGAGTAACAGCTCGCGTTCTATGAGAATCTGGTCGAGCGTCCGGATTAGCCATTGATTATCGTAGCGTGCTTCGAGCATGGATAGAGTACTTGGCTGCTTTTAATTGTAATTTACGATAACTACAACTTTACGTTAGAGTACTAATGGCTCATTGCTTGGTTGCGTTCAACTTGGAAAACATTGCTAAATATAGTGAATGTAAACTGTACGTGGGAAGGTACTGTTAGAGGACCTTGCTATTACAAGAAACCACGTATCGATGTCTATAAATCAGTATATAAATATATAGTCTCCATATTGACTTGTTGTGTACATGAGATACACGTGCGCCCGGAGCTCACGTGCACGATTCTCCGGCTAGGAGGGTCGAAACGTGAGGCAGAGATTTTGTCATTTTTTTTTCATTATGAAAACGAACAAATTTTTATCGCGAAGTGTGTCGCAGCATCTCGACGAGCGGTTATAGCTCCCGTGGCAGAACGACGGTAATTGAAATTTCTCTAGACATCTGGAGTACCCAAGGTGCACCGGGACATTAGCCGACTCTCTAGACACTGCAGTAGTTATTGAGTCGGAGTCTCTTAGTGTTTTGCAGTCTAGGAACGACCTTCTCCACGGTTTCCCTTGGAGTGAGCGTGAAATGATTCGTGGGTGTGGCAGGGAAACTGTCCGGGAAATGCAAATAGTTGAGTCTCTCTATTCTCGATACTTTATAACCTAGAAATTTTGCAACGTACTTGACCCATAATTAATAATATTGACTGAGCAATATTAATAGTAAATGAAAAATTGTTTAACAAAATTCCTACTATCGGACTCCGATGATCTTAAGTATTTGAATAAAAAACGGGTGTCAGTTGCAGTTGAAATAAATCGAACACAGGAGAAATACCGTTAAGACACTGAATCCTATCTGAAGTTGCAGCTGAAGGCGAGATTGTCTGATTGCGCAATCACGCATTCATAGATGTTCTCTTCGGTTAAGGAATTGTAGAACCAGGTATTCTAAGCCTGCAATGCATCATGGGAAATGTGTCAAGCGTTGGCGCCGCCTCCAGTGCGGGATTGGAATTCCTGGTCCTCGTAATACCTTATCTTTGGTGGTCCTCACTGGCGCCATCTGTCGAGCTATCTTTTTTTATTGGATTAGCAGATGATAGGAGGATAATCAAAGGCGTCCAATGACTCGGCCAATTCGAGACCCAATCGCGATCGAAGAGTGGGAGCGAGTGTTCCTAAAAGCATAATTGGTTACAGATGGCCGATTAAACCGGCTGTGCTATCATTGTTCTCGGACTGGTTCGGAACGTGCTGGGTGGATCCCGAGCCAGCGGATAATCAAACAGTGAAGGGATCCGATTAGATTAAGATTTACCGTGATTTATTTCTCAGCTGGAACGAAACCGGCTTTTCTGGGAATCGTAGAGCAAAGACGCGCAGAGGCGTCTGTCGCGAAATAAGCGTTCCGTGTGATCGAACGTGCCGCTATTCTTTTATTTATTTTTTATTATCTTTATTCAGCTTCCTCCGTTTTTCTTGATCTTGAGTTCACTCTGGTCACATGGGTTGATTTTGGTATCCGAGCTACAGTCGCACTGGTCTATCACGCCCACGTCTAATCACGACCAATATTTATTGGCGTCTGTCTGACACTCAATTAATAATGAATTTGCTAGCGGGGACTTTCGGGCGAATGTTGTTCCGTTGGTAACCCTGTTGCTGTTACCGGTTCCCACGATCAGCCACTTTCTCTATCGTCGAACACTCGTCGAATCTCTTGCAGGATATTAAATCTTGCGACGTCGCCGAAGCGCGACAGGAGGATGCTACTCGTATTGGATGCATCTGTTATCAAGTTGTATCCGTATCAGAGCTAAGACCGTGGAGAAATCGGTAATACATTTTTTTTATTAAAAAAAGTTTTATTTGAAACTCACCTTTATTCAATGTTTCTCTATGAAGTTACTTGGCGACACTTTTCTTTTACCGGATTTCTGGGTAATCACGTAACCCTACTGGATTGCAGTGTGAAGAATGTTATTTAGGATTCCAAAAATGGAAAAGTCCCGCATTTCCCTTTCTATCGTAATGCATCGACGTCTTTTGCGATAATGGCCAAATACGGTCACGTTTCGCGGACGTAAGACAGCGAGTGGCCGGCTTGCAAAAAGTCATTGAGCAAGTGAGAGTAATCATCATTATTCTCGGTTTACCACGCACGTACGTATTTAAGGTGGATTCACATTGCCAACGAGTATCGACACTGTACAATAAACCATAAACAGGTCGTCATTCACTGTCTATGTGCAGCTTACCCGCGCAGTAAAATATATTTTAAAAAATGTACTCATAACATCGAATATCCGTAAATAAATATCATCATAATTACGTCATTCACAAAAAAATTTTTTACCAAAAAATATTACCAAGAAAAAAAGTTCTACCGCTTTATCTTTCCTTAGATTTCTTGGGCCACCCGAGGCGACCATAAAGATGTCGCAAATCCCCATATACATCTTGCGCCAGTGACACGGATACCAACCGAATCTAGCAAATGTAGAATCGACAACTCGACCGGATTCTTAACCTCACTTTCTGTCTTGCTACTAACGTCCTAAAGGAACTGGCCCTCGTTGCCACAGCTGCTAATGAGCATGTAATCATTAGCGCGATGAGTCCATGATGAATGGGGCACAGTTACATCCCAAGTGAAACTACCAGTCAAAATTAAGCTGCTGCGCAGTAAGATGCGCAGGATTAAAGTGCAGCCACAATGCGCGACAGCGACAGAAACGCGCGTACAGTAGTAGAAGAGTAATTGAACGATACGTATGCGCGCGCATGCGCGTTGCGCGTCAAGGCTAAAGAAAATGTCCGAGGGATCATCGAACTGCGTTCGTACGAATTCGCACTGCAACTTCGAAGAAGTTGGCATCACTGCAGATTCCGACTTTTATCATGCGAATATATCTCAAGTTCGTTTGCAATCTTTATTCAAGCTACAGTTGCATAAAGTCCATTCGCGTGCGCCATCGACCTGGCGACCCTTACCGACCCAATTTCCATATTCGATTATATCGAAATATACTTGTTCGTCAGTTTAATTGCGATTTGACCTTCAATTAAAATAATTTCTTTTCTTATTTGAATTTCAGATATTTTTTTATCATACTCGTAGCGTATATTCCGGGTTACGAGGGGGAGGCTGGGTCTTTTGTTTTCTGTAGACGTGAATCCTCGTAGAATTTCAATGAGAACTTCCTGATCGATTCGCCTCATTTATTATTTCGAATTGATTTTAGATGCTAATTGACTCGCCCGATTCCCTCAATGGTGAATCGCAGCAGAGCTCGTGTGAAGTTTCTTTGCCATGAGAAGCCGCACTTGGGCTCCTGGAGAAAGGTGTTGAAAGATACGAGATTTTTCTTTTGCCTTTCTTTTTTCTTTTTTACACAGAAAATTAAGGCTACGCGAAACTGTCTAACATATATATATTGGATTTGTTGAATTTCGAATATTTACGTAAGACACGAGTCGACGATAAAAATGAATTATTTTACTTATATTACGACTTATGTCACTCGCATGAGGTAACTTTGCGGTGAAAATAAATGCCACTAAGTTACGAATAATTATGCGTAACGAGATAAAATCTTCTTGACGTTCTTTCCATATCATTTTTTTTCCCAAGATTTATAAAGTATTTCATAGCTGATTACTCGTAAAGGTATTTTTTCCCATTTTTTATTCACGGCACGAGTCTCAGTCATTGCGTACGATGAATGGTGGACCTAAGGCTGTTTTCATGGCATTAACAAAATTCGTCATTGAACGAGAAATTCGTCGCGCGAAATGAAATTTTCCACTTGGGCGACTTGGTCGCCGTTTGAGGATTTCGAATACTCTGGTGTCAGCCATATTAATATATTGAACAGCCTTTTATACGTAATTATTGCGTAATACCATATATTATAACCACATAAAATGCTTAAATCAAAAAGATGTAAGATATTGACCCATAAAATATTAATATTAAAATTTCTGTAATATATTGTAATTGTAATAATTCTGTTTCTTTATATCGCTGGTCCAACAGATAATCCACCGAGTGGATTCATCCGATACTTGTAGACGTAACTCCTTCTCTTTCACTAAGAATTTATCTTTTTATTCTTTTCCCTCGAGCCGAGATGCGTAACACAAGATCCTGCGGTCGATCGACTGCAACGAATGCAGCACATGCAGGCGTCGGGATGCAGCTGCACGCGAGATTATTTAGTGAAGTTAACTAGACTGTCGTACATTTCCACGTTGCAACAACAAAAAGGCAGCATTAATTTTAGGGCACGGTAATTCGCAAAAATATTTGCCATTTACGTTCAACTGCAACCGACCAAAAGAAACGACAATCGAAAATGCAGCTACAGTCTCGGCGTTACTACGGCGAATTAAAAATTCCGCAATGTCCACTGGAATCGATTTGTAATCGCAATACGTATCACGGTTAATTTCTCCAGGCAGAAATCAATAATCTGAGCATTCGTGTCGCGCGTTGAGTAAGAGCACGAGATCGCGACGCGTTTGCCCACGACAAGGTGGCCTTATTGGCAATAGTCCAGGAGCTACGGCGGCACGAAGTGGAAAACGTAAAAGAAAACGTAGAAGAAGAGGCAGAAGAAGAAAGGTGGAAGACCGACGATGAGCGCGATGACCAGCTGACCCAATGTACCACACCTAGTAGAAAAAATCACGTTACGTGCCAGACAACAATGACCCAAGACTACTGTCTTATTACGGCCCGTAGGGGCCCAGTTGGCGTTCAGCCATCAAAGAATCGACATTGCACAACCGGATATGTCGCTCATTGTGCATTTCTTTTATGCCCCATGTTTTTGCCCAGTTCTTTCACGCGGTAAGGATTCGATCAACAAGAGGGCCAGTTGCGTAGTTTTGGCAATTTCAAAGTTAAAGGCTCTCGGTCAAAGTAAGAAATACAAAGTCCGGTAGCGACAGACTGATGATCTGCTTCTAGAATCCTGAAGTCGTCATGAGATTCCGCCGAGTCTTCCGATAATGGTTGTGTCAGGTTAGGGGGTATCGAACGGTCGATAAATCTTGAATCACGTAGAGACCCGAAGCAGGTTGGTAGGTAGGTCACGCGACGGGAACAGGTGCTTGCACAGTAGGTCAACCAGGGTCAGGAGGATCATTCAGGAGGGACGAAGTTCTGCGAAGCGCCCGGAGCGCCAGTTCGGATTAATCGAAGGGGGCCAATGAATGAACCTCAGGTTGGGTTAGGTTAGGTTTAGTGGGGATCGCAGGGCTCTTGGAATCCTCAAGCCCCGTTTCCATCCGACGGCTGCCCTCTTCTCCTGGTATAGTCCGCACGCGTGGTAGGCAGCCAGATACGTGCTGAACCATCCACTCGACCAACTCCACACGACTCACACTCACCTGGACTCAGTCTCAATTCTTGATTCTCCCGAGGAAAGGAGTCGGTCAAATAACTGTACGTCGCGGCCCCTGGACGACATCTTCACCATTGCCAACCTGGCACCCTTCTTCTCCCATTCTCATTCCCATACTGCTTCCCATAGCCATTCTCATTCCCATTCTTTATTCACATTCCTATTCTCCTTGCCAGATGATACGCGCGAATTTATATTCGACTCTTAATCCGTAGTCGACGTGGAAGTCTGAGTCGATGATCCGATCCGGCTTTGGAGATCGATCGTTTGATATTACGCGATCTTCGTCGGTCCTATGTAACGATGGATGCAGATATAGGATTTTTTGGTGACGGTCCAGGTATCTGAGCGAAGATGTTTTCTGCTTGCAGATGCATTGGCGAGTAACGATGAGGTCAGAGGGTCGAGGATACAAAGGGATCTGGACGGTAGGTGCTGGATTTTATTATTATTAATACACCGTACACTTATAGTACGATTATACGACACCGGAACTACTCACTATACACTTTCACACCAAGGATGCGCTCCAACGGATATTCCATCGTTTTTTAATATTTTTTTTTTTTAGCAATTTTGCTACCATCGATACGATTTTGGAAATCTTTTCGAGCGTCTCTTTAGCACTTGTTCTGTCGACTATTCTATTATTTTTCTTATTTTTCTTGTCTGTCTCGTTCTTGTCTGTCTTTACGTTAACGATATCAACTTTATAAATTTTGGTACGGTTTTCAATTTCTAAAAAATTACGAAGCGCGTGTTGACGCGAGGTGCGGCCGTGTAAATACATTTGGAAAATATTTTCTTTTTATTACACCCACTCTCTTCTTACTATGTTTCTTATTCTGTCTTGCTGTTCGAGGTGACTTTTCGAATTTTCTCAAAAATATCGTCACGGAGTATCTGGAATTTAAAAAAAGATATTTTTTTGTTCTCAAAAATTTTCTTTTAGCTGATCATATCAAAAATTTTTTGAAAAAAATCTGATTCCGGCTAGTCCGAACTGTACATAAAGATCCTAACACATTCTTCGCTCTGGAAGCTGTTTATTAATACGGAGCAGCGATGTATTATTGAGGTAGCGTGATGAATAATAATAATAATAATGCAGGGTAACGCAGGGCACGTGTCTCTTGATATTTCTCTGTAAGTAAGAAGATGGCTCGTCTACTAAGATTGTCTATTGTCTATTTTCTGTTTCTGTTACTGCTCCCGTCTGCTCCCCGCCTTCAACTTCTTCTCAACAACTGGATGCCGTCTGCCTCCAACGTCCGCCCGTCACTCCGTCTCTCCGACGACTTTCTACACCAAAAAAAAAACACCGATTAACAACACCACCACTACCACCACCAAAAAACACTTCGATCATTATTGGACTCGACAAACATGAAATCCGACACTTGACCGAACTGAACTCATCATTGACTTGATAACCATTGATCGATTATTAATATCGACTCCATTAAATCTTATTGACAAATACTGGCCGGACGAACACTCGTTTAATTTTCCACTCTTTTGCTGCATTTCGCAAAACTCTTCATCCCCGCGACGACTGACGTCTGAATCGTGAACACTATTTCGTTTTTTAACACTATTTTGGGCATCTGTTTTTTTTTGTCGTGGGTATTGCATGACGTTTTAAATGTTGCGTGTACTGTGTTTTTTGGTGTTATTTACCTCTCTTTTACCAAATTTAATGTCTTGATATTATTATCATGATGATTTTTCTTTTATTGATCCAACTGTTGTCGGCATAATTTTTTTGTTCGATGTACGATGCGTTATCGTTCTTCTGGATTTTGAATTACAAATAATAATAATTAAAAAAAAGCAGGAGTCACTACGGTACTTCTAGTCTCTGCTCGGCCGGGGAAATCGATACCGCCTGTTGGTCTTCTGACCAAAACTGCCAGGACCTTTGTCCAAGATGGCGCTAGTACCGAGTACGCTACTCAAGTGTTGGGTACCACATTGGACAATGGTAGGTTGTACGCAAGAATTCTTGCTACCTCGAGCAGAGTTTTCTATGACAAAGAACCAAGTCCCGACAAGGCAACTCCATACGTGGTTTATCCATCAAGGGCGCCGCAGAATGACTGGAAATTCGATCTCGATAATACCAGGATCAAAGCAATTAAGGAAATTGAGGGAATTAACGTTCCCACGGAATTGGAGGACGCTCAAAATTCAAATGAGAAAAAAAGCGAAAGAAAACCCACTTCCGGTTTGAATGATCTTCTGGCACGCGAGAACGACATCTTCAGTAAGCGCGAATTGAACGACGAGGTTAACAAATTTAAACCTGCTAAGGTCAAACCTGCCGATAACTTACCGACCTATACGGTAAAACAGGAATATCTGAGTGGTGGATCGGAAACCTTTGAAGACGAACAGATGAAAAGCTTTAGACCAAGAGTACCGAAAATCTTTAAGCCTCAGCCCAAGGTGATATCCAAGAAACCGGATACGAAGCCTCTGGAGACTGTGACCTATCATGGTTTTGCCGACTTCACTACTACGGTAGGAGAGAAGGTTATAGTGTTCAGTCCGAGCACTGCGCCAGCACCTTCTGGCAGACCAGCCACGACCATTAAAGGCGACGCCACACTTCGACCGGACGACGGCGTCGCTGTTATGGACATTAAGCCGACGGACGTCGTGATTGGTCATAAGAAAACGAAGCTACCAACTCCCCAAGGACCGGTAGAAGCCGAGCAGCCAGAGGATCCTCTTTTGGATGCTATCAACGGAGGACATTTTGGAAATCTTCAACCGAGTCACGTGAGCGAACCGGAAGTCGAGGTCACGAAGGAATCCACTACCCCGTTGTTACTGATACCGGATATCGAAACAGAAGCACCAAAGCCTACTGGGCTTTTGAAGACTATCGACTCGACTACCGCTTTCGATGGGACCACTACTCATTACAAGAGTCTCATCTATGGAACTTATCTTGGCAACAATTACGCTCAGATCATTCACACGTCCTCGAATGTTTATTTCTTCCCTGACGAGGCTACTGTCATTTACAGCCCTGGCGATACAAGCTCAGACGATCATGAGGAATCAGAGAACGATGAGCAGGAACTCACTGTGGAGATGTCGGTGGGTACCACTTCTAAGATGAGAACGACGACCGAAGAGATAACACCCGAGATGAACGAACTGACTACTCCATTCAAAGATACCACAGATAAGGTATTGACGACTCTTAAAGATATTTTGGAAAATTCAAAGAAAGCTACTGGCAATACAGAACCGACCGAACCAACGATACCAGTGGTACGAACAACCGAGAACGAATTAGCCAATGATATATTACAGGCAGATCCTCAAGGTCGCAGCATCAAGGGATCATCCGGAAAGAATGATCTGGGCTTTAATCAAAAAGATAAAGAGATCCATCTTAACTCAGCTGATTCGAAGGAGAAGCCAGTCCAACCGTCACTGCCAACAAGAGTGCTACCTTCAACCGTGTATAAAACCTTCACTTACTTTACCACCTTCTTCATTCCGGGTGACAATGATCAGACAACAACTTCAGTAAGGTCCCGTGAAGTGGTCTCTGCTGAAGTGTCTTACTTCACAGAATTGATTCTGCCCAGTGCCACAGTCGAATCCCGTCTTCACTCGACACTCCAACAGACGACTTTCAAGGACGAGTTGTGGAGCACTCCGAAGGTCGAGGTTATGTCGAATGATTCGGAAGAGGAACAAACGACCAAACAAGATGAGGAAATTGAATTGATATTTAAAACGCTCTACACCACCTATACTTACCTCACGACGTTCTTCCAAGAGAGCACATCGAGTATCTCCAGTCGTGAAGTCGTCGAGACCAACGTCATCACGCAAACCGTCGGACCAAACGGCGTCTCGGCTGACGTCACTGGTCTCTTTGATCGAGAAGAATCGGTGCTCATTTCGCCGACCAAGATATTAGAGAATATTTCGCCCAGCTCGGTGCCCTATGACGGACCTGAGGAAGGCGAAGGGAACAGAGTTACCGTTCAGGAAAGTACAGAAGGAACTGTGACCACGGTTGAAGACCAAGAACCAACTCTTGATGAACATCCCACTACGGAATCTATGATCACTGAAAAGGATGATGATGACGACTCGAAGGAACCTTCCACGGAACTGGAACCTAGTCCTACTCCAGTAATGGCCACGGAGTCTCCGAAAGAAGTTATCAAAACGTACTATACTACTTACACCTACTTCACAACGATATTCGTTGACGACGACACAGAAATCGAAACTAGAACGGAAGTCGTGAGAAACGTAGTGACAAAAAGTATCGAACCAACGGCAGTGGTGCCAATTCCGGAATATACGGAAACGCCAACGACGCCAAAAACGGAAGTTACCGACAAGCCACCAGTGCCACCTGAAATTTTGGCCTATCTAGAAGCCATTCAGAAACAAAAATCTCAGGAGGAGGCTCTTCAGTTGGCGAAGAAGGTCCAGGAGGAATCCAGTGAAGAGACCACAGAAAATTTGGAGGAAACAACAATGACCGAGGGTACCACCGAAGTGATAACCGAAGTACCAACGACCTTGGAAGATCATACAACCGAAAAGATACTTGACGAAGAAAAGGTCTATTCTCAGGTCACGCCAAATCCGCCAGTGGATGGTGAAGTTCTGGGGTCAATGATAACTGACGTAATATCGTCATCGAGTTCCGGTGGCGGTATGGTTCTCGATCTTACGGATAAGGGAAATGCGGTTCCTGAAGATCAGGAACTATCCGAAACAAATAATCACGAAGTGGAACCAGCTCCGACTCTCCTGCTTCAAACCAGCTACACTACTTTCACCTACTTCACGACCATGTACAAGGGTGACGATTCGAACGTCGTCAGCAGATTGGAAACCGTGACGAACGTCGCCACAGAGACGATTCGACCATCAGCTGTATCACCGGCTGAGACTAGTGCACTTCCGGTTACCTACTTCACGACCTTCACCTACTGGACGACCTACTACAAGGACGGAGATACCTTGACGACCAGTCGGGAAAAGACTGTGAGTAATGTCCTCACACCAGACATCATGCCGACTCCAATATTCGAACCTGAGACAGTGATGACGTACGCCGCTACGGTGACGCCGTCACCCGTTCAGGAAGACGCCGTTACTAAGGAGAAAAAGGTCATTGCTGATAATGAAGTGACCTCATCTGGTTCGGCTGATTCGGAGGAAACTACCACCGAGGAAACTCCCAGAACCGTTCAGGATGAAACTACTCCGCAGGACGACATTAATATCATTCCTACTGCCGTTTCACCAGAACCTACGACCTTCTATACTACTTTCACATATTTCACGACATCCTACGTTGGAAACGAGACTGTTCTAAATAGTCGATTAGAAACTATCACTAGTGTCGCTAAACCTGAAGACATTGGCGTACAGGCCACTGGCAGAGCCATTGGTGGTCCTGTACCAGGTATTCAGCTTTTAAATACAGAAGACAAACCAGCTACTAATGTGGTCTCACCTACTAAGGTCGATGATGCTCCTAAGACTGGTCTTCTTTCTACAGTTAGATCAAGTCAGGTCAATGATGGCACCACTACGCACTTCCTTACTGACATTTATGGTACCTACATAGATGGTCTTTATGCTAAGGTTGTGGAAAGTTCAACCAAACTGGAAACCCCAAGTTTGTCGTCTTTGGCCACGCCAGTCCTGCCAACCGGAGTGCTGTCCTTGAATAAGGGTAGCATCGTAGATGCTGATGAAGTGGTAACCGTGTACTTTACTACTCAGCAAATTGGAACTGTCATTGATGGGCTTTATGCTAAAATCATTGAGAGCACGTCTAGTACCAAAATTGACGAAGAGAAGAGAGCCACTATTACTCCGGTCAAGGGTCACAGAGTAGGATTGGTAAGATTGATTCAGGGATTTATGGACGATAACAAGACAACTACTTTCTATCAGTCAAAGGTCATCGGTACGAGTATCGATGGTCGATATGCTCAGATCATTGAGAGCACATCCAGCTTTTTGGCTGTTACACCAACTGCTTCACGGGGTATTGCACCAACTTCCACGCTGCCACCTAATCCAGCAACTGGTATTCCAGAAATTTCACCATCACCTGCGGTTATCCAATCTAGCTTATCGGAGGATCCAACGACGGAAACGTCGGAACACGAGGAGGAATCTGATCAGAATGAGGAGGAGGATGAGGATGGCGAGGAGGACGAGGATGGACAGAAATCGAAAAAGAAATCAAGATTGACCTTCTCCACGAGAAAGAGGACATTTACCCCTGTAATTAGACCTTTTGCCTCCAGAAATAGACCGACATTTAATCCAAAACGTAAAGGTGCTCAAGGTGCCACCACAATAACGCGAAGTGACATAACTCCAACTATAACTGCCACTCTTGCTGGGAAAGGTAATAGATTTGCTTCCTCCAGAGGAAGAATCAGTTCTCCAATTGGCCCGTACTCTTCGACCTTGGCATCAGCTGGATCCAGACGCTTTTCGGGCAGAAGAGGGTCATCCGCGGCCACACCTACCCTCAATTCAGGATTTCCAGCTGGTAGCACACGAGGTAGAGGATCATCACGAATTTCCCCATCTTCCGTATTCCCAGGAAATAGACGGGGACCTAGTTCGATCAGAGGATCATCTGCGAGAGCTGGTACAAGAGGATCCAGTTCACTATATCCTGGTGCTTCCTCCAGGTATAGGCCTGGAATACGACCATCTTCGACTTTGCTGAGGGGTCAATCGACTGCCAGGCATGATGATCAGGATGATGTTGCTAATGATTTTACTACTACTACCCTGATCACTGAGGAGACGCCATACCTTGATGACGAGGATGGAGAAACTGTTACTGCTCCACTGCAAACTACCACTGAATCTTCAAGGAGGTCTACCAATCCTCTTTTGAGATTCAGAAGACCACTCAATCTGGGAGGAAGTACTCAATCTAGACTAACCACTACTCCAAGGACAACCACTACTACTCCTAGAAGATTGGGCAATCTTTCCAAACAGAGTTCACCGACCGTACCTAATAGATCTTTTGCGAGACCAGGAAATAGGCCAAGTGTACCTATCACAACGAGACCACGACAGGGTGCAAATGGATTATTTCCACCAAGAGGATTATTCAATAGAAAGCCTGAGCCTACTGAAGAGCCCATAGAGAACGATGAAAATTTCGATGGAGAGGATGAAGAGAATTTCGAGGATGAATCTGTTGACGAGATTGTCGATAATGATTATGAAGGATCAGAGCACGAGGATACAGAGTCCAGCAATGTTGATACCAATCGTAGATCTGGCAAATCTGTTAGTCCAGTGGTCCAAATCAGACCATTTGCAGGGTTTGGAAGAGCAAAGAGAGTACGTCGTCAAGCAACTCAGCTAAGGTCATATGCTAACAGATTTCGTAGACCAAGTCCGACGGCACCTAAGGCTGAAGAAAAGGCAGATAAAGATGTCGCTACTAGCAAGGAAGATACGAGCAAGCCAGTTACCAGGCCCGCGTCTAGGTATAGTATCAGAGGAAGGTCTTTGAGCTCATCCAGATCGAATGCCAATTCGCCCAAGTCTTCAAGTAATAACAGGTCCAACGGTCAGGACAAGTCTGCAGAAGAGAGTGAAATTAATGTCAGTAGTCAGCAACCGAAGACCAGAATCAGGTCGAAGTCTTCAGGACTTAGAAGCTCTTCTCCAAGGGTTAAGCCATCCCCGACTTCCAGTTCCGGTAGACAATTTACTCTGAGGGAGAAGGACAGTTCCAGCTCCGTGAGATCAGGCTACAAAAGACCAAGTTCCTCAGGAACGCGAAGTAGATCATCCAGTAAAACAGAAAATTCCGGTAGACCAAGACCACCTAGACTAAGGAGTAGTTCCACAAGATCTCAAACGGAGAACACTTCAAACTCTAGGAGACCTCCATCATCGCGATCCTCATCAAGAACTTCGAGTAGAAACAGCAACAGAAGAGTACCATCTCAAAGAGGAAGAGGATCCAATGAGGATATCAGAGAGTCTCCATATCTGGAACCGGATTTTGATGGCACCATTACCGTGACGCATTACGTACCTACCGAAGTGACGATACCGGTAGTGAACAATGGCATAACCGAGCAAAAGAACATAATCACGGCCCAGCCTAGCATCGAAGTACTTGGTCCAGATCAATATAGCACAGTAACCGGTGGAGACGGTCGTCCTCTCGTAGTGATAGTCAGTGAGCTCACTGGTATCAATCCTCAAGGTCAAACAGAGGTAACACGCTTCCTACTTCACGACACACCAACCACACGCGTCTCACACACATTAACGACTCTAGGTGGTCGCAGGGCGTCTCAATCCGTCATAGTACCCTCGACTATTTATTCAGTGGAGAACGTGGTGTCCACCTTGGCGCCATCATTGCCAAATGCCCAGTCGCCATTGGCGAACATCTTGCTGTCCCAACTGTTGTTGGGCCAGCTGGGTCAGCAGAATCCATTGTTGGGTGGTTTGCAGCCCCAGGGCACACCGACGACGCAGTTTAACACGCGTACAACAACATACGTAACCACCATCACAAAACATCAGAGCACAGTCATCCCTTTGACGTTCAGGGGCAAAGAGATCCTGACGACGCTGGTTGACTCGTTGACGGACGTCGTGACGGCAACTGAATTCATCACGGACACAGTCGTCGTCACGCCAACTGCTGCTCTACCAGGCGCGGCCGATCTGAATTCTCTGTTGCTCCTGCTACAGCAACCGCAACAGCAGCAACCGAATCCCCTCGATCCGTTGTTCGCGGCGGCCCCGTTGCTCACGCAGAGCAACACGCTACCCGGTGAGATCGAGAGGCGACATCAGCCAGTGGACGCTGATTACAAGACAGATAATTACGAGGACTCCGAGGAGGAGCAAGAGAAACAATCGAAGTCGAAGCCACGCACGAGCAATAGGAATCATAATAAAAAGAACGACGCGCCGACCGAACCGAGCGTCGTGACGCTCTACGTTTCCGGTCGCAGACCGGGAGAGTTCAGCACCGTATTGAGCACGGTGCAGGTTGGGGAGAACGCGACGCCCTCGAGGAGAAGAAGGGAGGCCCATGTCGAGTTGATGGCATCGAGACCGCCATCCTTACACGCTGCGCCGGAAGCCATCGGCATTCTGGCAGGAAGCGAGGATCCGATAAACGCGCATGCGCCGACTCAAAGTCTCGAGAGCGTAGTGGGCGACGTCGGACGGCACATCTTCACCGCTATCTATACCTAATCTTATATGCAGATCCTTGCAGCCCTAAGTCCTTAATTATACAGTCTCTAATAATTAGTCGATCGGCTCATTTCTTCCTCATCCATATCCATGAAGCCGATGGCGATGCGTGTCCGTCCCAGAATTCCTTTTTCCAGGATCCTCTGGATGGATGGAAGAACGGGTCACGAGAAATCACGAGGATGCACGATTCTTCACGAACTCTGCGTTTCTGTTATCGGTCGAGCTTTCCAGACTCCGAATGTAATATAGTCAGAGATACCTTAGTCTCGGGAATTTTTACCGGATAATCGAAAATTCGTGAACTATTTTTGCTTTCGTAATTTCTTACGAAATTTGTTTAATCACGTGATTCTTATATTCTCGTATTTTATCCGTCGACCCGTCAGGCTCCATTTGCATCATTGAACCGTCTTTTCCTCGCTCCAATTCTCTCCAGTCACTCTCCCTCTCTCTTTCTTTCTTTTCTTTTTGTTTATACCTATGCCTATCGATATATACATATACGTTTACTTTTTCAATTTTTCTCTCTGTCGCCTTTTCTCTATTTGCTCTCTTTCGAACTTTCCCCTTTCACGCATAGTCCCTCATGTCCTCGTACTAACTCAAAGCCGCCGCACGCGCGCCCACACGACAAACGGCGAATCGCTCTGACACAGAATTCTGACAACACAACAAACAAACAGCAACAGCAACAACAACAGCAAGTGAATGGCCTTAATTAAAAAGATAGACGGAAAATAACTCTACTAAAACCCGCCAGCAGAAGATTGGCTCAAGAGCAATAAATGACTTAACAACCGTTTTAACCAGGAAGTGGGCGGATTTTCGAATAAGGAATAATCTAAGGAATAAGATTCAAAATATATAGTGTGAAAAAAATTAAAATTAAACAAAAATGCTTACTATCACATCGCACATGCTTGGTCGTGGAGATTTTTTTTTTCAAAAATGCCTGCACGAATTTTACGCATCGCGTGCCCACACGTATCCACACGAGGATCACCTTTTCAGGTGAATCTCAGGACGGCCAGTTGGGCAGCGAGATAAACACGACTTCTGAACGAACACTGAATTCGGAGGATCCACCAGGAAGTGATTACGAAAAAGATCAAGGACAACCCGAGGAAAATTCGCGAAAACGTATTCGCATTCGGGTCCCCGTGGTTCGCAGTCGTAATGGAAAGCAGCATAAGCTCACTGTAGTGAGACGTAGACCCTTGGTGCCATATACGAAAAATTTGCCAGGAAAATTGCAAGAGATTTCGCAACACACACCGAGAAGACTCGTGGTGACGCGAGTCAAATCTCGTGGTCCAGTTGGTACAGCTGGCAGTGGCGAATATTCAGGTTTGGTAAATGCGCATGCTGCTTTCGGCACACGTCACAAAGTGACTGTCACTCGTAGACGAAAGATACGTCCTACGTCCGTTCAGGAATTTCCAAACAAGGGAAGAATAACTAGAAAGAAATTAGTCAACGTCAGACCAATTGTACAGGCGACACCAACTGTGGAAATTATTACCGCTGGTTTCTTCAGTGCACCGTCATTGGACACTGATAACAATGATTCTGACGAGTACGAGTTGGAGGATGACGCTGATGGAGAGATAATTCATGATGACTCGCTTTCTACCCCTAATCTTGAAGATACTCCTAATAGCATTGATAACAAACCGGAAGATGCTCTTGAGGATTCGGAAGAACCTTCCAAATTCGAATTGGTTCTGCCGGAAGTAACTAGTTCGAACAATGACCCGGTTATCATTACTGATAACTTTTTCTTCCCGCCGTCTAACGACGACGAGGAGGTTTACGATGATGATTATCTTGACCACGAAGAAAGTCCTGTGGAAACTACGGAATATCAAAGAGAAATGAATATTTCTATTGATTTGACAAAATCATCAGGTGACTCTGTTAAGCATGATAAGGACAAGACGGCGTCTGATGAAAATCTGAAACATGATACCGATCTTATCGGTACGACCGAAAATCTTTTAAACGTCGTATTGACGACCGAACACGTCATCAAGGATCTTGATGACTTTTCGATAACAGTTTCGAATCCTGTGACAGCAAATGTCACTGGTGATTCAAATTCGACGACTATTCGAACTGATGAAATGTCCTTGGAAAAGGAAATTATTCCGATGATTGTGACTACAGACCTTTTTTCGAAAAATGATTCCGATGATGAAGAAATTGAGGATTCGGATATTTCTATTGAATCTGTTGAAACTCTTACTACTGATGCTTCTACCGATGGTACTACTATTGAGTCCAATGTGGTTACTGATAACACAATGATTACGACTACTGAAAATCTAGAGGAAGAATTGACAGTAAAACCGTTAGAATCCGAATTGCCTATAGAAATTTCCGAAACGTCGGAAAAACCAGCAGTTGGCAATACTTTTAATGAAAATTCAAATTCGTCCAAAATTTCACTTGAAAATCGAGCAGCCGATTTAAGCAATGCTTCTGTTTTGATTTCCGAGGATTCAATCGCTCTGACGGTCGTTCCCTTAGATTTAGCCGAGACAACAACCCCGATTCAGGAATCATTTGAAATACCGACAGTTATACCTCTCGAATCGTCATTTGATAAAAAATCTGAAAAACCGGAAATACTGGCATCAAAAACGATACAACCAATCGCTCAATTGACAACCACATTCACATCACCGACAGCGGAAGACATAGAAGCCGGTTTAGCCGACGATTTTTATCTCTCCCTCTCCCGTCCCGATTTTCCAAAAATTCACCCGTCAAAACCAATCGAGGAAACTAGATTTTTTAAAAATTCCCAAAATCCACCTGACGTCACTCCCGAGCTTAGTACGCGCGTATACTACAGCGAGACAGTCGTGACGTCAACGAGATTGCGAACTTACACGTACGTCGTGACGAAATTGAACGGACTGATGACAGAGGTGACGTCATCGACGACAGTGAAACCAAGAGTGACGACATTAAAGTTGACGGTGCCAGTGACGATGACAGTAACACCCAAAATGGAACCATCACCAAATACCGTATCACCTGTGTATAATCCAGAACCCGCTATTGGTGAGTATCCAAAAAAATCCCATACACACGTAAACACTATTACTATATATAGATGAATGAGCAAATAGATATACATATCTATAATGATAAGAGATTGCTAATCAAAGACATTAGATAATTATACACTACAAGATACGTACAGACACATATGACATTCACATCAAAAAATCCCGTGAGATCCTGGTTGATTGGCTGACACCTAAATTCTTATGGTTTCAAAGTCTGGTTGTAACCTGTACTGTTTTTTTTTATAACGTTCTGAATTTCCAATAAGCTTCAGTGCCCATCTATTATATCCCATGGTGATATTTAACATGTCCCTGGAAAAAAAAAAGTTGGTTCAACGGACAACACTGTATAATAAAATTCTTCCAAATTCTTTTCCAATTGGCTTCTGACGTCGATCTTTCACACGATATATTCTACTATTATATTATAAATATGTATCTATACTCTATGTACGATTCCCTACATGTATATAATGTAAAGAGTAAATTTCTGTGTATATAAAAATAGTCAGACGGTACATGCATCTGTGTACAAAGGTAAACGTTATGCAGGCGTCGTATGGCGTCTGACTACTCGGCACCATTTCTACTGTGACTATCGTATATTTACTTGATCGTATCTTGACGCACGTCCAGTTCTAGAATTCACGAAAAGAATTCGAGTAGGATTGGTTTAATCATGTAAAATATATTATCGAATGGAATTATCAAGTGCAATTAACAATATCAGAGGTGCACACGGCGGAGGAAGAGGACGAAGGTCGAAGGTTCAATCTAGCGACACGGATTATGTCGAATGGAGTAGAAGTGATAGTGGCTGGACCAACGCCGGCATTGAGGTGGGAAAATTCAAATCCGCAACCAACCATTACGTTATCGGATGCTGTGATGATGCTCCTCCCGCAAGATAAGCCACACGAATTCGTCACCAAGACGTGTACTACGGTCTTTACTTATCTGAACACGATTACCAAGGACGGCAAGACTATCATATCTACAGATCAACAGGTGATGATTTTGGATCCACTGCATTGAATGATCTTCCCAGTAGATCAGTGTTTTGACAGTGGATTTTTCTTTTAGGTGGTTGCCAACACTGCTACCGAGGAACGTCACAGGAAACCTGTGTCCGAGACGGCCGGCGTCACGCTGGAAGGATCGCCTACGCTGAGGACTGAAGTATTTAAAACGACCTATACTTACTTGACCTTGAACGCTGATTATCCAGACGTAGATAACGCTTTGGAGAGCAGCATCAGAGTAATAGCCAATACCATGACAGCGCCGCAACATTATTTGGATATGATTCTGGAACCTTCGGAAGCACCCAGACCGGAAACTAATACTTACCTAAGTACGAGATTATTGGAAAAGACTTTCATGGAGGATGGCAGGACCAAGATTAAACCCATTAATGACGTTATTACTCGGGTACAAGAAAAAGAAAATTAGTAAATTTTGTATTTGTATATTAGAATATAATTATTTGATTTTTATAATTTTTTTACTAATTTTAGTTGATAATTACCGAATCTGTTCCACCGCCAAAACCCACTAAAGTCGCGATGACACTGACGGCTTTGGACAACATCGAAGGTATTGCTAGTCACGTGGTGAACACTTCATTACTTAGACATACTACAATATCTTTTTGGATAACTAAACCATACTAAAGTTCTCATATCTTCTGACATTGTCACAGAAAAGATGCCATCGAAGAAGAGTACCACGAAGAACGCCCCGGTGCTTCCGACTCCTGAACCGATTCAGATTTTTGCAACAAAGACTTACCTAACGACCTTCACCTACTTCACGACCTTACTTCAGGTAAGGATCCAGTAGATCTTTGGTTGAGTATTGGAAATATGACTTTCTTAACTTGCAGGCTGGTCTTGATGGTGATACCTTGACGACGGTGTCGTCCAGGTCACATATAGTAGAAAATGTGGTAACTGAGTCCATAGCTCCAAATTTATTGGATCCTGGATATATGAATGCATTGCTGACAACTGCTCATCATTCGGACACTGTGAACAATGTTGTCACTGGATCAACTATAATTTTCTTTGATGAGGAGGATCAGATTGACCCGACGATCTCGACGAAAGATCACGAAGCCACTCTTAGTGTAGAACCGGAAAAAGTAGACAAGAAACCAGAAGCTACTGCTGTTAGTTCCACGGATAAGACACCAGTTGTTATAGATGGCGCCAATGTACAGAATGCACAGACTAATTTAATCAATCAGGTATGACGAGTGAGGAACAGAATTTTATTTTGGTGCTGATACATCTTTTAAGAAATGTTGAGGTCAATTTTTGATTTATTACTCAGGGTGGTAATAACACTAAAGAGACGGACAATTCGAATCCAGTAAAGAAGCCGTCGAATTCACAAAGTAGTAGTGATCTACAAGTGAGCAATCTCTTGAGCCTTGGATCATTGGGGATCAATAGTTTATCAGCTCTTGGACCAGTGATCACGGCAATGGCCGGTCTGTTGCAAGGAAAGACTTCAGTTACACGCAGAAATGACAGCATTACGCCCAACGAGCCACAGGAAGTCACTACGCAGAGGTCGCCAATTTATATTCCGGTTGCTGAATTTGCTGGTGGAGATATTGACACGGCTGAAAGTCAAAATATTGGTAAATATATATAATTATACTTTAACGAATTAATAAAACCATGTTTCTTGATTTGATCAATTTTCCATTTAGGTACCCATTTAGCCAATTTAAATCACAACTATCTCCCGGAAACACGACATAAGGTAGCGGCTAGTCTGGCTGATGGAATTCCAATTTCTCCAGGTGAGGTGATAACGGCGAATAGTGACGTCATAATTGGGAAACCAGGAAAAATGGCGCCCAGACCCCCACATACATTCTTAAAGGGTGAAGAGAATATTGGTATGAAACCACCTCCGATGCCAGTTCCAAATATTCCTGTACACCCTGTACATGAAGTTATAGAAGATCATGAAGATTCTCAGGCTCAGCAGACAACTCAGGGATCTAATGGGCATCAAATTCAAATTCTCCCAGCGCATCAGATTTACGAGGAACATTTAAAAGTTCCAGCTTCTTTACCAGTGTCGTCTAACTCTAATATACAGTTGGTACCTAAACACCCACAAAAACTACATCTGATCCAATCCCATCATCCAAAACGAGCAGGATCAAAGCATGATATCATGCAGAATGATCCTTTATTGAAGCCGCCCAGTAGACCAAACGTGGAGCAATATGCGAATCCCAATGTAAACACTCATGAGCCCAATTGGAGTCCTGAAAAATATCGTCGTCCTTGGAGCGCCAAGGATCCTTTAAACTTGCCCCAGGATTGGCGAGAGAACGAGGCAAACGATCCTTCGAGATTCGATGACGTGCAATCCGATCATTTGGCAAAGATCAATCGTTGGCCAAAACCAGGAGTATCGCAAGATCAGAAGCGTCCGCCATGGGCCCAAAAAGATCCATTACTTCCCGATACCACCGTTGTCATCGAGAATTCAGAATCGAAACCTCAACTGCCAGAACCAATAATTCATCAAGTACCTCACGTTATCGATAGACCAACTGGTCAGCCATTATTAGTGAATATTCAACCAAGTCAGGTTGCCAATGTGGTTATTCCGCAAGGTGGTACTCAAGCTCTGATCTTTGGTGACACCAGCGAACCTCATATCACAGGACAGTATTTTGATGATCCGTCACCTTATCCTGAACCTGAAGTGGGTCCAGGATTCGTTGGCATCGAGAAGGTAGGATTTCTATAAAATACTAATAATACGTATATAAATTATGTTTACAGCATGTATACATGAATATTGTTTATTTAGGTTGAAGATCTACCACAATTTTCTACTGAGAATGATCCAGCTGATTATATGGTGCCACCATCACCGCCTTCGAACTTCAAACAATTACCTCCAAAAAATTCAGCTAACCAGCCACATACTATCCCACTGTCATATTCTCAAAGTAACTTTGCGAGACCTCAAACAAAGCCGGAAGTACCATTGTTGAGACCTGAAAGGCCTGAAGTTCATTTGATTCAGAGACCTGAAGGTCCTGGTATGTCCAGCGGACAAGGACACGTGCATACGGAAATCCTGGTTCATCACAGACCGGAAACTGTGAACATTAGACCTCAGGCAGCCCCGCATGCACCTATACAATCTCATGTAAACCCAGCTCATCAATTACCTCCACGACGAGATTATCCTAAGCCCCAAAGGCCATCGGAACCATCACCACCTAGAAGAACCGATGTCCCAATTGCAACGGAAATTCCACATCAATATATATTCCTAGGAAAGCCAACCGATTCCGGAAATGAAGTACCTCTAAACTCAAATTGGAAATCTGACAAGATACCGCCGAGGATAAATCCAGGATCGCGTCCAAGACCTGCAACGAGGCCCAGACCACCAATAAGGGGCAATACGAATTTCCACAGTCACGTTCTTTATCCCGATAGACCCGCGGGTCATCCAGGAAGGAAACCGCAGTATCCAGCTATTCACAGACAACCAATAAAACCACAATTCAATTTTACTCCACCAAATTGGTCACAATCAAATTCTCAAACACAGGATTCATCGATACAAGTACCAAACTCATCTTATGATACGAAAGTCAATATTCACGAATCATCTTCCCAGTACAGTCAGCATTCTCAGATTGACCTTCAAGACAGGCCTCTTCATTTTTATAACAATAGACCTAATGCGGATAGTTCAGGAATTAGAGTATCTCAGGAGGAACCGCCTGCGGAGTACGTGCCAACCGGAGCCGTTGAGTATCACAACCCTTCATCTGATCCTAAAGTGAAACCTGAAGACACTCACTACTATCCTCAAGTATCAACAATAAAGCCGGAAGTTCAGAGCTTTGGAGAGATACTACAGCAGCCTGAAAAAGACCCTGCTGTATGGCAGATCAACACGCAGACTGAGAAGGTCTTAGAGGATTCTGAAACTAGTGGTTCTGAGAATATAAAGGTTCATGATCACCCGCAGAATCAGGATAGTAAAAATAAGGATCAGATACACAAATATGATAAGGATGACATAATTACTGTTGGCGAATTCAATCAGTCTGATAATAATGTCACTGTACAAACGAAAGATCTTTATGATACAGTTGGTTCAGTCAATACAGTAGTTGGTAAGCCTTTGGACATAGAGCAAGGTATTACGTATGGTCAGAAAGATCAGACACCAGTTGAAGTGAACCAAGGCGTACAGTTTGGACATCAGAATGGGGAAGGATCAGTGATACAGGGAGTTCCATTTATGCATGATTATTATACTATCAGGCCATACGAGACACCCATTGTTCAGGGTAAACCATTTGGAGTTTACAATGGTTATAGCAATATAGTCAGACCTTATGGACATAATCAAAAAGGCTCGAGACCTGATTACGAGATTGTACAGGGCGTTCCATTTGGATATCAGGGAGGACAGAAACCAACAGTAGTTCATCAGAATAATCCAATGGGTCATGTTTCTACGCAGAAACCATACAAGAGGGATGACACCATAGATCTTAAACCACCTGCGATAATTACACAGTATAGTCCTGATTCTGAGAGACCCGGCAGACCTTATTCCAGACCTCAGAATAGACCTGATTCGAGACCGACTGTTTACAGGAGACCTGAAATAATCACAAAACCTCCGAATAAGTTTGATATAAGACCAGATCACGTGCCTGGACGTCTTGATGTAGCTGTGAACCGACCTGGACACGTAGAGGTCAGACCTAGACCTGATTCAGAACTCATTTTCAGACCTGATTTCAGCTCGGAACATACAAATGAATCTTATGATAGTAAGAATCAAGATCATTCAAGAAATCAAACTATACTGCATGCCAATCACGGATCGACCACACAGTCTGATACGGCGTCGATAGCAGAAGAAGCGAATCGATTCCCCACTCGTCTCGACCAGGGAACTCAAGTCCATCCAGAGTATCCTCACATCCTAACAAAGCCAAGACCTCAACTTCCAGTTCCAATAACCATCTCTTCTGGTCCTACCAAGACGGATAATAATGGCCGACCTAAAATTCAATTCTCTCTACCAGTTGAAGCAACTGGGAATGAAGAGGATAGTAAAACACAGACTGAGAGACCACCTAGTATGTTGGCAACTAAAAATACACAGAACAATAAACAAAATGATGAAACGTTAGAAACAGCCTATCAGACCAATTTCGCAACATCTGACGCCGAGGATGATCTTACTGACGATGAGGAGGAGGCGCCTCGACCACATTCTGGTAAAGATCGTGAAAAAGAATCTGGCATGAAGATCCATCAGGCCAAACAACCTTCCCAGGATATGATGCCTCCGCCATTGAGGGCCACGGTCAATGTGAACAGTCAACACAAAAATGAAGCAACAGAAGAAGGCCTAAAACCACCTCCCCTACCTTCCGACGTCTTGGGCCTCTCTCCTCCACCAGTAGCCATAACCACAACCAACAGACCCATCGACGATGACTTCCCGTTCGTCGAAGAAAACCAATCCGGGTTGAGACCACCTCCAAAGTACGATCCTTCGAAGGATTCAAACGGTATCGGCACTCCTCCATCTCCAGATGTAAGCATGGTGCCACCAAGTCCACGACCAACAATGGCCAGACCATTCTTGGTTGAGCTTCTGTCGGAGGATATGATACCACCTCCTCCCATTTTGGAGACTTCACGTCCGCTGGAGGTTGCCACTGTCAGACCAGCAGTTGCTGTTTCCGGTTCGATTCGAATAGCAACCGCTGTCGCAACATCACATATTCCTGTTATGCAAGACATGGAATCCAAGATTCCTATAATTCACGGAACCGTCGATCTTCCGGTAGTTGTTGATGTACCGGCAGTTTTACGACCTGTTGAAACTAAGATGACAGAACACGTTAGCATCTACACGGTGAAACCATTTGAGAACAGACCAGTTTCCAGAGTGTCAGTTCAGCCTACGGCAATTCTAACTACCAACCTGATAATGCCGACGAAATTACGACCACCCCTAATTGATCAGATCGAACCAAGTAGATCCTTGACTACTCCGGCAATGATTCAACCAACAAGATCAGCCACTGCGGAGATTTTAAATAAACCAAGCAAGCGACCTGATCGTCCAGTATTTTTGGAAGCTAGCAAGGAAAATATTGCACCGAGTCGTATAGAGCCTACCGAGTCATTGACTTATATCGTGGGTACCGATCAGAATAAGAAGCATCAGTCGACCAAGTTGGATGAAGAAAACGTGACGAATATCCAAAAAGTACAGATGACAAATTCTTTGAGAAACATCACTAAAAATAATGATCGTGATATTCCTAACATCGTGACGCGAGTTGATAGTTCCGTAAGAAAAGAAACGAACACTTTATTACCGAAGCAGGATCATCCACATGTCAACGATACCATGATTAAGGTTACCAAGGACATCGCGGGAACTGTCATTCATGAAGTTGTCAAGGATGGCTCGACAGCTACTATGGAAATGATGCCTAAAGAGGTATATATATATATAGTAATAACATTATTCAAACAGTTATTGTACCTATATTATGTAATGTTGTTCAGGTAACGAGATACAAGACTTTGACAGTAACAAGAACAGAAACATCAGTTTTGGGATCACCACCGACAACCAGAACGTTGTTACTGACTCATACAATAACATCCACCATAGTGGAAACAGTGACGGAGACTCTGCTAAGACCTACCAACGTTGTGGCCACAGTGACGTCAACGGTTCTGCATTCGGTGACCAGGATTCCTTCCTCCTACGAGAACGTAATTGATAACGATTCCATTTTTGTGGTAATGAGCGATCAGAAACCACCCGAACCAGGTGCTGAAGAGGTACAGATCTTTTCCTTTGTTTTTTTGTTAATAGGATTTGCGAAATGAAATATTAAATAACGATTCCTCCAGGTGGAAGCTGAATACGGAGAAGAAGAAGTGTCCAGAGACGAACAAGATCCAGCAGGAAACGAGATCCATCGCGTCCTGGCAGGAGGAATCCTTGGAGCTCCTGTCATTCCTTTGCAACCTGCGTCCAATCAATGCGTCCCAGAATGTCGAGCATCCAAAGCGGAAATTTGCGCTGAGGTCGGGGCAGAAATGAGGTGCGTCTGTCGTCCAGGATTCGCTAGGATGTTCCCCGATCGTCCTTGCAAACGTAAGTTAATTCAAACCTCCTACCTCTTTGAATCTGATTCTGATTGAAGTACTGACTTGCTTTTGTTCTTCCAGCAACCTATACATACACCGTCCGAGTTGCTCTGGATCGCATAGGTCGCGATCCTGTGATCTATGAACCTGCGCTGAATCATTCGAGTTCAGAAGTGTACAGACGCTTGGCTGGACCCACTAAAGAAGCTCTGGATAGGACTTTAATGCAGAGCGACCTCAGAGACATATACAGAGGTCTGAATATTGCTGGATTTAATGCTGATCCAACTGCGGTCGAGTTTCATGTTCAGTTGAGCGACAATGCAAATGAGACCAGGCTGAAGGATGTTCTCCGGAAGTACTTGGTGGGCAGCAATTACAGTCTAGGTGGAACTGAAGTCTACGCGGCCAGAGATCTGGACCTGGTAAGTTGCAAAACCGGAAGAAGTAGTATTAGACAGTTTCCACGAATGATGAGATTATTTTTATTTTTTCTAGATCGACGCTAGGGACTTTGATGAATGTGCGACCGAAGAAGGTGGACCGCACCATGACTGTTCGCAAAATGCAGCATGTTTCAATCTGCGAGGATCTTATCAGTGTTCCTGTCGCGAAGGATGGGCTGATCTCTCCGAAAATCCTGCTTATCCTGGAAGAGTCTGTTCTCAGGCTCCTCTGGGGTGTCCTGCTTGCAACTACAAGGGTCACTGCGTGACGAACACAAACGGTCAGCAAGTTTGCGAATGCTTCCCATGGCATAATGGACAACGTTGTCAAGTCAATTTGAAAGGTAAGTATCAAAATAAACACATTGTTCACTCAAGAACGTTTAAGAATATTTTAATTAAAACTAATAATTCCTTCTTTGTTAGTTCTACTGATAGCTCTGGCGACTACTGGAGCAATTCTTCTGGGTCTTCTGGCTGTTTGCGTGGGTTTTGCTTGTTTCCGTAAACCTGGGGGAAAGACCAAGTCTAGTGACAGACGTGCGATGATCCCAGGACCTGGTGGCGATACGAGTAGCGAGGGTAGCATAACGGATCTAGCGATTCCACATCACGTGCCGCACGTTTTACCTCCTCCACCTCAGATGGTAGCACCAGCACCGCCTATAAAGAAACCAGTTAGAAAGATCAGCGCGAAACCACGACATCCTCCCAAAAAAGCTGCAGCTCCCGTTCCAGGTATATTCATCTCGTTGAAAGTATATGACAAATTGTAGAAAACGCGTGAATTATTTTATTTCTATTTTATATCTTGACAGTTTCCACGAATGATGATCAACGCGACCGTTCCCTAACTGTGATGATCCCGCGCGCAAAGTATCGCTCGGCGCCGCAATCGCCACAAAATTATAAACCGGTAATGAGTACCTTCGCAGCCGATGAACACAAATTAATCAGCTACCTGGAAGGTGGATCACATCCAGGAAATCGAAAAGTCAGTATAACCAGCAACAAGGATTACAAGGAAGCGGAGCTTCAAATTGTACGAGCTCCAGTGGCGCCTGGTGGTGCCCTAGTGAGTGCGGGTTTCCAGGTAATGATGAGATTAATTCAGAACATTTTATTTTTCAGGGAAATGATAATACAAATATTGACTGATTCCATATTGGTTACAGGTGTCAGCAACGGTAACCAGAACTCTTGATGTAGAATCAACTCTGGCTAGATCTTGTGGTGAGACAACAGTAGAACCAGCCACCAAGATCCTACGTACTTCCGATCTACCTTTAGATCGTGGATCGACGTTGGCTAGATCATGTGGGGAAACGACCATTCAAGCACCGACGAAACTACTTCGTCTTGATCTTGGAGAAGCAGGCTCGACTTTGGCCAGATCCTGCGGCGAAACAACGATCCAGCCTCCTACGAAGGTGGCGGCCAATCGCAGGAGTAGTATGAAGGATGTGAGGGATGCTAGGGATACTCGAGACAGTAGGGATACCAGGGACACTGCCAGTGACGGACATACAATGGCTGAAAGGGATCTTGGTAGTACTTTGAGACTTCCGGCCCAGCATCCGCCTTTATACAATCCAGACAGAGTAAGTTAAAATTAGGACTATCTTTGAAAATTGAAAATAAATTCTTTTTTGTCGCTAGGCCAGCGATAGAGAATCGAATTTCGATTCTCTTTAGGAGTATGTCGATCAGATGCTAAAATGGGAACGGTGACCGGAACCGGAACCAGGGCGCTGGAAGCCACTGGAAGGTGCTGGCAGTGCGAACGCAGTTTCCCAACACTACGCAAATTCGTTGTTGCCAAATAATAATTAAATGAAGAAAATCATAATAGATTTATAGACCTATCGACATTTATATCAAATTAATTCATCGAATACGGCGGTTCGTGAAAGATCCAAAGATTTTCTTTTTAACGAACCGTCTTATATCGCGGATGTCGCGTATGAGAAAATTCTGTACTGGTATTAAAATACCAGAAACGGATGAATCAATCTAACCGGATTAATATTATTTATTTATAACCACATACACGTATACATATATACACATGTTTCTCTTCCTTTTACTCCATTCGACAAAACTAAACGTCTTGAGTATCCAAAGTCCGTCCAATCAAAGGATCCGTAATTTTCTAAAAATGTCGGATTCTTTTTTAACATCGTTTTTTTTTACAATAACAAGTAAACGAACGATCGAACGATCCCATAATTAACTTCGTGCCAAAATGTAACCAATGAGAAAGTTTTCCGAGGTGCCAGGCTACCTCCCTCCTCCCTACCCTCTATACCTCTATGCTATATAAATATATTTTTCATTCGTCTCCCAAAATGTCTTCGAAATGGGAAAAAGGAAGAATTTTTAAAGCGCGGAGAGGCGAGCGTTAAAAAACTTCGGAAAAGTAAAATCGACGGAAACTTTACGTAACTAATAAGATACGCATTACTATAATGCCAGAAATCGTCACGCAATACGGTTACAAAAAAATGTGGCTTCCATTATTATTGTTGTTGTTGTTTGTTTGTTTAGTCTATTTCTTACGGGTCCATGTCTACGTTGCCCGGCTTCGTCGCAATATCAAATTTCTCACAGAATTGAAAAAAGGCCTCTCTTTCTCTCTCTACACCTTTTTTCTTGCGTTTCTATATATATCTTTTGGAAATTTTCGCTAACAACCATATTGTACAATTTACTTCAATCATTTTCTTATATTTTGGGACGGAGCCGCCCAACGTCGCGAGAACAGACTCGAGAGGCGAGCGAGCAAAGATTCGTTACGTAGATCTAATCGTAATTAATTATAACGTAATTAACTGTTACGCAATGTATAACGCAGAAGGACAGAAATCTCTTATATTTTAACGAGGATTATTGTTTTTTTTGTTTTTTTTTTCATTATTAAGAGTATATCTTGACTAAAACAAAAAATTCTCGCGATGCACTAAGAAGTGGACAAAGAAAAAGAAAAACATTAGTATCAATCTATACTAAATTGTTCTTTATGTCCAAATGAAATTGGTACCTACCTTATAGTATATATATATATACACGAAAATATATATATGTCTATCATTCTGTTGTACATACTGCCTCCATAAACTCTCTACGTTAATACTATTGTATTTTTGTATACTTTTAGCATCTGTATACTTATGTATGTACTTTTAATAAAAATAAATAATACAAAAAAAGGAGTTAAAACCCCATCGACTCTTCATCAAAAAGACGTTCAAACTGAAGAAAAAATAATGCACTTGTTAAAAAAATTGGCGTACCCATACGTCTTTGAGTTGTTCGGTCCGAGCGGAAATTAACGTCTCGAGGATTTGTGAGAGAATGCGTCCCGACGCCGAATATGTAAATGGCGACAGTGGGCGCCGTGCACGGCGGTGGGAAGACCTAATAGATATCTCAAACATGCGGCAAGCGCGCTGAAAATAAATAAAAGAAATCGTAATGAAAGGTCTTTACGTGTCGCCGATTCCGTGTGTCCTCACTGGTGAATCTATACATACTGGCGACTATATAGAATTAGTAAAGGCTTTAGGTAACACCTACGTCCGATCAAGAACACCGGATTACGTTAGTCGAAATGTATGAGAATTGAAATATTGAAACAATATAGACTCTAAATGGTGCCTTCGCTTTAATTTACATTTATTACTCGAGCAGCATGACCAGGTTACACGGTTGTAGGAAGTGTGTACGTTTCTATCTGTCAGTACTGGCGGTCCTTTTGAGTTGACGAAGCGCAGCAGAGAGAGCCGGCCGGTAGTGGAGGAATTGTCGAAGAAAAAAAGAATAAAATTGAATTTACCGAGCAAGAGGATTACTCGGTGGTGGCGATGGCGATTGAGATTGGGACCGGAGGACCAGGCAGAAACAGAAGCAAGAGAAGGTTGAAAGGGGGGGTCACTCCCAAGAGAGGGTTGCTAAGGTGAACCTAGTGAGGACAACTTGATCCTTGGACGCACAAAAAGCGGAGACGTGCGGCGGTCCGAGGGTCCCGATTCGACGCGGGCTGCGTTTCCACGAGCAAAAAGACTCTAATCGACAAAACAAACCAGTCCGCGAGTCGCTCGACTCTCTCGTCATCTCGAACTCGGCTGAGCGACTCATCCTTTACGTTCTCCCTCGTTCGGACCTTCGATTCGCATTTAATTCCTCATTACTTTCCACTCACGCTCCGATGTCGTCGAAAGCCTCGTCTCCTCTGGACCCAGGAGCATTTTTGTTAAATTTTAGAATCATTCGTACACAAGACAAGTCTATCCCCCTGAGCAATCTTCCAAGGTCCAGGCACTTCTGCATCGGTGCAAGTGAGTGAGAAAGAGGGTGGATTTTCGAAAGAGCAAAGAAATACTCGAAAGGAGCGCGTAGCGTCTTTTGACTGAGTGCGTTTGGTGCGTTGGGTGCGTTGGCTATATTGCATGCTGCGACTGCAGGGAGTATAGCAAGAGAGCAAGGCTAGGGAAGGAGTCACGAAGTGAGTCGTCAAGTATGCTGCGTGGTGAACAGTGCTGAGTCGGCCGCGAGGTAAGAAATCAGAAATTTCCTCCGGCAGGATTGCCGAGGCTATATCTCTCTCTCCCAACAGGTTACAGCGCAGCCCCCACCCAACCCGCAATTCCTCACGAGATTCTCTCCCGGCGTGCCTCTCAGTCTCGCATATACACACATTCGTCGAGCGTCGCGTCGCTGCACGCTCCTATCTCGAGAGGCGCTCGAGGCGCATGGCCACGTTACTCGCCCCCCCCCCCCCGCCCCACAGACGCCTCTAACCAAACGCAGCATCCCACTCCAGAGCAAGACTGGAGCCTGGAAGGGACTGTGTGTCAGGTGGATGTGGTTGCTCGGATGACCCTACCGCGAGAGCTGCTAGGAGTGGAGGGGAGATGATGACCACGCCCACGGTCATCTGTGCTGGGGTGGTGGGGGGTGGTTCGCTCAACGCGAAGACCAGGAGGGGAAGTGCGCTGCTCCTCTCGGGAGTGGGGCCGATGACGGGGTGGGCTAATAGAGTATGGGACTTTGGAGAGCGAGTAAGGGGCGGCCGTGAAATTAAAACACGATGAGGGCCTAGATTGAGACGCGAGAGAGCGCTCGCTCTCAGGGACGCAGCTATATTATTTCTCTCCTTCTCTCCTTTTTCCTCTCCCGACTTTCATCTTTTCGGTATTTGCCTTGTTAGGATGCTGCTTTCCTCTTTCTGCCTCTTTTCCTTTCATCCGCCCTCTCTCTCTCTCTCTCTCTCTTCGTTTCACTGTGAATCGATACACCCTGATTCGGATGCTGAGCGAGATAAGTGTTGCCAACTTCAGCTATCAACAGGGACTTGCGACGCATTCGGAGGAGCGGTCCATGGAGCAGGGACCAGAGAGACAGGGAGGCTGGATGAGTTCTGGATAGGTCAACCTTTTCCGGGAACCTGAGTTGGCACGTTTTTACGCTAAACGCGCCGTGGGGGTCGTCGGGTCCTCCGACGCTTTTTGCGCTGACTTACATAGAAATTCATAGTTCGTCCTGTGCGATGACGAATTTTTCTAAACGGCCTCCCGCGGCTTAGGGACACCCCGTCTCTTCTTCTTCTTCCTTTGGAGTCTGCGACTCTCACTCGTGACGTATCTCTTGGTACGTTCTGGTGCACTGACGTCACGCAAGACTCTGTCACGATAGCACTGATCCTTGCAAGGATCAGAGACTCAATTGCAGGAGAACCGAATTTCTCCAATGGACCCAGCGCATCCGACAGAGTATTCTGGGAAAAAGGAGGAATGCATGGCACACGTGAGACACTCGACAGGCAGGAACGTTTTTGTAGGTCCTCGTTATCACGTCGATTAGGTACCTAACATTTGGCCAGGATGGATATCAAATTTACAGAAAAAAGATGAACCGCGCCACAGCATCTTCTAAGGGGTTGCTCGTATATGTGGTGCAGAGGGGTAGAATGTGCAGGCACCCCACGCAAAGGATCGAAAACTCCCTAGAATTTAGATGACGGGAGCAAAGAAAAAGGCAAAAAGGTAAAGGGGGCCCAGTTGAGCCAAATGGCGGCTCAGGGGCGTAAGGGGCGTAAGGGGCCACCGCTCTGGTATCCCTTCGCGTTCGCCACAATGTGAACGCACCGACCAGCTCCTAGCAGTCTCGACTGTGAATAAGTCCACCTTTACGGATCGCATAGCACGGGATAAATTGCCCAGAAATCTCAAAGGTCGGCGCGCTTTGTGGGATTAGCCGCCACGACCGGCTACCACTTACAAATCACTAGATATATACCAGTTACCATTTTACAAGTATACCAGTCGCTGTGTGACGGTCTACAAGTTTCGTGTAACCGAGCGCTTACCAGTTGCCACCTATAGCTGTGTTACGGTATAGCTGCTCCATGCATCTATGCATCTCTATGGTCCATGATGCTGGGATCAGGCTCCTGATATATTCTTGTAGTGCACTGTACCGAGCACTAACTACCATTCGGATGCTCGTGGGTGAGATTGGGACTCGAACGAAGATCTTTTGAATTATGGGGCCTTGTTTGGGTCCTAAGAAGTAGGTATCGTTGCGATGCCGATAGATACTGAGTCTATTACGCAAGAAAATTTTAAATCTGCCTTTTTTACGGTAATAACGGAAACGTACAACAGAGACGTTGAGAACTCAATTCCACGGCTCGTGTAACGGATGGTAAGGATCGTGAAAATTTGGGACTTACGAATGCACGTATATATATATATATATATATATATATACATATACAGGTAGGCTAAACGGTTGAAAACCATAAATGCCAACATCCTTCGTCTTCGAATTTTCTGTGAAATCCTTTTCACGCGTTTCGGTTACGCGAATTCCAAGAGGACTCAATGCGGTAAGGAGTCAGGCGAGATGAAACGTCGGGCCCACGCAAGGTCCCCGCTTTACGGGGGTGCTGGGCCCAATACGCATCAAGCTACACAAGCCGCATACAAGACCGTAGATCACGAGCCATTTCCCTTTTTCTCTTCTTCCTCCTCCTCCGTCTCATCCTTCTCTGGTACCTTCGTCCGTCTACCCTCTTTCTCTCCCCTTTTGAGGAAGCACAAAGCTGCCCCCTTTATGCGGCGATCCGGTCGCGCCGCGACTTGACAATGGCCGAGGCCCGAAGTCGGCCATTGTGAATGCAGGTGATTTCGAAGGCAGGAGACCTTCCTGCCCGGGCCTGAAGGAGATGTCTTCATTAGGGGCCTGGAACCAGGCGGGGGCATCCGCCAACCAGCTCCCAACTGCCATAGAAAACTGAGCTGTAACGAGCTGGCTACACTCACTGAGGTTTGCCCTCTGACCCTTACTCCCTCACACTCTTGATCATGCACCTCGACCTCTAGTTACGTCTTCCCTGTCACATAAACTTATAAAATATGGCTCAAGATATATTGCACTTGTCCACTACCATCGAATTAGCCAGCTAACAAGGAAAAATGACTTTGATGATCCAACAACCCTAATTAATAAAATTGCCATCATTTCCGCCGGATGTACACACAGTCGGTCCTCGAAAGAAACTTTTTCATTGTTCACCGAAAATTCGAAAATCATACAATTTTCCAGATTACGTGGCCTCTATACGTTTGGAACGTTTATGTCTACGGGACGTTAGCAGCCTCTGTGGTGTCTCTTGGGTAGATGGGAAGAGGTTCAGTTTTGAGAAAAGCAAAGGTTCCCCCTGGCGAATCGTGGAATAAAAGGTGAAAGGCGGTGAGTGACACAAAGGGAGGACATTAGTCGATCCGATCCCGTAATTTGCCAGGATTTACCTGGGCACCGCTGCTTCCACTTGTCCTACAATGCTCCAGCAGACAGAACGAGGATTCTTCAGCCAAGTGACAGCTTCCTTGACGCACTTTCGGACACGCTCGTAAAGCCACGCCATTTTTCACTTTTCTTGCTCGGAATTTACGAATTGTATCCATTGGGTGACCATAGAAAATCGAACTGTCCCATTTAGAATTTGATACCAGCACAAGAATAACAAGGGCCATGCACCTGAGATCGTTACGAATTCAATATTTAATTGTTATCCAGATGACTCTGGTACACCCTGTGTACGTGGCAACTGTGAAAGTGTCTCGGCTGACAGTGAAATACTAAGGGCTGTTTGGAGCTAGAAAAAGAGAAATGGAAATAATGGCCCAGGAAGGGTGCAACGTGCAGGGGAATTTGGTAATCGGGACGTTCGAAGGTTGGAGACGCTTTGGTCCTGTGGATGCTGTTAACTTTCAACACTCGGCCAGGTAACGATTATTACCGGACATTCATCCTGCGGGCAATTAGACGACGCCGTGTGCCGCCGGCATTTATTTCGAGATTGAATAATTATCGTGGTCGTAACGCAAGGCGTGGACGGAGCGTCGCGGCGCGATAACTAATTCTTCGAATTATGCTTCTCTCGAGGACTTCTCTGTTAGTTCTCTCCTTTTCTCACTCTCTCTCCATAGAGATACACGGGCGTGCATCTTCGTCTCTATTGCATCCTCTCACGCACAGCTTCTTCATCTCCCCTTCTCGCCGATGACTGAGATTCGTTTAAATTAAAATTCCAACCCGAGGACGATTCGGTTACGCGTCGCTGCTGCTCTCGGTAGTCTACGATTGAAAGTTTCATGGAAACGCAGCGACGTCCTGCGACGTCGAATCTCTTCCGAAGCCTCGAGAGAAGATGCTCGATCTCAGGGTGTCGATAATGAACTCTTTTTTTTTTTAAGCTCAACAGACTCCACCTTCCTGGGATAAGCTCATTAGGTCTACGGTGAGTTGGGATTCAGGGTGAATTTGCAGGGGTTCCACTGAATTTCCACGGGGGTGTGCACTGGGCTTAAGGCAGGTTACAGAGAACCGTAAAACGCTCTTGAGGATTCGCCACAGTGGCTTTCCGGGGGTGGCTACGTAATTAGCGTCAGTTTGATCTTTTGTGTTATGCTTCAGCGCCGGGAACAAGATGATTACCGCGTTAAGGTCCCCGATTCATCCCCGAAAGTTCTGGGACCAGTCGAGAGGACTTGCGTTCGAAAATGAAAAATTGAAGATCCTTTTGTCCCGGATGGCTGGCTGGCCCCGACCCTCGAAGGGCCTCGGAGCCTCCTCAAAGGGCCTTCTTTCCTTTAAACCTACTACAGCTACCCCGAGCTCTCCTAGCTCATTCCTCATCTACTCCAGGAGCCTTCGGGACATCTCGTTTCCGAATTCCAATCTTCCTGGACCTCGTTACCGGCCGATCTATCCTTTGGGACTTGACGATTTTCTATGAAAGATTGTGCACGGGTTTGTTTTAGTAATAAAACAAATAACCTCAGGTGTCTTCGTCCCAAATTCATTGGCACCGTTTTGGGTATAAAAGGGGGCCCCACTCGACACAGGGAACGGGGACCGTTAAAATTCTTTCTTTCAAATTTACAAAACTCTCACGTTTCCTAATTACTATATATGTAGCCTGTCTACTTGATCTCTTTTCGGAGAACAATCACCTAATTTTTCCATAGAATCTACTATCCAGAAGTGGTCCCACTCTGGGGGCAGCATTGAAGGAGCCATAGATGAAGGACCCCAGAGCCCGGCGAAGCCACTCGAGCTGACATCATAATCCAGAACGATCAGAAGTACCCTGTCCAACTTTCCGCTAGATTAGCCTCGAGTTCAGCGTTACCCCTGATAATTATATCGAAATAAGGTAGGTGGGGTTGAGGGGGCGGTGACGGTTCGGGAGGATTAAACGAATCGAGGTGAATCGAGGTAGACGAGGTGTAGATCAAGTAGGACCCAGGAGGGTAGCACGAGGTGAGCGTTCGAGTAGGGAGCAAGGAAGAATCAATTTTGGTTTTTCTCCTAGAGGCGGCTGCAGCCTGCGGCCAGAGCAAACATGGAACAAAGGCGAGTGACTTGCAAACCCGAACGGTTTAGTTGGTTCTTACGTCGGAGTCGAAAGTTCCCGTGTCTTAACACTTAGGGCCCCGTAGGAGCCCAAGGAAAAACAATGAGCTGGACTCGATCGACCGACTCGCTTCGAAGCTACTTTGATTCGCCATGAAGTTAACAAGAAATCGAGGAGACGTGATTGCTGCTTCCTTCGTATCTTCATCACGAGTCTACGGGGCCATAGAGACCCATTCTTCGATCCGGCATCACGGTTTGGCAGGAAGTCTCCGGAACTATAAGAAAAATGGACCCTACTTCCGCTTACCGCTCTGAGCAACATCATCACACCAAATTTGATCCGGATTACTGCTGTTGGACTCCTACTAATTTTTTGGAACGGCACCCTCGAGATCCGGTCTGGATAAGCAATTTGAAAAAAAATGGGACCTGGTGACTCTCGACACCTTCACCAGGTTAGGGGATGGTTTCGCGAGCGCCAAATAGGTCCCAGGGAAGATCGCACCGAGATAAAGGAACAGCATCCCCTTGTAACAGGGTGGAAAGTCGAAAGTCAAAAATCCCTGTAAGCAGGTATACTTGTAATTCATCCTAGTCTCTGACTGTGAATTTCTGAGATTTTTTTGTATCCTAGGTTGGCACCCCCTGCAGCTCGCACTACCCCTCAGTTACCCATGCGCTTGTGTCCTCTCTGGGAGCCTTGGAATGTCTCGAAGAGCCAGAGTGGTAAAAGTCTCGGTAAAATGGGACCGTAAATCCCGTGGGCAGTTCCATTATAAGTTTATTACTTTTCACTGTCTCTTCTCTCTCGCTGACCTCACGAGACACGCGACACTTTCCTTACATTAGCATTCCATTACTCTGTGCCGTATATACGGAGGTTTAGGTACAGTCCGATGTAAGAATAATCCTGTCGAGAGATACTGGACATTATGCATTCATCCGGGCGCAAAAATTCACGGGAACTAATAAACTTTTTTTTTTAATAAATAATACTATATCATCATGTATAATTAGCAAGGGAACGGTTGACCAATCCGGTGTCAGAGGAAACGAGCCGAGCTGCGAGCTGAGCCATATAAAGTCGTGTTCGGTGGTTTTGTCAAATAAAATCCCTCGTAAACGAATTTGTTCCGTGGTGCGCGCGGCACCATTAGAACGAAAGAATGAAGGATGGAATGAGGGAATGAGGGAATGAGGGAAGGTGGAGGAAACGAAGGAAGGCAAATTACCACGGAGAGTCGCAGCATCGAAACGAAACGAGTTTCGCTTTTATGACGCGTTCGCGTCGCTGCGTAACAGGCCAGTCTTCGCTGATATGAGGCTGCGCCTTTCATTTTCCGTCGTTTTCAGCGCCAGTTACGTTACGGACTGCCGTAAAAGTCACCAGAGTCCTCATTTCCGGTTTAATGCTCGGAGATTTCCATAAATAATAAACCGATGACTTGTTGGACCTATATAGGCTATAAGAACGATAACAGGAGAAGAATTTTTTTACATTGAATAATTATTATACTGGTTCGATATAAATTTTTGAATTTTCTATACTAGATAGTATGCGATAGCGCGTATGCGCGGTCTTTGCTACATGAAAAATACTGTTTTATGGCAAATTATATGCCGAGTTCGATTTTTCTATGGGGCTGTTCGCCATAAGGCGCAGATTGGAGCGATGGGTATGGTTTACCAGGACGTAGTTTAATAACACCATGGTTCGTGGCACAACTGGCCGAAACTCTCGCTCATGGCATATATAGCAATTAGGATCTAGAACGTCTCTATCCGGGGCTACGAGGAGCGGCGGCCTTCCTGGCCATGATTAGAGGACGTACATATATATGTATATACCGACACATGGGACCCGAGAGACCCATTGGGCCTTAAAGCCTCACTCACAAGGAATTCCATACTGGTTAATCATCGTGGAGCTATAGGCAAATTTTAATGTATCGCGGTACCAGCAGTTCTGCTTTGCTCACATTAATTAGAGTGAAAAGGATTAGCATAACTTAACGTTGAATAAAATTAGTGATAATTATACCTTAAAAAAAATATCTAGAATTAAAAAAGAAAAATATGTCGAAACTGTGTGAATAGCAGATTGTGAAATATGATGGGAAAATTCACATGAAAATCTTTCGTGTCTTGAATTATAATTCGAGCTTATCCAGGGAGCAATAAAAGGCTTTTCAGGATGAGGCAGAGAATCCTCCGTGTACGGTATCCATTGTGAATTCGGCTTAACCGTCAAGGCAATAGGGGAGCAGATAAATGGCTGTAGGTAGAAGCAAGAGCGTAGTATCTCGAGATCCAAGAAGCAGAAATAAGAGGTAAAGCCAGAGGATGGACTTAAAGAGATAGAAATGGATAGAAGAGTGGGGGGAGGGGGCGAGGGAAGAACCAGAAAAAGAAAGAGAAATAAGGAGAAAGGGAGAGAAAGAAAAATGGAGAAAAAGAACGGCATGGGGGGGATTGGAAGAAGGATACATAAATATAGGACAGGTGAAGCTCTTCGTTCCCGAAGAAGATAACACGAAGTATCGTTCTCAAGCAAGTAAACCCATGAATTCCTAACCGGCGATCGTATTTCTATATCGAAACAGTTTGAAATGATAAACGGCCTTGTTTTTCTCTTACAGGAGTGTAGTGGTGCACGGCTGCACCTAGTGCTCCAGGTAGACGTACTTGCACCAAGGTGCACGAGCAGGTCCCAGAGCGGTGAAAAAGTTGAGAACTGCTTGAAAAGCCGACGAGGAAGAGCTGGAAGATGGAAAAGTCGGTAGAACCGAAGATACGTGGAGGTCTTCGCGTGGGGCGAGGCCACCATGTTTCTTGAGGAATTGAGTATCTCGTTCTCACCCGGAGGTTCAGCTTCGTGTCCTCCCAGTCTGGTTCTCGGCGTGCGAGCCGATCGGCCACCTCGGGTCTCCTGCGGGTGGCGAACGGACCAGCCTGTCTGCTTCCTTCGCACCGGTACACTCGCACTCTTTCGTTTACCTCGCTCCTGATGCAGCCCCACCGTGACTCCCGATCCTCTTCATCCGCCTCGTCCTCCAGAGGTACCTCGACCTTCCACCTCCTCGTCTACCCAGGCTCCTCCGCCTCCGGTAGACCTACTCCAGAATATCTCCATCTTCCAGTTTCGCACGAGTACAGTATGCAGTGCGTGGACGTTCATAAATCTCCAGGAGTTCCGTCCAACGAGGAATCAAGGAATTCGTGGTTCCTTGTTCCTGGTACCCATCTCAGAACAGAACCAGATGAGGAAGTCGCAAAAGTCGCCGAAGGATGCTTTCCCACGCCCAAATATCGGTGGGCCTGTAATAAGGAGGGAGCCGCAGTATCGACTCCTATCTTGAAATGTTGGACACCCGGAGCACGCCGGGTTATTGGTAGGTATATCGTCGGGCCGGAGCCCGAAAATCCCAGGAAACGAGGAACAAATTATCTCGTCAGACAGACACTGGGGTCCTGGGCCCGCCGGAGAGAGAAGAGGAGCGGATAGTCGAGCGCTCGGGTTGAGTACCAAAGAGAGCGCGGTAGGGGCAGAGGGGGTGGGAGGGGGGGTCTGAAAGAGAGAGAGAGAGGCAGAGACTCGAAGGTGGGTCCGACTTGTTCTCTCCTCCCTGTTACTCTCTATAACTAACTAACCCAGCGCCTAGCGCCCCGCGTGTCGGCACAGGCGGCTCCTTTCTTACCTGATGAACGCTCCGAGAGGAACGCACACACAATGAGTCTTGGAGTGGGCGCCTGGTCGGACGCCGACGCCGACGCGTACGTAGACGCACACGCGAGCATCTCACACTAATGGTGACGAGGGATGGGGATGAGGGGGGCGAGCGGGGGTAAGGAGGGGAGACGATGGTTAATGAGCACGAACCGCGGGGGGCCCGGACAACCCGGGACCAAGAACCGAGAATTGAGAACTGGCAACTAGCAACTGCCAACTTGGGGACTCGAGACTGCCAAAAGCTTAAGGCCTTTTTTGTTTTCTGAGAAGTCAGGAATCGTGGGGTATGTGTGTGTTGGGATTATGAATTTCATAAATAATCCGTCACCATGACCGGTCACGTGTTTTGTTTTTTATTTATGTGGAATTTTTGTTTTTGAGGAAATCGAGGAATTGGCCTACTTCTTCACTTTTGGGATAATTATATCGAGGAACGCCCACATGAATAATCATGTGGGACGTCGAAGGTACTGAGTACTCTCGCGTGCCGTTGGGTGTAATTACGGCACGCGGATAATTGGAAGCTTTGGCCATGCGAAAAATTCGATTCCAAAAATGGCGAATTCCACGAGGAGTGTACGAAGGAGATTAAGAGGAGAGAAAAAAGGAAGCGAGAGAAAAGAGTGGCGAAAGATCAAAACGGCCCTCGAGAATAATCCTTACGTGCGACCACGAGGCCTCGCGAGAGAGAAACGGTGAATCTCGAAAGAGGGAGAGAACGAGAGTGAGGGAGAATGGAAACGGAGAAATTGAGAGAAGGAGAGAGATATCTTCATGAGATCGGGAGTGCAAGACGCGGAGCGAGAGTCGAAGTAGTGGGGCCCACCTGACCAACAGGTACCAGGTAAGGCCCCCCATGAGGCCCCATCATTGGCTCTGCCCACTCTCCCCTCTTGCGCTAGATGCGCGATCCCAGGAAGAGCCAAAGAGTTTCCTTCCTTTCATCCCTTTGCGTAATCAATCCTGTGTGGGCATTTCCTGCTTATATCGTTATCCTTATTTGTTGTAAGATACTACCAAAAAAAAGTAAAGAAAAAAATTACATCTCTCTACTGAATAAAAATTAAAAAGTGCATTTTACTAGAAATTTCAAAAATTATAATTAAAATTGATTGACAATAGCTTTTTGCCCGTAATCAGTCTTCGTCAATCATCATTGGTTACTCGGTGCTATATCGGTTATAGAAATGTCCGATCGGTCGAGCGAAGAATAGAATTTGCCGGGCCCAACTCGTACAAATGGCACAGTACCCATGTCTAGGAAGGCCCATTTTATGACAGGAAGATAAAGAGAAAGAAGGATGAATGAGGACAAGTCGAAGAAGCAAGTTGAGAATAAAAGAGAATCGAAGGTGACGGAGGAACGGCCTGGTTACCAAAAAGGAAGTCGACGAAGAAACGGAAGGGCCTTACGTAGGTAGGTACCGACATCGGGCCCCGATGTTGTAACGAGCGCCGATGTTGCCGCTCCGCTCAAACCACGGTGGTGTACATACGTACATCGTTTTTGTTTACACTGGATTACACGGCTACCATGAAGCGAGGTAACCGCTTTTTGCGGGCCCCGCCGAGTGGGGCCTTGGTCGTGTACGACGGATTGATTGGTTGCATTAGTGCAGCGCCCTCGACGCGGCACTTCCATTCCAGGTTCTCTTGCAATGGACACGCGGTCTTTTACGCTTCTTCGCCATTTTATTTCCACGACCACTATCCAGTATATCCTTTCCGGCAAAAAAGGGATGATTTTTCGAATTGGGAAAATTATGTGAAAAATAAAGAAATTGCCAAAGGGCGTTAGAGTATCGGTACAGTCATCCAATCGCGAGCTGAAGGCAATTAGGGCCCGCGGACCCATTTATCGAGGAACATCCGGTGCGCCAAGTGGCACAGCCGACTGAAGATCGTTGTAAAGTTGCAACGGGGTCCTCGAGAAAACCAAGAACTGTTGTTTCGCACGCTGATTGGTTCCGACGGGCCCGCGTGCGTCTGTCGGTTCTATGCTGGTAATTAAGGCCCAACTAAGGGGACCATTCGCTCGGCAAAAATCAACAAAATAATAAGAACCCTTGAGGATAGACGATTGTCGGCCATCTTGCCAAGGGGAGTAAAGTGTTCAAAAAACTAACCTAGGATCAGTGGATGAAGAGGTTGAGGTTTTAAAGAAGCAAAAGATAGAGGTGAAGTGGTTCAGTGAAAAAGGTAAATTATTAAACGCGAAGACAAACAAAAATATGCTCGACAAACCGCAACGAGCCACCAGACGGTTAATGACTTTATGCAGTCAATCCCTTTTGTCCCAAGACCAATATAACCATCAGTCATAAACCCTTGGGAATTTACAATTCAATCCCAGCCCGAGGTAGGAATAAGCCGAGCAATATTTTGAGATTGAAAAAAAAGTGCAGGAAAACGCGAAAACCAGAATGAAAGTCAGAACAGAATGGACACACGTGCTTAGTAGGTGGTGAGAATCGGCCAGGTCAGAATACGTTGACAGTGGGCGTAGCCGACATGACCGAAGGACTCGTCAAAAGAAATATATCCTACAGGAGTCCAGAGGCAAGAAGCTGGTCAGGTCATCGCGCGAGTAACCTGACCTCCTGCGTTAAAAGAGGCAGACCGAGAAAGCGTGAGAGTGCGAAGTTACGGACGCGCTGCAGGTCAAAGTAAGGAAAAAAAACACAACGTGTGGACATCTGGAACGGGAAGTTATTACAGATAACTTGAGCGAAATAACAATCCCAACAAGATTACGTTTCTTTGTCATCCGGTAGAAGACTCCTTCGCTGGACCTATGCAACCTATGCCTCAGCCTCCTAGCGAGGATTCCCGCCCTCGTTATTAGTCCTAGATGCATCTGAACCCCCCTTTGAATTTGTACCCCTTCGACTGCCACACCGGAATCCTATCTCGATCGGAGCAACGTGCGCTGCCTGCTCTTGGCCCGAATGAACTACCGTACAAGAGAAGGAGTGGCTGGATGCTAGACCCTGGTAGATCATCACGGTATAGTAGCATAGTAGGCCACAGTGGACCATAGCAGAGCACAGTAGACGTGGTAGACCCGGTGGACTGGGTAGAGCATACAGTGAGCTGGGTTCTGGGCGGTGGCGACCAGGACGAGCAGGGACCACTGGTGCTAGTTGAGTTGTCGAGCTGACACGCGTTCTCTCTCCCCCCTCCCCGGCCCCACTCTCACTCTCTTTCTCTTTCTCTCTCTCGCACCCCCTCCGGCCCCTACTCTCTCCCGTACTCTCTCTCTCTCTTCTCCCCGTCTTCCTTCAGCACCTCCTTCTCCAGTGCGAGCAGCAAAGTCGACCTCACTCTTCCCGTCTCCGCTCCTCTTCATCACGGTGCCTCTTCTTCTCCCTCTCCGATGAGCATCCCGTCCCACTCTCTCTCTCTCTCTCTCTCTCTCTCTCTCGCAGCCAGACTCGAAGGAGGGATCCGCTTCGAACTCGCTCGCTCGGTCCTTTGCTTACTAGTTCTCTCTCGGTCGCTCGTATTTTGAGTTTTCTGAGTTGGTCTCTGTCGCGCAGCCAGTGAGAATCCCAGGAGGACTTGGTCGGCATGGAATACCCCTCTTGCCGAGCTGGACTCAGTACCGCCATACCCGCCAAAGCATAAGCACCGTGACAGTCTCGCGTTTACTCGCGTTTACTCGCGTCAAAGTGAACCTGCGTGCCTGAGTGACCCGACTGCATCGCTCTTTGACTTTTCGACTGGCTTCCTTGTCAGCGGAGGATTCTTTTCTTTCGGCGTATCTTGCCCGTGTGGATTATTATCGGTATTTCACTGTGATCCACGAAATCACGTTGACGTGTTTCCAGATCCAACCGGACTAGTGTCAAACAGCGTGGAAAGTCAGTCGTATTCGTTTCCGTTCGTCGGTCGCGGACCGTGCGCGTTCGTTCGGAGATTTCTCTGGTGAGGATCGTTGTTTGTTTTTTCGAAATTTGAGGAGGAATTTGAGAGAAGCGAAGGAATAACGAGAAATCGTTCGACCTCGAGGGCTGCGATTCAACCTGAATGCGGGATATAGAACCGGTCCGCCGGATCGGTGTGAACATTTAAAGTGAGTGAACCTTTTCTCAGCGAAAAGCTAGTGGGTGTGCATTTATTCGAAGACTGGATTACGAATAGTCTGCTCCTCGAAAGTGCCTTCTGCCTTCTGGCCCGAGCGCCGTCCTATTGCTCCCTGACATCGAACGATCAATTACCGCGTCGCCGCACTTGATGCAATTGACTAAATCGATCAACAGCCACCGGTCCGTCTCGCAACCTCGTGCGATCACACGCTGCACCGAGAGAGCAATGCTCCCCGGGTCCAGAAATATCGACTAACAAGAACGTATCAAGGGGACCTTCAGAATTACTTCATCTGGCAGTACCGACGGGCCCAAACATGGAGAGGATGGACCCCACGGGCCGCTCTTAGGGACTCGGGACGAGGATGATCATGTAGACGTCGAGTCTATCGATTCCGAGTTGATCGTCAGCGAGAGCAGATTTACGAATCGCGACGGGGAGCGTCCTGGCGACTGTCCTCCCCCAAACGTAAGGGATGCACTCACGAGAGATGCCGATCGGACCGATCGAGACCGGATAGAGGACTATGTTAAGTATCAACGATCTGCGCGCCTGGCCAATCCCGAAGGGAGGATCGAGGATACCGCGGCCGATCGTCGGCATCGCGGCGCTCCGCTCCTGATTGCTCGAGGACCGATTCTCGAGGGTAGCACCTGGTCCGACAGGAGGAAAATGCCGGAAAAGGAGGTGGCCTATCATCAGGAGGCCTTCTCCCTGCTGCCGCCGCCGCCGCACCACCCGCATTCAGCTTTTCACGCGGCCTTTCATCCTCATCCTCATCCTCCGCCGCCGCCGCCCTTTCATCCCCATCATGGACCGCCGCCGCCGACGCATCACGCCGCCGCGGCCGCTGCGGCCTGGGAACATCATGCTGCCGCCGCCGCGGCGGCCGCCGCCGTAGCTTTTCACGCGCCACCTCCGCACCCGTAAGTCTTCCATTCATTCAACATACTCGTCGTCGCTCTCTTGCCTGGTCTTCGTTTAGCAGGTCCGATTCTCAATGCGACGACACCCTTTGATTTACACGCGTCGGGCCAAATCGCCCGATAGCAGCGCTGCTCTTGATTTACCAGAGAATCACGAGTCGGCATCTTTGTGGTTGCCGGAGCTGGAATCGTAATCGGCGTTACTCGTGTAAACGGCACTTTAAGCCTCGTGTAAACATGCTCGCGTGCCGGCTTTATATCGGCGCTGGAAGCTGAGAGAGATTTGACTCCTAAGTGGCTGCTGAATCGAATTGACAGATCGCGTACAATGAGCAGCTATAAACTCTGGGATCGAAGGGACCGTCTAATTTAAGTAATTAAGTAATTAAACACTGAAAGAATTCACTCCAGTCACGCGAGCACTTGCGCCTACCTATGCGCAACCAGTGCCAGCTTACGTGCCAACGGGATATCAATGGGGAGCTCGGTAACGAGACCTACCGGAAAGTCTTGAGCAATTATTTGTTATCCGAGTGTCTCTTTGACTTCGGCCAGTGATAAAAGACGTAATGGTTACATGGAAACAGGCAGGACCGTAACAACCGTGGCGTAATGCCCGCCGATAAAAATCCAAAGGGAACAGCCTAAACGTAGCGAGGAGGATGACTCCCATGAAAATGTAGAATGACAAGGCAATTAAATGGCGTAGGAGGAGGGACCGGAGTCACCAGAGCAATCTGTCGTAAAGCATCCTCGAGTTGTAGGCTTATACGAGAGAAGAGACAAGTGGCGCACGTGCGTCTGTCTATCTTGGTTATCGGATGTCCCAGTCACGTGAAAATACACGAGTCACCTGTGCATTTACATGGCCATTGACATGGGTGTCTCTGGCGCGGGAAATTTAAATTTCACCAAACTGCTACAACCGTCTTAATTAATGGTCAGAAATGTCTCCTGCACCCTTCGATTCCAGTTGCTTCCACCATTGACTACGTATCCCCAGCTCGTACGAGCTTACTATCCCGTACGACTTTGGGTCTCTTGAACCGGATATTTCGGTCTCTTTACGAGGATCTACGAGATCGAGTGTATTTTTGCTTTCAAGCTTTTCGCCACAAGCTCCTTTTTCCACGGTTGGACGGCGGCAAAAATTCCCTCGACCGAGCTTGCGGACGTCTGAGGAATTGCGAACCGCCATTAAGTAGCTGGAAGTGATTTTAGCCATTTTTCCATGTCCCTTAACGAAATTCCATTTATTTCTTGTTGCCCGGCTGCCGTCCAGAATGCGTCGCGAGAATTCTACATGAAAACGCCAACTGGCGAGCGTCGCCGATCGCTCAACGACAAAGACTCGAACGTTAAAACCTTTGAGCGACAAGGACGTCCTGCATGCTCGAGACTCTGCTGGTATTTTTTTTTCTCGCGACACTCACCAGCCATACGCTCTACGTCACTCGTGGGAGTTTTCTTGCATCGAGACGGTATTTGATTATGGCTCGTAAACGAAAGCGTCTCTACGACAAACGAGAGAGTCTATTTCGTTTATGAATCTTTATTACGTCTCAACTGCTCCGAGGGTTTTCGAAGGGCTAACGAGTAGATATCTACTATCTGTATATATATATACACACGATGTAGGATTAAAGAAAAAAGGGCTGAGAAGAAAAAAGATGCGGGTTCTTACTTTGCTTGACCATAGAAAAGTCATGAGAAATATTCAATAAACATAGATAGCCTGGTAGACTAAGTTTTGTAAATCTTTATTCAATGTATACATGTATATTTATTATATGAATATTTAGCACTTAAAAACAATCGCTTTCTGTAGCAAGTTCAGAGTAAGATCCATTGTACGTAACCGGGCAATGGCAGCAGGTTCAATGGATGATGAGATAAGGGAGTAAACTGATGCATCGGAGTCAAGATTCAATAGGAGAACGCGATACGATCCACGCATGCGATTTATCATCGGAGCGTTGTCCATTGATAAATTCCAGGCATTCGTAATGCTACGTGCCTCCTCCAGAAGTCTGTTCTCTCACTCGCTACGCAGCGAAGGCCTAAAGAATTCATCCCTCCGGCACGGGGCCGGGGGGAAGCCTGATATCGTATATGCGATACTCGCGATACCTCATGATACCCCAGGATATGATAGCACGCGATAGTGGCCATTTGTACGTATACCAACACATCGGTATCTATGTCCCGAAGATACTGCGATCGTTAGTGGCCGTGCGAGTAACACGAGAATCTCTTGCGCGCTTCTTTAGTCCGGACAACAACCCAGGCCTTCTGTGTTTATTCGATTGTGGAACGGTGTCGTTGCCCGTAATTTTTATACCGGCTACTAATATTTATCCTCTTAATCGTCCCTGGAATTTTTCACTGCGTGTGCATTTCGATTGCTCTCGGAATTCTTTAGCAGCGTCCAAAGACCGCTTTTGGTATTCGGGCTTGTGCTTGCTTGCCGAAGGTAGGGAATATTTATTAATTATTTATAGGGAATTTTTTGGAGAGAATTTTTGTCTACCTGGAAGCACGTCTGTATTTTTCAGACTCATCGAGGAATTCTTTATTGGGATATTTTAGATAAAGTCGTACCTGTGAATGTCGTTGGGACAATGCTGAATATTTATTTTGACGAAATCTCACATAATAAAGATTTCTTAATATATTTAGTATCTCTATGCTGTATCATAGCAGTAAGTAATAGATATATAGTAGTTAATTTAATGATTATTTAATTGATACAAGTACTCGCTCTCACAGTGATAATCTCTCGTGTAACAATTAGACTATGGTAAACCACGAGGACTGTCAGATAAGATTTGTTTTGTCTGGTGGAGCCTCGTTATATCTTCGGCACATGTTTCACGGGCAACCTTATATGTAGGCAATATTGAATAATTCGCTTCGAGGAAATCGTCTCACAAAGAGATACGTTGAACACGATAAATCGACGCGGGACGATTATGAATGAATAATCAATAGAAACGCATTGATCGGACGTACTTGATGTTTGAGCCGAAGAAAAGTGGATGCGACGAGCTGTCCGATTCTGGTATAGAAATGAAAAGGAGTCGAGACGAAAATAGTTGAAGTTATCGGGGTTGTAAGATTCAGGGACACCGTGTATAAATACACAAACGTCCCTGGGACTTGGGACGTTCGTTCATATGTCCGCCATGTGGCGAACGTTTTCCTTCTTCTCTCCTTCAGGACTCTCTCGCACGTTTCTCCTTTCTAGTATTTTTTTCTCCCGTCTTTCACTTTCCGCGTCCTGCCGAATTTTCGATCTCAGGAGCAGCTAGGTCCGCTCGTATTTCCAAGGATCGGACTGCCAGGTCTCGCTATCACCGTTAGACCGGCTCGCTGGTTATCCGGAATTTATCCCAGATTTTTATCTCCTCGACTCTTCAACTCTTTCCTCGTCAACGATCCTTCCAGGATTTTCATCGGGTTCATCGAGTTCTCGAGATGCCGTTAGGAGTCGCAGGGCTTCGTAAAGATGTATTCGACTTTGATTTTTGATCTTCGTCACTGATCAATTTCAGTCCAATCGGAATATCGTATCGGTAGCTGACTCGCACGGCTGGTCTCTGACGTTTAGAAAGTGGTCCAGGACATGATCCTGGTCCTTCTGGGAAAAAAGGTCCTACTGGGTCCTTCCTTCGTTTGAAAGGGAAAAGACTCACTGGAAAAGAACGGACAGGCTGAATTTCGATAAATTATTTTCTGTGTACGCCTAAAAAATGAAAATTCTGTGGGAAATGAACATCCTGATAACGTCAATAGATAACGCTTGTCGGTCCATTGGCTGGGTGGCTGGAGCAGCTATAGCGATGCAGCAGCAAGTAAGGGAGTGCCAAGGAATATAAACGCGAGAAAACAGCACGCGTTACTCACATAAAATCTCATAATGCTCTTGTCCAAACAAACGCACGGTGGCAGTGTTATGGCGTTCGGGAATTTACCACTTGGAAATATCCCGTGGAAAGGGATCCTCGTAAAATTCACGGCGACTCCATCCTCCTCGAAGCTCCGGGACACAGGTGCGACATTCCCGAGATAAAGAAGGAATCCTGAGGTCTCTGGCTCAGCTTCTTCCCTGTGCAACAGTCCCTCTTTACCTCTCGATTACTTTTTCGCTGCTCTTTCCCTAGTAATAGTTTTCAGAGTCGAGGGAGGAAGGATAATAAATGAATTTTTAAAATCCAATCGCAAATAACCACTGTGGCACCAGGAGCCGGGAATTCAGGGAAGACGTAAAGATAAGGACTCTATTGAGAAGAGTCCCTAGTGCTTTTTTGTGAAGGAGTAAATATCCCTAGGAGAGAGGTCTCTGTACCGACCGGAGATGAAGGCGCCACTCGATCCCGCGTTTAGCTTCTGTCCACTGTCACTTTAATGACTCCTAATGATAGCTACTAGACTGCTAAGATCCTAGCGCTCACTTGAGTCTCCTTTTTTTTTTGCTAAATTTCCTCCTTGCCGTCAGCCAGCAGCTATCCTGTCGGCCATTACGATTCTCTGGCTAGTCGAGGAACCTCATAAAGTAGCACGGGTATTAACTGGCTGTGAGAAAATCACGAGAAATTCTTTTACCGGCTGCTTAGGTCAGTGGAGGATTGCGAAAAAGGTTTATTGAACTTATTTTTTATTTCCCTTTCGAAAGCCTGGAAAAATGTAAGGTATCGCCGGGGGGTGAAGGGGGGCGGTGGAAGAATGATTTCAGCATGGAACAACATTACATTTTCCATTCTTTCGATCGTAAAGGAATAGTGCGCGTGACTGTGAATAATTTTTTGCGTGACCTGTAGTCACGTCTTTGGAAAATTTGATTACTTTTGAAAATCGAGCCATTCTTGCCAGAGACCACTTGTTCCTACGTCCTCATCCATTTCTCTGGTCTGGCGAATGGTAGCTCCCTGGTAGCCATTACTCTCCTTATGTCTTTCTCTTTCTCTCTCTAGCAGCACTAATTGAGTTATTACTCCGCCCCTTAATGACTTGGTCCGTTCACAGTTCCACCTTCCTGTTACTCCTGCACGTATTTCGCTGGATCAGAGTCTATGGAGTCTGGTCCAGGACTTCATCATCCCTGACCATATCGGCTGGATCCTCGGATCGTCCCTTGATGATCCCGCAAGAAAGTTTGGTTAAATGAGAATCGTCTTTTGCTTCTCCAAGGGATCCTCTATAGCCGAGACTAAACCGAAAAATCTATGAGTCCTAAACTAACATCTTTATGGAGTCGCTATCGGCCTGGCTCGACTTATTACGTTGATTTATCGCTTTTGTATTCCGCGTTCCTTAGGGTCGGTTCCGTCGTTTCATCGTTTCACCTGCCACACCCTCTATCCAGCTATTCTACTCTACCTGGAATGGGTAAAAGAGCGGAACGCTGGTGCATCGGATCGCCTCTACCTGAACTCGGAGCGAATTTCGGATCCAATGAGCCGAGGATGATGGTGTGAAACCAGGAAAATAAATGAGTAAGGGTCGCGCCAAACCCGGCACCCTTTTTCTCATTTTATTTTTTATCATTTCTGAACTTGCACGTCAAGGTCCCACCGTATCCTCCAACTAGGAGCTGCGATCTACCTCGTATCCAGGGTCCGCCATTGGCCATGTATCTCCGTGTTCTACGGTGTGGAGTACACCTTAAAGGATATCTCAGATGCGAGGCTGCGCGCGGATGGGCGTGCATCCGATTATCTTGGTAACTCAATCTCTTCTCTCGAAGCTGTAGACCTAGGTTCTAGGCTATTGTTGTCTGTGATCCCCCATGCCTGCCAACGCACCAAACTACCAAAGCCAGCAGCGAGCCACCATAGGGACCAAAGTGCCTGACTGCTGGTGCGTTGCCATAAGCGCACTCTACCGGCACAGCCTTTAAACCTAAACGATAAGCGTAATTCCGAGCGAGTCACTTTGTCAGATCTGCCCACGCTCGTGGCTGAGCTTGCAGCACCAGAAGATCCCCGGAAACTCTTTACTGCGGCCCTAGTTATTTTCATGAACAGAAACCAGAAGCTTGGTCCACCCAGGCGATCGTAATAATCGGCGTATTGGGATATTGGCACGAGGGAGAGATACAGAGAGAGCCAGAGCGAGAAAGACAGGGAAAGACGTAGAACAATCTCGTTGGGGGATTTTAGTGAGTATCCGGTAATGTTGGCCAAAGAAACACAGGGCCACGTGGGCACGTGCCACTTCTACAATCCTAACACACGGAGCAAATGTTTCCCTCGCGCAAACAAGTATGAGTCCCCCTTCCCTACGAGACCAACGAGTCTCTCTTTGCTCCTTCCGTCTCGCAGCCTCCAGTCACAGTTCCCAGGAATCGTGCAGCGACCATCCTTCGGTCTCCTCGATAACCTGGGGAGCCATCCGAATTTTCAATGCAAAGTCCACAGTCGGAAATTGTCTCCCTTTGCGGACGGGACAAAAGTCAGCGTCCAATGCGCAAGAAGCCAGTCTCAATTTTCTTAAGCAATCATAAGGCGGAGGTCCCTCATTGGCTTCTCTAGATCTTTTTCTGCGATCCGGAGATGAGTATAGGCTACGTGATCGCTTTACCGACCAATCGGCTGATCTCCTCCTTCGATTCGTTCGGTTAGAACTGGCCTTTAGCTTCGCGCCGTCCCACCGGCTAACTCGAACTCCCTGGGTATACTGGCTTCCTACCATTTTGGTACCTCCCAGTCTCGTGATCTTGCTCTCCTTCTGGGTGGACATCCTGGAGACAGGACGTTGTCCTTCGTAGTGCGTGGCCATCAGAACTTCCTCGCTGATTACACCGATCACCAGTTAACGACCAGTTTAATTGGCGCGTCAGGAAGAGGCACGTACTGCTAGGCTAATGACGAAGGAAGAACACGTGTCCCACGTATCTATTATGTGCCTGGACGAGACTTTGGGTTCTCCGCATTAGAGTTGCGTCTTACGTGCATTACGTCAGGTATTACATGCATCGTGCATTCGATAGTTTGAGCCTGTAACTCTGAGGAAATCCTCGTGAAATCGTTTCTATCGGTAAAGTCTCGTGGATTTCCGTCCAGGCCAATCGGGATTCTGGGCCTGGAATGTGGCTCGTAAAAATTCATGGGGCCTGATTGGTCGACAGTGTTTACGACGGGAAAGCCAATCGATCGTAACGGTATCGATAGTTGCTTCATGGAATACTGTATATGGTCGATCGTGAAAATGATGATTTTCAGTTCATTTCTTATTTTCAAGCATGAAAGCCGATGCAAAATGTCGGAAATGTTTTGGTCGATGAGCGCGTAAGGTGTAGTAGGTGATGCAGTCAATCTTGGCGGAGGAAGAAGATGATGAGGTACCTGGAGTAACGGGGTCTAATACGTCTCGCAGCAGGAGTCGAGACGTCCGATCGGAATATCTTCATCGTCCTTTCCACGTCGAGAATGTGCGGAGGTGCTAGAACCAGTACGCCGGAAGTCCTCTCTCTCTCTCTCTCTCTCTCTCTCTCTCTCTCTCTCTCTCTCTCTCTCTCTCTCTCTCTCTCTCTCTCTCT
>JARQTI010000454.1:658033-808635 GCA_030142655.1 Trachelus tabidus | reverse complement strand
CTCGCCGCTAAGATTTAGAGACATGATCTTGGTATCGCCTAAAACCGTAGCGTTGTGCATCTCCCTACTTATCTCTGAGTCTACTTGTACGTATGCACAATCAGTCGGTTTTTTTATCCATGCAGCATAACGAATGACCACTGATAACCACCAAACTTTTAACTAAGCTATGCGTAACCACCAAAAGATTTCGCGTCGATTTTTGTGCCTAATACAAAACCGAAAGAAGCTAAGTTGACCTTAAACGTATCAGTAATTGTTTTCTTGCAAAGTAATTAAAGAAAATGTCAAAATCAGTCAGAACGCTTTCTATTTGAGAAATTGCAGTTTTATGGAGGTCATGTTTCTCATTTTGATCACTGCGGTGCTGTAATCGGGCGACACTAGCGCCCTTGCTGGATCTTGCTGATGATAGAGGGATAACAGTTAGCAGTCCGAGCGGGTCGCGACGTAGAACGCCACAGAAGGCTACGGACTTTCGCAAAATGGCCACGTCCGACTCGAAAGCCCCTATACGAACAGTGAAAAGAGTGCAGTTTGGAATCCTTTCCCCAGATGAAATAGTGAGTAAATAGTGAATACAGTAGTTAGAATGATTGCAATGGTTTTTTCATAACCATTACCTTTACTAGTGCTCTAAACTAGATTACTGCATTTCGTTCCGTATCGCGACCCCTTCACCTTCTTCATTCAATGGATGATTATTATTGACCGAGGCATTTGGTTTTTCATCTAATTTGATTGTTCTCGTGCCACAATTCTATTTGCATAATATGAAAAGCATGTAAATTGAATCAAAACTATCGTTTTTTCTTCAGTTTATTGTGATTGAGAAAAAAGTCGTGATCGTTCCTTTTCGAGAGGGAAAAGATGTCTTATTATAAATTTCAATATTAAAGTAATCGCCCGTAAACGGAATACTTATATAGCAATAACAACGAAAGAACGTTTGGAGTGATTTTATAGTGAATATACTGGAAGAATTTTTTCTGATCATATGTTTGTAGTAGTATTAACGTAATGATACGTTGTATTTTCAGCGTCGCATGTCAGTTACCGATGGCGGCATACGTTTCCCAGAGACCATGGAGGGCGGTCGTCCTAAGCTTGGAGGACTTATGGATCCAAGACAAGGTGTCATTGATAGAAATTCACGATGTCAGACATGTGCTGGCAACATGACCGAGTGCCCAGGGCACTTTGGCCATATAGATCTAGCCAAACCTGTCTTTCATGTGGGATTTATCACAAAGAGCATCAAAATTCTTAGATGCGTTTGCTTTTATTGCTCCAAACTGCTTGTCAGTCCCGTAAGTAAAAGAGTGCTAAAAAATTACTTATTAGCGGCAACTCCATAGACTATTCTTGCGGTCATCTAAAGTTTAACATAATTATAAAAGTATGTTCCGTTATTTCATAGCACAATGCAAAAATTAAGGAAATTGTAATGAAGACAAAGGGACAACCACGCAAACGACTCACATTTGTATATGACTTGTGCAAAAGTAAAAATATTTGTGAGGGTGGCGATGAAATGGACATAAACAAAGAAGGACAGGAGCAACAGACAGCAGACAGAAAACCTGGTCATGGTGGATGTGGCCGATATCAACCAAACTTGAGAAGGTCAGGCTTAGATGTTTCGGCTGAATGGAAACATGTGAATGAAGACTCTCAGGAAAAAAAGATAGTTCTTACTGCTGAAAGGGCATGGGAGATCCTGAAGCACATTACCGATGAGGAGTCATTCATCCTTGGTATGGATCCAAAATTTGCTCGTCCAGACTGGATGGTTGTAACTGTATTGCCAGTGCCACCACTCTCGGTACGACCTGCTGTTATCATGTACGGCTCAGCAAAGAATCAGGACGATTTGACTCACAAACTGTCGGATATCATCAAGTCGAATAATGAACTCCTGAGGAACGAGCAGGCCGGTGCAGCTGCTCACGTAATTTCGGAAAACATTAAAATGCTGCAGTTTCACGTCGCAACATTGGTGGACAATGATATGCCAGGAATGCCAAGAGCTATGCAAAAATCTGGGAAACCATTAAAGGCCATAAAATCGAGATTGAAGGGTAAGGAAGGTCGGATACGAGGAAACCTCATGGGGAAACGTGTCGATTTCTCCGCACGTACAGTTATCACACCGGATCCCAATCTGCGAATCGATCAAGTTGGTGTACCGCGCAGCATCGCACAAAATCTAACCTTTCCAGAAATCGTGACACCTTTTAATATTGATAAAATGCAAGAACTTGTTCGCAGAGGAAACTCACAATATCCCGGAGCGAAATATATTGTGAGAGACAACGGAGAGAGAATAGATCTAAGATTTCATCCGAAACCATCCGATTTGCACTTGCAGTGCGGCTATCGAGTAGAAAGACACATAAGGGATGGCGATCTGGTGATATTCAATCGTCAGCCGACTCTTCACAAGATGAGTATGATGGGTCACAGAGTGAAAGTCCTTCCTTGGAGTACATTCCGAATGAATCTCAGTTGCACGTCACCGTACAACGCTGACTTCGACGGAGACGAAATGAACCTGCACGTTCCACAATCGATGGAGACGCGTGCAGAAGTCGAGAACATTCATGTGACACCGCGTCAGATTATCACTCCGCAGGCAAACAAACCCGTCATGGGTATCGTGCAGGATACACTGACAGCCGTTAGAAAGATGACAAAACGTGACGTCTTCATAGAAAAGGAACAGATGATGAATATTCTCATGTTTTTGCCGAGTTGGGATGGAAAAATGCCGCAGCCTTGCATTCTAAAGCCAAAACCTCTGTGGACGGGAAAGCAGATATTCTCATTGATTATTCCCGGAAACGTGAACATGATCCGGACTCACAGTACACATCCTGACGAGGAAGACGACGGTCCTTACAAGTGGATTTCACCGGGAGATACCAAAGTAATGGTAGAGCACGGTGAATTGGTTATGGGCATTCTGTGTAAGAAGACTTTGGGAACTTCCGCCGGATCTTTGCTTCACATTTGTATGCTCGAGCTTGGACATGAAGTTTGTGGCCGATTTTACGGAAATATTCAGACTGTAATTAACAACTGGCTTCTATTGGAAGGACATTCTATCGGTATCGGTGATACCATTGCTGACCCTCAGACCTATTTGGAGATTCAGAAAGCCATTAAGAAAGCCAAAGAAGACGTGATAGAAGTTATTCAAAAGGCACACAATATGGAGCTGGAACCCACACCAGGTAACACACTGAGGCAGACCTTCGAAAATCAGGTAAACAGGATCCTGAACGACGCTCGTGATAAGACCGGAGGCTCCGCCAAGAAGTCACTCACGGAATACAACAATTTGAAAGCTATGGTGGTCTCAGGTTCCAAGGGATCGAACATTAATATCTCTCAGGTTATCGCTTGTGTCGGCCAACAGAACGTAGAAGGTAAACGAATTCCTTTCGGTTTTCGAAAACGCACTCTGCCACATTTCATCAAGGACGATTACGGTCCCGAGTCCAGAGGATTCGTTGAAAATTCGTATCTCGCTGGCCTCACGCCATCCGAATTTTATTTCCACGCGATGGGAGGTCGCGAAGGTCTTATCGATACCGCCGTAAAGACTGCCGAAACTGGATACATTCAACGTCGTCTGATAAAGGCTATGGAGTCAGTGATGGTGCACTACGATGGAACCGTAAGGAATTCTGTCGGCCAACTCATTCAGTTGCGTTATGGCGAGGACGGTCTGTGCGGCGAGACTGTTGAATTCCAAAATTTACCAACTATTAAGTTGAGCAACAAAGCATTTGAGAAGAAATTCAAATTTGATCCGACGAACGAGCGTTACCTTCGACGCATCTTCAGCGAGGACATCGTTCGCGAGATGATGGGATCTGGAGAAGTCATCTCGGAATTGGAACGAGAGTGGGAACAGTTGAACAAGGATCGTGCAGTTCTTCGTGAAATTTTCCCAAGTGGGGAGTCCAAGGTCGTACTTCCCTGCAACTTGCAGAGAATGATTTGGAACGTGCAAAAGATTTTCCACATCAACAAGAGGGCTCCCACGGACTTGAGTCCAATGCGTGTCATACAGGGTGTCAAGGATCTGCTGGAAAAGTGCATCATCGTGGCTGGTGAGGACAGACTGAGTAAGCAGGCCAATGAGAACGCTACTCTTCTATTCCAGTGTCTAGTGAGATCGACTCTCTGCACCAAGTGCGTCTCCGAGGAATTCCGATTATCCAGTGAAGCATTCGAGTGGCTGATCGGAGAGATCGAAACAAGATTCCAGCAAGCGCAGGTGTCGCCAGGAGAAATGGTGGGTGCATTGGCAGCTCAATCTCTTGGTGAGCCGGCCACCCAGATGACACTCAACACTTTCCACTTTGCTGGTGTCTCGTCGAAGAACGTAACATTGGGTGTACCCAGGCTCAAGGAAATTATAAATATTAGTAAGAAACCAAAGGCCCCATCACTTACTGTCTTCCTAACTGGCGCCGCTGCCAGGGATGCTGAAAAAGCGAAGAACGTTCTCTGTCGTCTGGAACACACGACCCTGAGGAAAGTGACAGCCAACACGGCCATTTACTATGATCCGGATCCGCAGAATACTGTCATTGCGGAGGATCAGGAATTCGTAAATGTTTACTACGAGATGCCCGACTTTGATCCTACGAAGATATCGCCTTGGCTTCTGCGTATAGAATTGGATCGTAAGAGGATGACTGATAAGAAATTGACTATGGAGCAAATCGCGGAAAAAATCAATGCCGGTTTCGGTGATGACTTGAATTGTATATTTAACGACGATAACGCCGAGAAGTTGGTATTGCGTATCAGAATAATGAACAGCGATGACAACAAATTCCAAGATACAGAAGAAGAAACGGTTGACAAGATGGAGGATGACATGTTTCTCAGATGTATCGAAGCTAATATGTTGAGTGACATGACCCTTCAAGTAAGTGTCATTGATTTTGATATCTACTACTCCTTTCCTTTTTCTGGTACAAGAATCACAGTAATAAAAATTGTGAATTTCAGGGTATCGAGGCTATCGGCAAAGTCTACATGCATTTGCCACAGACAGATGCAAAGAAGCGAATCGTCATTACCGACACTGGAGAGTTTAAAGCCATTGCCGAATGGCTATTAGAAACTGATGGAACCAGCTTGATGAAAGTTTTGAGCGAACGTGACGTCGATCCGGTGAGAACCTTCAGCAACGACATTTGCGAGATATTCCAAGTATTGGGAATCGAGGCTGTACGAAAATCCGTGGAGAAGGAAATGAATGCTGTCTTACAATTCTACGGTCTTTACGTAAATTATCGACATCTTGCTTTGCTTTGTGACGTCATGACTGCTAAAGGTCATCTTATGGCTATCACACGTCACGGAATCAACAGGCAGGACACAGGAGCGCTTATGAGGTGAGTGGACAGGAGCTTACGAGACTCGGTTGCTAAAAGATGATTTGTAATTATTATCATCATTGTTTTATCGAAACTTCCTGAAAGACATTATATCCTGTACTTATTATCGTTTAGATGTTCCTTCGAGGAAACTGTCGACGTCTTACTAGACGCTGCGTCTCACGCAGAAGTCGATCCAATGAGAGGCGTTTCCGAGAACATCATTATGGGACAATTACCACGAATTGGAACAGGTATGTCAATTGTTAATATTTATCATGGTTGAGTATGGGTATCAAATGACTCATTTGATTGCAGGGTGCTTTGATTTGTTACTGGACGCTGAGAAATGTAAGGCGGGTATTGAAATACCAATGGCCGTCGGTGCTGGAGTTATGGGTGGTGCTGGAATGTTCTTCGGTAATGCCCAGACGCCAAGCATGAGTCCACAAATGACACCATGGAATCAGATGGGCGCCACGCCTGGTTACGGTGCATCTAGTATGTCTCCGGGTAAGTAACGAATATTTCATATTACGATATTATTCATTTCTTTACATGGTATTTATTTGTGCTATTTACGTGCTACAGCTTTGGGTAGCGGTATGACACCTGGCGGTGCCTGCTTTTCGCCTTCCGGGGCATCGGATGCCTCCGGATTGTCTCCAGCATATTCAGCCTATTCACCACAGCCGGGAAGTCCTGGAAGTCCAGGACCAAGTATGAGTCCATATCCAATGTCGCCAGCGGGTGGTGCATCTCCGAGCTATTCGCCGACCTCGCCGGCTTATCTGCCCACGTCGCCAAGTATGACACCATCGAGTCCGAACTATTCACCTACCAGTCCCACTTATTCACCTACAAGTCCAAACTACTCACCAACGAGTCCTAGCTACTCGCCGACCAGTCCTAGCTACTCTCCTACGAGTCCCAGTTATTCTCCTACGAGTCCCAGCTATTCTCCCACGAGTCCAAGTTATTCACCGACGAGTCCAAGTTACTCGCCAACCAGTCCAAGCTATTCTCCAACGAGTCCAAGTTATTCACCGACGAGTCCTAGTTACTCGCCGACGAGTCCAAGCTACTCACCCACGAGTCCCAGTTACTCGCCTACGAGTCCTAGCTATTCGCCGACAAGTCCTAGCTATTCTCCGACGAGTCCTAGTTACTCGCCCACAAGTCCTAGCTATTCACCAACGAGTCCGAGCTATTCGCCAAGTTCACCAAATTACACTCCGGCCTCGCCATCTTACTCGCCTACCAGTCCATCCTATTCGCCAAGTTCTCCACAGTACTCACCTGCAAGTCCAAGCTACTCGCCAAGTAGTCCGAAATATTCACCGACGAGTCCGAGCTACTCGCCCACATCTCCTTCGTTCGCTAGTACTTCACCACAGTACACACCAGCCAGTCCAACGTACTCTCCAACGAGTCCAACATATTCTCCGACGAGTCCATCGTACTCGCCTAGCTCACCGCAACACACGGCAGCAGGAAGTACGAGGTACTCGCCAAGCAGTCCCAACTACTCACCAACAAGTCCCACATATTCACCATCCAGTCCTCAGTACTCACCATCAAGTACAAAGTACTCGCCAACCAGTCCCACTTACACACCAACAAGTCCAAGCTACTCTCCGACTAGTCCGACGTATTCGCCACCTGTCCCAGGCTATTCACCGACTAGTCCTACCTATTCACCAGCGTCACCAGCCTACGAAACAGATGATTAAGCTTCGCCCGAGGAGAAGCGTCTTATTGTTTCCCAGGAGTATTACCATCCACTTATCAACTTTACTATTTTAAGTTCACGTTTTCTATTGTTAAGATTAGAAAAATGTAAAATTGCTTTATTGTTAAGTCACGATACATTTCCAATATAAAATTTTGTAAACCAAGATAAAACAAATGTATTAAATATAATAGCCTGTAAGATATTTAATCCAGTGTTTGAGTCATCGTCACCGATAATCCTATCAATGATAATTATATCGTAAGAGTATCTGTGTAACCTCCATCTCTCCAATCGAGATCTATGATTTGTTTACGATATGCATCATATACGTATTTAGATTCTCAATTACACGTAGTACAGGTCTCTTCATTCTGAGGCTCCGATGTAGTCGCGTAGTACGTCGTTGTAAGTCTTCGTCCCTACTCCCACCATCTTGTTCTATCCTCACTGTTCAATAGTATCGTGTTACATGAGCAACGGGGGAACCGGTTGCACATTACTCTTTTTTACCAATGTTCACCAGTACGAATAGATGCGTTGCAGTGAGCGAGAGACCATGTACAGAGAGAATATTTTTCTTCTGTATAAGAAAGCGCATTCGGGTCTTTCCGTTTGTTTCGCGACACTCTGCATCGTTGACATCTTTGGCGTCTTCCCGATCATCGCTTTGCCACGGGCTATCATTCAGTGCGGTAAGTATCTCAAGTTAATTCCTTTGTGCTTTGCTTATGATTTTCTTTCCGAGAGAAGCCTTCGATTAAGTAACGACTCGGTTAATTAGTCACTATTATCATTTCATAGGCATATTCTTAGCTATTTCAAATTCTTTAGGATGGCTCGGAATACCTTTGGTCCTTGTTGTCTTCGGACTTCAAATATATACAGCTGCACTACTCGGCAAGTCTTGGACCATCGCCACAGCATTGGATCCAAACATTTCAAGAAAAAATCGGTTCGACACTTTCATTAGTCATGCTTTCTCCTTCTCGGAGCTTTTTACATTTTCAACCCCTTCAGCTATCCTCTTGCGGCCGTGACGGAGTTCACCCTGGGTCCATTAGCACGAACGTGCGTCACTGTGCTTTTGGATCTCACTGTGTTTGGAGGTGGTATACCAAACTTGCTTGTAGGTGCGTTGAGAAGATCTCCGATTTCAAAAAATTTCCTAAGATACTTGTTCCATTAATGGGTTATTGCAGCGTCGCAGAATTTACAGCTTTTCGGTCTTGAAGTGTCCCAACGCGAATTTGACCTTTCTTACTGTTACTGGTTGCTGATAGTAGGTGTATTGCTATGTCCCATAATGTGGCTCGGGAGTCCTCGAGACATGAAGTAAGACAGTTTACATTAGTTCCCTAGTCTTTGGTCAGCAGTAATAAACCACAAATTTCTTTCCTCTCGAGATGGCTGGCGTCTTGTTCCTGCTTAGTAGTGACTCTCACGGCTTTACTCATCTGGTGGTGCATAATATCGGATGAGAACCCTTCGAAGGTCCAGGCCATACCAAGTACACCTTCATGGGACAAATTCGTTTCAGCGTAATTTTCATCTTCGCTTAAGTAATTTTTATAGAAAAAATTAGAGGAAGGATTATAAAACTTAATATATTACAGGTATGGCATGTTGGCTTTTCAATTTGACGTCCATCCTACCCTCATGACTATTCAAGTGGACATGAGAAGACCCAAAGAAATCCAGAAGGCCGTTCTGCTTGCCTTCCTAGGTAAACTACCATTAATCGTTACTTGGCACTCTTGCTAAATCTACATCACTTCAGTCAGCGGATCCTTGTTCGGTATCACTGCTGGTTTGGCAGTATGGAAATATGGCGGGAGTACCACAGCAAATATTCTTCAATCAGTCCCAACCGGAATTGCCCTCAGTGCAGCAATTTTGTTGGCTGCCCTTCAGCTATGCTTGTCCAGCGCAGTGGGACACTCGGCCCTATTTCTTCATCTGGAAGACCAACTACGCGTCCAGAGATGTAAGTGAATCATCTAGGACATTAACAAGAAATGTCTTCAATACAGAAACATACTGTGCTCTCTTTTTCTATATCCGGTTGGCAGCTTTTGGCTGGAAGCGATGCGCCATTCGATCAGCTGTTGTGTTCCTGGGAGTTGCTGTAGGTGAATCAGTTCCACGATTTGACATTGTGATGGCCCTTATCGGCGGGACTCTTACCGGGCCTCTTGTTTTTCTTCTGCCGCCATTGATATATGCTCGTGCCAGAGCACTTTCCGCTTCCGGTACGCATTCAGCGACGCCTGAGATTTATTCAGCTTCGGAGAGGCGACCTGGTCAAGGATTGGACGTCGTGACGGATCCAACAGTTCATTCTCAGTCGGTTTACTATGGATTCCTGGATACGAAAATCAGTCGTAATCGTTACTCATATGTTTACTATGATAATGATGAATCCAGTGAATGTACTGATTACGATGAAGTAACTGGGGACTCGGATAGTCCCAATGATCTCCTTCTTACTCGACAAAGACTTCGTGACGACACTGGTGCCAATGATGACGCCGATGCGACCAGACCTTTAAGAGCTCGACGTTCGAGGATCGTTAACGACGCTCCTACATCAAGATCCGATTGCGATCTTTACTCCGCCATGGATTGGTTTGGATATTGCATCGTGATTCTTGGTATTGTCATAACTGTTTCCTCGACTTATATTAATGTCGTCAATACTATAAGATTCGTTCGGTTTACACCACCCTGTATCGTAAACGCCACCACTGCCGCGCACGCATTGAATTTTAAATAAGTTTGCATTACCTTTTTTTATAAAGTCGATATAAAATTCATAATAAATTAATGTCTAAAAATAATTGTCAAGTTCACGAAAATCTTCCACGATGAGAAGTTGGAATTTAATAGGGAGTCAGAGTGAGACAAGTAAATTTCTCTTCCTCGCGTGCAGTCGCCTCGAATTTCTATTTATTAGAGACTTCTTTTTTGGTTTTACGTATATAGACGCATCACAATCTGGGGTGGGTAAATTTTTTAAATTGGATAATTCGTAAAGCGTCGACATTCTACAGAGACAATTGCAGGGACACTGACGTTCCTCGTCTTTCAGTATGTCCCATTCCTTTGGCCAGGATGCTGGAAGAAAGGAGTACAAGTAATCGCGGATCGCTTCCTCTTGAGTTGATTCTTCCTTTTCATTATCTTCTGTTGTTCCAGTTGAAAAATCCACAGGTTTATTTTTAGGAGGGAAGTCATTCTTAAAGCTGATTTCTCCTACACTCGCTGGCGCCTTTCGGAAATGTTTATCGGTGAGGTTGTTATTTTTATACAAGAAAGAAGTTAATGATTCTTGACAGTCGTCACGTGATGATCCAGGAGGAAGGAAACGGACGAAATGATTAAAATGCTCGGAACACCGTGGTTTCCTGTTACCATTTCCCATCCTTACCGAATTTGGTCATTCGATATTTCTTATTATATGGAATTTGTACTATTTATTTAACCTTACCACAATGAGCTGCTATTTACTGCGAGAACAATTTTGTGTATTATAAATTCATATTTTCAACATAAACAGAGATTTTTTGACATTTTTTGTAAGATTTTGATTTTTTACACCGAATCGATGCTTCGCACAGGCCAAGTTTAGCTTTAGATACAATTAGAGTTGACAGATAGGAACCATTTTGAAGTCTTGACCATATCGATTAGTTTCGTTTTAGCGCAATCTGCAAGATTTGAAACATTATCAGATTGCGTATTATGAGATTGTGAATTAATCATAATCGATCTCGTTAAGTGGTGGCTGTCCTCGACCCACATGGCTTAGCCACGTGGCAAGGCTTGTCAAATAGTAATTTTTAGTTCTTTTTTTGTATATCTGTAAAATAGATAAAAATTTTAGTAGATATTCGTATCATTTGGTCATGATAATGGCGGATACCTGTAATTAGAACAGTAAAGAATCCTGTCTAGACATCAGATGATTGGTTATGTTCTTATTGATATTTACCCTTGGGATTACAAGATTTAAAAGTCTTCGAAAGTCTTTCACACATTTGAAGTTTGCACGTCTGGAAAGTGTTTCTCGGTGGCACAACTCCCTTGAAGATGTATTTATAAGCATGTCCGTAGTCTCTTTGGTGTTGGCGAATTTCTGTCAGCTGAAAATAATTGAAATAAATTTCATCAAAAAATCAGAATGATTTCTAGAGTCTGTACCTCTTTTATAGCCACGTCTAAATTGTGGTTAATGTTTGTACACATGTTTCTACAAATCTCCCATTCCAAATTAAGATTCATCACAGCATCCAACCTCTTCTGGATTCTACCTTGAATAGATTTGAATTCGGGTCTAGAAATTCGGGTCCCGGTATCAATTCCAAATGGTAGCAATTTCGATGCCCTTCGATCGTCTTGATCTTCCGCTCCAGGTAGAATTTTACGAGTTTTCCATTTTCCTCTTTTGGACGATTTTTTACCGTTTTTTAATTTCTCTTCAGATTTTTTCACTATTGTGACCGGGTGTCTAATTTCCTCCATCTTCACGGGAACTTCTATTTTCATAGTTCTGCGTCTGTCGTTTTTAAATTTGTGGTTTTACGTCTCCTAATTTATTGTCTTTACACACTATTTCAGAATCGGTAAACAAAAAAAGTCATGTTAATATTTCGAGAAGTGGACTACTATTGTTTTTACGTGTGTATTTGACTGAAATATTATTTCGAGAATTTCGAAGGACAAGACAGGCAACGATAATTCTTATCTATTGCTAATTTTTCTTCCAAACTCCTCTGCGGTTTTGGTCTGGATGATTTGAATGCGTCTGGATGTAACGTGGCTACCGAAAAATATTAATTAATCATTAACTTTGTCCGTTCACTCAAAGATGTAATTATATAAATTCTTACGTTCTTCCCGAGTTGGCAACATAGTTACGTAACCATCAGGAATTCTATTTTGCAGGAATAAGATCTGTGATTTTTCCTTCCTCCTATAATCTTCTATAGAATTTGATGAACTTTCCGTAATACTTCCGGAATTCAAAAACGTGTGAAATATTGGACATGGAATTACTACCTGAACTCAATACATGTATCAATAACTGGTGCAAGGAAAGAAAGAGTAATTAAAAAAATTGTATAATGACCTCTGGATATGGATTGGCATTGACATCTCGATGTCTAAGTGGACGACGTTCAAAGAGATTTAAATAATTAGTTTGATAAAACTCCTGCTGTAGTTTCACTTTCCTCACCTGCCAAATTCCGATGTAGCAGGATCAAATATTTATCAAATTTCCAATTTTACCTCTCGAATGAGTTCGTTGACTTTCTCATTGATTCTTTTACATTTCTCTTTGCATCCCTTGAGTACATCGTTCAGGTTCTCTACGAGCGTGTCTTGTTCTTGCAGTTGACGTTCAATCAAATCCAAATCCTGCCTCTGGACTTTCCTCGAAGAATCCTTGCACAGGCGAGTTTGTCTGCGCTATATAAAAAAAAGATCCCTTGGCTATTCATAATATTGAAACACAAATATCTTCGGAAAAATAAAATTTCATGCAACCTACTTTCAAGCAACCTCTTCGATGTTTCTGCAATTCATTAATTTTCATTCCTCCTTTCCGCGAATCACCTAAATCCAAAGTCATCATGATTTTTTAATTTAAACACGGAGACTTTGCATCACGTGTAACACACACATAAGTTCTGATGTGTGCGTTAAGCGCAATATTTTGTTTGCCGAGTATAAAGGATTGAAAAATTATTTCATATATTTAATTTATAAGGTCTGAAAAATTTTCTGCATGCTGCAGACTCGCACGCTTCGAGTGACGACAGCGACGACCAATCGGCATCGCGAATAAGACGCGACAGGATTTCGAGATATTTCACTTGTCAGAAATAGATCGATACGTGCAGATTCAAAAGTTTTCGTATAATGTCGCATGATTCGCAACTTAAAATGCTTACGAGTAATTCTGTCCTGGACCATTCGCGAGATCAATTGCAGGAACATACTGACAGCTTATTACTACCTGACGAATATAAAGACTATGAGGAGTACAGCCAAGTTCTGAAAAAGCTCCTATGCCTGCGAAAAACTTCGAAGAAACAACTTTCAGAAGTATTGACCTACCATAAAGAGTGTATGGAGATGTGTCGACAAATGTCGGAACGCTTGGAAATGGCCAACAGCGAGGTAGGAACAATTTCTGACAAATTATCCAAAGTTTCATTGGTCATCTTCACTCTTTGTGTTCTCACTAATTATTCAATCAATTAATTCAAAGTATACATTTCCATCGTAGGTGCTAAAGTGTGCAGCCGATACGAACAAATTAATAAAAATTGGACAAGAACCGATTCCGTCCACGATAAAAAATCAATTGCAAAGACGTTCGGGCCACGTGGTACAGGGAGAGAATAATATGGAGACAAAAACGTCTTGTAAGAAGAATAAATTGCAAGACTGGTCCGAAAGATTGGAAGGATGCTGCATATCGCCGAATTGCTTGAAACGGCCTTGTGATTCCGAGGAGTGTGCTTGTCGTGACGTGGGAGAAGTTTATGCGATGGTCAATTGCGGACTGTAGTCAATATTTAATGTGATTTTTAGTTTTTCCTAATAAATTGTGATAATCGAAACACAAAGCAATAACCAAATCGATACTAAGTGTACTTCGTGTCATAAAAAATTACTCGAAAAGAAGGATTTCCTAATCCTGCCCAATATTTGTTGAATCCGTTACGGATTTTCACAAGCGTTATTAATAAAAGTTTAATGGCCGATTTTCAAAAATGGATAATGCCAAAGTAAATATTACAAATAAAACGGAACGTTTGAATTGTCCAAATTGTACTGTGATAAAAATGCTTCTGGAATCTACCGAACGTGTTCGAAAGCTTCAGCAGAGAATAATATTCTTACAGTCGTATGGCCAAGGTATCCTCTAGACAAAACTATCATGAGGTTTTAATTCAATAATTAAGTTCAATGTATTACAAGTAAAGAACCATACCATATATGTATGTTATAAATTTGTTAACGATTCAGAGCCAGTGGAATTTGCGAAACGTATTCTTCAAGAATTGAAAATGCAAAGAAAAGAAATGTATGCTGTTATGTCCGCCGTCCGTGGAATTTTCCTTGAGCGTTTTATGGTGAAAGATTTTGTTATTTTTTCGGCTGCGTATAATATCTAACGTGGTTATGGTTCTATGTCTATAGAATGAAGCCTTCGGTACTGATAAGAAGAAAGGAAATTCTAAAAATAAAATATGTCAGGATAATGCTTGTAATCGTCGTGCTTTTTTCATTAAACGCTTCGCTAATAAAAATAAGGAAAAGTATACGGTGTAAATTCATACGAGTGAAAAGTCTAGTTGCCATGCATTAAATTGCAAGTATTTAATAAATCCAACTTCCATGAACTTAGGCTGATAAGAATAATTATGTGTAATAAATCGTGTAGCATTCTTCGTTAGTCACGTGGTTCGCTGGTAAATATCGTAAATAAATAGAAAACCCACTAAAGTCAATCGAATTTCCTAATCTTCGAAAACCTGAAATCATGAACAATCAGAAAATGGTAAATGTTCAATAATACTTTATGTATTTACTTACAAAAAATATATTATAAAACGGGTCCACAGGTAATCCCTAATCATTTGGTAGGACAGATTCAAGAAGAATTTAAGAAGCAAATTGAAGAATTGAAAAAGATAGAAGAATTTATGTCAATGGTCGATGAAATGCAAATACAGTTTCTGGATTTGTCGAATGATCATCAAAAATATAATTGTGGAGCTAAGAATATTTTCGGGCAGAAGAAAGTTCCATTTATTTGTGTACACAGGCCAACAGGTCCGTTGAGAAACGTTGAAATGGTAAACCAGTTTGAAGGATGTCAAAGAGGACAGTATGAAAACCAGCCGAACTGTTTAGAAAAAAAAAATCGGTATGACATCGAAAGAAGAATCGATTGTATTAATGCAGAAATTCGTACAGCTAAATTGGTAAGATTCTACCGGGTTATTCAGGCCAAACGTACCACCTGAACATGCATGTTCAGGACGGCATTCAGCATATGGCGTGTTTGGGCTAAAAACAGGGTGTGGATTTATGAGGTTGGTCGATCGAAGATTTAACCTGTTTCACATTTTGGTAGCTTCTAGAAAATCCTCCACCGCCGTCAATTCTCGACAAAATGGTAAAAGATATAAGAGAAGAGAAAGAAAGTACTGAATCAAGTCCTCCCCGAAAATGGATTTCCGTATGGGGTGATGAGTGCAGAAGATCGTGTTACGGAATCAAAAAGAAGCGTGGCCTTTTTTCAAAAATGGCTAAATGGAAAAAAGCTGCAAATTTAAAATGACATTTCGACAACACCCAGTACAATGTATAACGCGAAGTTTCTTCTTCGACTCAGGAATAATATAATATTCCGATCTTACGTTTTTTATAAATTTAAATATACGTACAAACTAATCAATCAATGCCAAATTGTCGGTACTTTAGAACTATGGAAATTTATGAAAAAACAGATTCCTGCCATTTATGTAAAAAATTTAATGTGGAAGAATTAATCTCAGAACTGAAGAAAACTCAAGATCAATTGATTGAATCGATAGAATCATTGAAACTAAAATATATCCTGGCCGTAAGTATTTACAAAATTAATGTTATTAAAATCATGTATTCACTTTAAATATTTTTATATAGCCAGTACCAACAAAAGTTGAATACAGTACCAAAAACAGTCTAGATAAGGAAACCTCAATGGAATCCATTAACTTTCCTGATCTTGTAAATGACAGCAAGGACAAGTGAGATTAAAAATATTTTTTGAATGACAAAATGAATAATGATAACATTGTGTATCTTTCACAGTACTTTCTACAAGCTGGACGATAATCGGGAGTCAGAATCTTCACCTGAAAGTAACTTATTTATTTCTGATAGTTTTCTATATTGTAATTGGATAATATTAGGGACAGGATCAGACAATAAAAGAAATAAATAAACAGAGGGGGAACTCCACGTGGAATGATTCTCTAAATTATTCTTAGCATCCCCTTATCAAGTGATTCGTTTGTATCCTTCGACAATTGGACCAAATTGTACAAAGAGTAGAAGGACTCGAATTAGGCGAAACACGAATTACGCTAGGAGACAAGAACAACGTCAACGTCAGGGCAGGAGATTTTGTGGTTGTTTTTCTGGACCAGTGAGAAAGGACAGCAATAAAGAAATACTTTGATATTCCAGTACATCGCTGTAAGAAAAATATACAAATGAATTTTATAAAGGTGAAGGTAGAAGACAATCGAATTCCAATGAATGTATCACGTTAACGTAGGATTATGAATATGAAAACTGAAAATGTATTATTTTTAAATGTGTCACGGATTGATTTAATTAAAATCTCACGTAATTCATACTAGGTTAATTGGTCCAGCATAATTAGGCACGATGTCGCATCAAGAAGTATCGACAACGATTGAAAAGAAAAGTAAAGGCTGCTGCTATCCCCCATGGATATTAGAAGCTGTCAAAGATGTGGTGTGTCGTACGAATTTTTTGGAAGAACAGGTAATAAGGATTTTTTCTTTGCGAGAGATGAAAAAGTTCTTAAAGCTTTGTGAATGTGCAACAGGTACAGCAGCTCGAAGAAAATTTAATGGTCGATCCGTATTCGTTGGAAGATTTGGATGGAGCTCGAAATTCGCTGGATTTTCAAAGCGAACGGACCGATAGCTCCGATTCAATAATTCAACAGATCTGTCAACATAAATCGGAAATACAAAGACTCCTAAAGATGCTCTGCAAAGACAACGAACATCGTGTGGGAGATGGCTGTCAATTGAGAGTAAGTTAAAAAAATTATCTTGCGCTTGACTTACTCGATTCTCCATATTTCTTAGGAATTTTCCATAAACCTCATGTCTCAAAATTCAAAACTGATAAATGGAAAATGTCCTAGATGCTCTCAAAAGATTTTGAAGGACGATGAAACAAGAAAAAATGAAACAGGAAGACAGCGAAGCAGACTTGGCAAACTCTTTAAAGCTTTTCGTCGACAGAGATAAACGACTATAAAATATTTGACAAGTTTCTGATTTTATAATAATTATGTGAATGAATTGTGTTATTCAAAAAATTAATAAAAGATATATAGGATTTTAATTTAGTTATGATCGATTTGGACATCGTTTTAAACATCGCGTGTTTTCTGGCCAAATATGAAAGCATGGTCGCTTTCTAGTTGTCGATTTGTTCTCTTTTGGTTGTTTGCCTTTTTTATCTGTCTTTTGAGTGCACTTCTTGATTACTGTCAAAGGCTTAGCACCACAAGGTGGCTCGGGATGTGGTCCGCAGGTGCAGTAAGGCTGTCTGTTGCCACTGCAACAGCATCCACCGTAACTCTCTTGATAGTTAAAGACCTTTTTATTTTCAACCGATTTTTCCATAGTTTCATTCATGAGGGACTTGTTGACGGTCGAAGATATATTGCCTCTTTCAAGAACATTTCTAGTTTCGCCCGAATCTAGAATGATATTCATACGCATTTAAGAAAGTTCCAATAAGAATCGTACCACAGCGAAATACTTACTGTCTTCAATTATTTTTAAATAATCCTTTTCCGTCTGGAATTCTTTCTCAATCATTTTGTTCTTACGATGATCTACCGCTTCCCGAATCGCATTTTCATTCGTGTTTTTGTCTTCACGAAATTGGACGAGCGGGACCGAAGACAGCGGAGGAGGTATACTTGGAAGATTAAGATTAGCTCCTTGCTTTAAGCACGGGCAGTTTAAGGTCTAAAGGAATATCAGTTAAGAAAATGTTCGCGACATAAATATCAGCAGGGAAGATAATACAACAAGATTACACTTTGATAAGAGGAGCAGGGCGAATTCTCGACATTCTGCTTGAAAGACTTTACATCATTGTATCTGATATTCGAAGAGCAGTCACGTGACCTTTTAATAAAATTTTTATTTTCCAGCCGATCGATCAATTCTTCGAAAACCGACGTACATTCCGATCGACTCTTCATAGTCTCTAGGCAATCGACCAGTGTTGCCAAAACTTCCGGTCTTGCAAGCTAAATAACGATTTATCTAATTGCAAGTTACTTTAGCATTAATGATTCTATATTGGCATGAACCTTCTTATCCTCAATTGTATGTGGATCGATCCTATCGTCTTTCGTTAATTTTTCATCCTTCTTTATTTTCCCCCATTTCTTCTTTTCTCTACACTTTGACATTTTGCTCGAACTTTTTTTTCGTTCGATCTCTCGCGAATGTTCTGCTCTGCCAGTGAGCACCTTCTCGTCGCCCTTGCTGCAGGGTATACTGACGTTATCGATATTCGAACGATCTTCTAAACATTTATTCACAATAGTCGTCAAGTCTGTCCTCGCCTCGCGCAGTTCGTTTATCAGTGCGGTACATAGCTGGATCATCTCTTTACACTCCGTTGATGTTTTCGTTGCATTATCATTCGACGAATTCTGATCCAAGAGTGTCCCGCAAGTGACAGCCTTCACTTGAACGTTCTTTTCCTTTATTTGGCTCTTCAAACTTTCCAGCGATCTGTTCCTCGAGCACGCTGTACTCCCTTCGGAACCGTTCAACGCATTTTTTACGGTTAGATTTTTAATTTATTAGGATTAGTTACTCACCTGATTTAGTGATTGCATATTTGTCATCAAGATTGGATATTTCAGGAGCAATCGGACAGGAGGCAGCTCCAGAGCGAGTGAACTGGGAGAAATGATACTCTGGTACGGTGACTGGGTAAATCTGGTAATTGCAAGGAGGTACCGTTTTCGGCGGGCTTTTTAAATTGTAAGAGGATTCGCCAGTCACAATCGTGAAAAAGGGTCCGCAGTCTTCAGCATCATTTATTATGTCACCCTCCAAGAGTTTTACCTTTGGCAATACATACGAGGAATTTAAAAAAAAATTTTATTTTCCTGATTATTACCTTTTTACGGAGATCGGCAGTGCGTTTTCGCACTATCTCGACTTCGTTCCCGAGACAAGCTGATTGGCATAAATCGCAAAATTTGTACACGTCGTAAGCCGCATACATTTCTCTTTCCTTGTTACATTTAGAAATATCTTGGAGAGTAATAATTTATTCTAATGCTTCACTAACTAATCTAGAAGTTTTGTAAAATAATCCATACGAAATGAAGAGCACTGTAATTTCATTAATTTCAAATTGTTAAGAATCATTGAAATTTGGTTAGCGTCAAAATGTATTTTTCGAAAACAGGGTTGTCAAATATTGATATTTTTTATATTCTTTATCTTTCGGTTATCAGCTTGTTTTACAAGTGATGTTCATTCGCGACAATTTCGCGCTGTGTAGCGCAACCAACCATCAAATGTATATTTCGGTATCATACTAATACTTATTAAAAAATTGAAAAATTTAAACAAGATTTGAAATGTCCAAAAAAAGTATTCCAAATTCAATCATGTCCTGTGGTGATTGTCAAGACTGTCGATCCCAATTAAAAGCGCAACAAAATTTACACGATTCGATAACAAGCCTATCCAGCAATCAAGATAAAGATATTAAAAATTCTAACCTAGAGCCTTGTCACGGGGAAAATCAATTTTGTGAGAAAGTACCAGAAAGGAAATTCTTTGATTTCTGCCGGCGCCTCCTCCTCTGTCAGAAGGAAAGAAAATAAACCGAGGAGTAATTTCGAGTGCTGGCACTGTTACCAGCAAGAAAAGCAAGAAAATCTCGTAGATGACTGCAAAAACTTTCATGTGGATTGCCAAGAAGCGAGGAGGGATAATACTTACGACTGCTGGTGTCCACCTTGGAAATCCAAACGTCTTTTTCGTCTCTACCCGATTCCAGAATTATCCTGGAATAAATTCGGCCGCTTCTCCACGTGCGGCCTTGCGTCGTCCTTATGCCTGAATCGACGACTCTACTACGGTCGCGCCTATAGAAACCGGCGCAGGCGACGCTGTGCCGGTAGAAAATTATTCAATTGGACTGGAATCTGGATGTCGTCTTTCTCGCTGAAAAAGTCTTCGACTGTCAATGAGAGACTGGCAGGCTGATCTTGGATCATTTATTAATTTCTCGCAAAGTAACAAAAGGCTCGCAATACTCTGGCGTATCGATTAATATTGCTTACAGATTACAGAATCGATTGGCTCAATATTTTAACGAAATGCAATCGCGGCGATCGTAGCACGTGTGCACGCATATACAAAACCAGCATCATACGAAAATATTCCGCGTGCCAGAATCCTAAACAAACAACACGTCATCCGTATACATCCATATAGCTAATTACGACGATCGATCGCGTTTTTCGTAATTACATCAAGTATTCCTTTATTTGAGAAAAATACTATTTACATTGCACAGTTATATCACTAGAATTGCTAGAGAGTTAAGAAAACATGATTTGCCAAAAGGAGAGAGAGAGAGAGAGAGAGAGAGACAATTGTCTTGGATCCTGATTCTCGCTCATCGGTCGCATCCACAAATTCAAAATCAGACTTCAAGAGGCACCAGTCAGAAAGTATTAAATTTTTTAAAATCCCGACAGTAATAATTACCACTTTCAAATTACATTGATCCAAGGCCATCTCGAAAATTTTCAATTTAGTCCTGTCGAATCGTATTAAAACAAAAGATCCCGTACTTGGCCGTCCAAAAGGATCCAAGCCAAAACTCGAATACAGAGAATCTCGAATAAAATTGTCATGATTTTTGAAACTTAAGTCTAAAATAAAAGAATTGCCAATCGTTCGACAGAGACACATCGGTTAACATTGTGCTCGGTCCAACGCATTGAGCAATTCTCCTCTTTACTCTCCACAGCTCCATTCGCACGAAGGACAAATATTTATGTAATACGAACACGCAGCCACATAATCCTTCGGCCACGTTTATATGCATACGTTGCTAAAACGTATCGAGAGCAGTAGCGTGAATCGTATAAGTATGTATTTAACATCGCGCAAGAACGAGATAAAAATAAAATGCCATGGATTTTTTCCATTTCGTGCAATTAGAGCCGTGAGAGAATTAATTTAAAATCTATTAAAAATCCGATGACGGCTATTAATTTTTACAAGCGGATGCAACTAATCGTAAGTGTGAGGTGCATTTACACAGGCTCTAATGTATAAATGATTTCTTGCTGGCGATTGTGTTTACTCCAGTGAGCCTTGCGAAAAGGATCCGCGGGCATGACTGAGCTCGCAGTGACCAGGTGACTGTGTGGATATTGTTATTATTTATTCTTTTATCCAACGGAAGATAAAACGCAAAACGTTCTATCCGGTAGCGGCGAACGGCCGATTCTTCTTAAGTACTGAATACACTATAGTAATCGGTATGTGCAGTTACATTAGCATTACGTTTACACCTATTGCGCGGATTAATATGTCTTCTGCCATTTTTCGTTTTCATTGTCATTCACCTATTGTCGATGACCACGCCCAAGAGCTCCATTTTATTATTTATATCGCGAGATACTAATTCACTATAGCGTAACGTATAATTCACGGGAAAAAACTGCTTGATGCTTGATCCTGGCCGATGAGAAGTGAAAAGGAAAAGAGAGAGCATGCCTGTGAAAGGTGTCCGCTGTAAAATCGAAGAACGATATAAAAATCGCAGAAATCGCCTGCGTCGTCTACGTAAATCCATGCGTATTGACGCGTATGAACGTTATCTTTTTTTCTTCGTCCACCATTTAAATATCCTTTTTCTTTTCCTGTAAATACTTAATATAAAATATATGTATGTATCCTTAGGCTCGCTAAATGTCAAATATATATATTCGAACCTGTGGCGCGCACCATGGAGAAGCTCGCGCGTCTTGTCCGGCGTCCGCGATTAAATCCACAAATCGCGTAGATATCTCGCTTCTCATATTGTTTCTCCCTTTCACTCGTTCTCTTCTTCTCTTTCTTCTCCACGACACGTTGCCATTAGTTCGTTCCCTCTTTCGTTCTTTCGAAGATTCAACGCCAAACAGTTCGCCCTAATATACGCACTTACGGACAATCGTTACAAACAATTCATTGCATATATACAGAAATTGTTACGGTATACATTGACAACCGTAACGACGATATACATCAAAACATCCTGTTAAGTTCATCTCATTCATTTTTAACGTACCGCACGAGTCACAATCTATGTGTCTTCGCGCTAGCACTTTCACGCGTTTCCTTGGTCCTCGCGACTGGCGAGGAGCCAGCGGCCGACGCACTTCTCCTCTACTTCCTCTTTGTCTGTTTTTTATCTCTTTCTTGTGGGTTACGCGCCAATCTACGTAGCACGTGCCGCGTAGCTTTCCGTGCTGTTAGTACAATTATCATTCGGCAGCCCTGATTTTATCGTGCTTCGTCGAGTAAACCAAATGGAGGACACGTCCGGCAGACTGCACGTATTAAAGTAACGAACCGAGGGCGGCTGGTTCCAGGAGAAGCTCTCTATGTTGGATTTTATAATTTACTCAAAATTCGAGTGGAGTAACAAGCGGAATTATAATTCTAATAAGCGCTTAATACGATGATATTATAATAATGGTAAAATAGCTGAGTAGTAAAATAACGTTAGACTAATACCCTTACATACCAGGTGCAGTGCGACATCTTAGAATTGACAGTTTATGTGTCATCATTATTTATCATTGACAGTGTATCGTTCCGCCAATTAATCACTCTCTCCCTCGCCTGCATCTAATGACGTAAGATACTTAATATCGCGTCATTATACGACTACTTGTATTTCCCCCTTTTTTCTTTTAAGTTTCCAGTTACTTTCCATTATTTTGTGTGACTCTCAGATATAAACTAAGTGTAGAAAACGACCCGCGATTCTATTATTGAAAGCATAAATATTGGTTGCTGTGGTAGAGAAGAGGTAATTTTTACGGTTTTCACGACAGTGGTTACTCCTACGAAGCTTCCTTGGATTCTTTATGATTATTTTGTCTTTAACGGAAGCAAAGCATACGAGATAGGGGTTACTTTGAACAGCGCGTCTAATCGGTCATGATATGACGATATATCGAATGTGAAACTGTCACAGGGATCACGGAATAATTTTTCTTCGTATATACGTGCTGAGCATCAAGCAGTTACGGGTGAATCGCCAAGAAGAAAAGTCAACTCGACCTCAAGAGATATGGAACTTCCTAATGTAAAATAAATAATGAATTTCGGCAACGCGGTAAAACTCTTTCTCATTTCATCTCAGAGTGAAAATTATGGGTAAATTATCGAAAATCGAGTCGATATTGCAAACGATAAATCTAACAAAAGTTTACATCATGACGTTCTGTCCGTTTATTGGTTCCAGTTCCTTCTGGTGGCTGTTACTGTTTTCTTGCAAGATTAAACGGACAGAACGAAGTATTTCGGGACATTCACGAAATTCGTGATCGCGCTTCGATACGGCACGGCTACATCAGCAAGAGAATACGAATAACAAGGATCGATGGCTCGCAACGAAGCTCAATTAGCGATGGTACGGTTAGTTAAATAATACACGTAATTATATAGTAATTAGCGGAAATAGCGCGGATGAGATTCTTTGGAGGAGTTTCACAGATTGGAGTAGGAGAAGAGAGTGTTCATCGCGCGTCCTTTGCAGTCAACTTTTCTATTAGCTCCTGTAAAGGAGCTAATTCTCGTCTATCTATCAGATTGAACTCCTGTGAAAAACAACTTTCCGTTAGAATTCCGGTGAAACTATGTTTCTTCGCATTAGCGTCTATCTCTTTTTTGTCTTTCACGACGCTCGACGTAGTTGCCTACTGCGGAACCAAAAAAAAATATATAATAGAAAAATATTGCGTTACCTGAACGAAGAAAATGAAGTGCTTGAACGACGTGTTTAGGTGAGCCTCCTCACCAAGTTGAACCACTTGGCTGAAGTGCTGATGATAAATATGGGCGTATACCCTGAATAATCGCTTCAATATTGTTTTGGCAATTGAAAGGAAATTTTTAGGGAATGGTACTCCTGTACAGAAAATCAAAAAGTTTTATTTATAATGTGTCTTGTAGAAGATGATACATTAATTGATATATTTGATGCTTACCAATTTTGGAAGGGAACAATGTTTCATCATCCAGCTGATCTTGTACCCATGTCATCAGGTAATCAATGTACTTGGGTGCAGAACACTTGATTGGTTTCTTGACAGTATGACCATCAGCCCAGTGATATTCGTACTTTGGTCCTGCTGACATTATTGGACAACTTTCTTCTGTACAGAACTCCGTAATAGTACCATATAACATGTTAATCTGATTGAAGAAATCGACAGCTAGGGAAACAAAAGAATGTATAATAGACTCTTATACTTGCAACATAATGAAATAATATTATATTCCTGTCAATTAAAATATTTGATTTTTTATATCACTATCCACTTACTATTAACAGCGACCCATTCATTGAGATCCTCTCCTTCAGGCAACATAACAGCAAGCCGCAGATTGCCAGAGCCAAGAGTGGCAGCAGCATGTTTCATGAGATCATACTGATGTGTCCCCTCAGGGATATTTTTCTTTGGCTTAAATGTTTTTGAAGATCGGCTTCCACTGAAAAACCAATACACTGTTAAACGTGACTGTCCAATTCACATTCAAGGAAAGTTTAGTGCCTATAAGAATAAACCTTGAATATATCTAGCTTCAAGGATACTACCCATATCAAGATAGTAGTTTCATTTAGATCTACAACTTTTAAGGAAAAATAAAAAAGGAGCGATGTATTTTTAGAAAAGTATCGACGCATCATACATATGAATTCATGTGTAGGTCAAGAACCCGAATTGGTTATCCGTAGGGACCTGTCAATCTTTGAATACGGACGAATCCTTTGAAGGAGTGATTTATTTTTCCATAATGCAAATTGTTGATGACACATCGATTTTCCGAGAAAAACCTAGTGAACAATGCCGTTTTTAATGTCCAAATTTCATTAATATTCCTTTGCGTCAACGAATCTAGCGAGGAGTCACAAATGTTCTTTTTGCAGGCTTCAAAGGGAAAGTCGATTTCGAGCGCAGAACTTACAATAGGAAGCTCATCGTGCCGTCGTGTTTGATCCTTCGAAAGGATGATCACCGGTGCGAATTGTCGCCTTCTTCGCTGAACGGTAAAACCGCATAAAATTTCAACAGACGACGTTACGACAATCACTACTGGCTCGCTTGTTAACCGATCAGTATTGAGCAATGCTCAGACAGGCACGAACTAGACAGACTCAGTACAGGACGTTTTGTCAACTGTCCGTGATCCGTTCAGATTCGTCGACTGCACTCCGTTGTCCGTTCCCTTCACACGGGATTCATTTCCCGATGATCTGCGTCACGTCCGCTCTTACGACGTGAAGACCAGTGAGGACGTGACTACAGCCAAATATAAGAGAAAATATTATTGCTCTTAGTACTCCTTCATTTGAAAAAATTGGTTAACTTTAAGAAAGAAGGGAACAGACATTTTGTGGATACCTACTCGATCGGAAATATTTGTTCTTTAAAGTGCGTAAAGTTTTATTTGTCACTAGTATTTGACATTTCATGAACGAATTTTTCAAACGAACTCGAGGGTCTGTTTTGAAATTTGTTAGATCATAATTTTTGCAAATACCTCGATATATAAATTTTGGTAGCTTTTTATTTTGCAAAATATAATATTTACTTTTCTATTCCAAGTGCTTTTCTTAATTACTAGTATGTAATTCCTTAGATATAAAATGCAATAATAATTTATGTTGACCAATGAGATTCTTTAATGCTCGAAGCGACAGAAATAGCCGAATATCCGATTCCTAACCTTCGGGTGATCCGTCATATCCGGTTGCGTAGCGCCATTTTGCCGATCGGTACTTGATGCGTAGTGTCGGTGGATGAGTAGGCGCTGTCAGCTTCTCGTTTGCGGTTAAAGTACACGTTTTCGAAGCTCAACAGCATCGAATATTATTACATAAACTATACGTGAGTAAGCATACGTGAGCATTATTGTATATTTTATTTGCTGGTAGAGAAAAGTCCAATATTTTGTTAAGTCGTTTTAACGTTTTGGAATCTCAAAAGGTAGCTTTATCGTTGAGGAGAGAGCGAGCATGTTTGAAGCGTCCCTTTCAAAAACGCCATTTTTTCTTCGTTATAAAATAATATTGATTACATTTTTCGCATTTATTTATTGATAACTTGATAATAAAGAATTCTTTGATGTTTCTTCAAGTTTTTTGTACATAACAGCAATTTATGTTGCCGGTGATCTCAAGTATAACACGGTGTCGCCCATATCTCACGCAGTTACATTAAACGGCTCAAACGTCTCGTAATTTTTGGTGGCTAAAATTTTATAGTTCGATAAATAATACCTATTCTGTTAAAGAATTCCCTTTTTCCAAATTTTGCTTCAGTTCAAGAAGCGATTTTACTTTAACGTTTTACAATGAGTTAAAGAATCGTTTCGAAAGAAATCGTTAATATTCTGGGTAATTTATGTATCTACATTGTATATGAACAGGGCAAGTATATGTCGAACGGCAGTGCAGATCAGAACGATAAGGAATACAATCCTCAAAAGGACAACTACAGCATGTCGAATGATGGTGGAGATCATGATGATGAAGGATATGTTGTTAAGTTACGAGGACTACCCTGGTCTACCACTGTGGATGAGATTATGAAGTTCTTTAGCGATTGCAGTATTTCTCATGGAAAGGCTGGTATTCATATGACAATGTCCCGTGAAGGGAGACCAAGTGGTGAAGCTTATATAGAAATGGAGACGGAAGATGACATTGAGAAGGCTTGCAAAAGGGACCGAGATCACATGGGTCATCGGTATATTGAAGGTCAATACTTTACACATACCTCATATTGTATATACAGTTAGATGAAGGAAAGAGAGGTTCTAATCGACACTGCATATTATACTTCCAGTTTTCAAGGCAAAGCGGGGTGAAATGGAATGGGTTGTCAAGAGGAGTGGTTTAAATTTGGAAAATGCAATGGATGATGGCTGTGTCAGATTACGCGGGTTACCATTTGGGTGCTCCAAAGAGGAGATCGCACAATTTTTCTCAGGTATGAGAGTTAATATCCACTGAATTACTCACCTTCTTTAATTATTGTATTGACCATTTTAATTATTATTGGCAAATGTCGTTATTTTGATTATACTCATTAGTCAGTGTACTAATGAAATGTTGTGTCTTGTATTCAGTTCAATTCTCGAGAGAAAGTGTTAGTAAGATCATATTTCTCTTACAATCTTATAAAATAACATATCAAATCACAGGGACTAAAACTTTTCAATGATTATATTCTTCAATGACTGAGAATCGAGAATTTCTACAGTACCATACGTAAACTTGCACATTACATTTAAATATCTCTCGAGTGTTTATTTTTTGAAAAAGAAGAAAGAGTATAAGATCCATGCAAACCAGTTATAATAACTATGACTTATTCGCAATTATATTCTGCCCTAGAGGCTCAGATCAGTACTTCAGTTAAGATTTAACGCGCATTTAGAATTGCAACGAATAAACGAACGAAATGATCTCATTACGTAGTTGAATGGTGCCATCTACGAGATGATTCGTGATAATGGCTTTCCAAGAAGCAATTCTAAGAAGCGGTTAAAACTTGACTGATATTTTGATTGCGACGATAGGGCTAATGAAATGTTGCTCTGTAAGGGTTGTTGATAAGTTGACGATACTTTAATATGTAATGGGTGTTACGCTACAATGTGGTTGTTTGATTATGTGTGGGTCAGGGTTGGAGATATTGCCGAACGGGATTTCGCTACCGACAGACTACACGGGCCGCAGTACTGGGGAGGCTTACGTTCAATTTGTTAACAAAGATGTTGCGGAGCGCGCTCTGCAGAAACACAAGGAAAAGATAGGACACAGGTGGGGCACTGACGCTAGCTGGGTTTGGGTATACATTATGATTTTTCAATATCATTTTACGATTGTAGTACATGTAGGCCTATCCATTTGTTAGTCGATAGTGGGAAACAGTTTTTACGTAGAGGCAGTTCCTTTACCATCTGCTACTCGTACTCGATAAGATACAATCTCCACGTCCTTACCAGCTGATCACGTACCGATTGTGTCTTCGACTTAATGATTTAATTATTTCGCATCGTCCGAACTCAAATGAATTTTCAATTGTTTGAGATTCAACACTGCCTGTACTCTAAACATCCCAATAAGAATTGACTATCGTTCCGGTCATTCCAGCATCTCACGATGACTGTTTTTGTCTTGTGGTTAAGAGGCTAAGTTTAAGTAATGGTCAGATTAACTGGTAATTGGTAAGTACGTCGTCTCGACTTTTTTCGCCATACTGGCGTACAAACGGGAAGTAATGGAAGAGTTTCCAAGCCCGTTTCCCACTCTCGGCCGGCATCGCAAAATAGAGAAGCAGCCGCGTTCGAAATTTTAAAGAGAATTCGAAACAAAAAAAAAGAGAAAAGGTAAACAAGAGGAAAAAAAAAAGAAAATCTAGTCGCATGTAAGCAAAGTACTGTTGGCCCGACCGAAACCTGTGGGTGGGCGCCGGGCGGGAGGTACCCCCTTACACCAAACGACACCAAAATCCCATGGGAGGTGGGTAGGGCTACCCCAAGGCATTTCGCCGTGGGAGGGTGGGCACTCCGGAGGTAGTAGCCATCACCTTAATTTCACACATTTATTTAACAATTGCAATTGCACTTTTCATCCTGGTTCCATCATATTTGTTACAATCGCTTCCAAATCTTATTGCACTCCCTTATGTATTCCTTCATTTAAAATAAATACTGCTGTCCAGGACGGTGGAGTCCAATTGTAATTGTACCGTACTACAAAGGTTTATCAGGGTCACATTGATTTGTCGCTGCACGACGTTAGCAAAGGAGGGCGAATTCATGGGACATGAGTATGCATTACTTCTATTATATTTTGCTACTGTCTTTTTGAGTGGCAAGAGGCCATCTGGTTATTATAGAGCCAGAACGATACATCCATTTACCACAACTTAATCTAGCTCAATGCAGATATTCCTTCCTACCATGCTATTTGATATACCTCTAATGAAACTGATTAAACTATGAAGTATACTAATCTGTTGACAGATTATACTTAATAAAGAATTAAGGGCAAAATTGAAGAGTAAAAATAATGTGGCTTGCTCTTGCTCATTGTGCGTTAGACTGCAGTTTGAGTAGTATTATTAATTTTTTAAAAGGGAGGATGAACATCTATATCTTTACTACGGCTGTTGCTCTATTAGAAGATTGAGTATTATAATCTGTTTCAAGAAGATATAGTACTATTTTCAAGAGCCAGCCAATAAGATCAATTTGATTGATAAAGTCGCGTAGAATTACGAGATAGAAACGTCAAGGCTTCATTAAAATCCTCTTGAAAAATGCTTTGATACGTCCAGTTCGACTATATACGATCGACAATAATCATCGCGTGGAAGGGAATCTCGAATTTTGACAAATGTACCTCGGTCCCCAACAGATACATCGAAATCTTCCGAAGCAGCTTGTCGGAAGTGCGTGCAAGTATCGGACCGAAGATGCGCGGAGGTCCGATGGGCGGATTTAATCAGAGACCAGCTCCTTACGATCGTGGTGATCGATTCGGCGGGATGAATCGTTTTAGTAACAATGGCAGAGGATCCAGAAACAGAGGTAAACATTGTTATTCATACCTTCTGTGTCAGAACTTTTGAAACGGCAAAAGAATTTACAAGAAGTGTTGGAAATTACTTGGATTATGCGTTTGTAGATTTTGACGGCGGCCTATGGGGCAGTGGGAATAACTTTGGATCGCGTGGTGGAAATATGGGTATGCGTGGTAGCATGGACATGAAGGGCGGTAATTTCAGAGGAAGTGGTGACAATTGGAGTGGTAATTCCGGCATGCACTGCATACACATGCGAGGATTGCCATTCAGGGCTACAGAACAAGACATAGCCGATGTAAGTTAATTTAGCTATTACGCGATTACTTGAGGTCTTATATTTTCTTGGGGAAAGGTAATCTTGTTATTCTACATTTAATGTGTTTTTTGTTTAAAGTTTTTCAGACCTGTTGTGCCGGTAAACATTCGAATTATTTTGGAAAATAGTGGTCGGGCCTCCGGAGAAGCTGATGTCGAGTTCGCTACGCACGAGGAAGCTGTTAAAGCTATGTCCAAGGTTTGTTGAGAGGACAATATTGTTCTGCCATTTTTAAATATAAGATATATTCCTTTTGCGGTTTGATTTTAATATATGTATTTTTTACAGGACAAGAGTCACATGTCTCATAGATATATCGAACTGTTCTTAAATTCCTCCAGTGGTTCCAGCGGAATGTCCCTAGGTGGAATTGGAAACTTCTGTGGCGGTAGGTTGTTGTATTTTTTGAATATTTATACTCGAGTGTTTTTTTTGTTTTAATTAGAATACTAAAGTTTTCACGGATCGAATTCCAGGTTTAGGTAATAACTTCAGGCCAGGTTACTCTCCAAACAACCGAGGATATAGCAGTCAGTTGGGAGGCAATAATTATAACAGCTTTTGAAAGAGGACCTGAAAATTCATAATCGGTTGGCACTAACGTATTGGAAGGATTTTCGATGACAGATATACGGACGGGATCATTTCCATTAAGATCCGTTTTTAAGCCGTGACGGATTCTCCGTTATAAGCCATTAATCTTTTCCACTTTTTGATTCTTGCAAAAAAAGCATATAATATAAACTATATAATAATTCGTTAGTGGATAAGACTCATTTTCCATGTAATTTGACGTAAGAATATCATGAAGCATTGCAGCCTTGGTACACGTGTTAAATATCGGGGATGTTACGATACGTCCAAAAACGAATGGAGAATCTTACATTGGTTCGAGAGCTAATTTTTATTAGTGAATTGCGTTCCGATAAATCCAGCTAATCTGATGTTAAGATAGGTACACCGTCAAACAAAAAACTTGGTAATGTCAAACGAAATTTTCAATGTCAATGAAAGCGATGAAACTTTCTTTTTTTGTTTATGAATAAGGAATAAATTCTCAGGAATCGCTCTCGTGAACATGAATCCTTCGATATCTATAAGCCTCAGGAGTATGAATTTTTTTTCATAGACTACATTTTCTTTGTAGTATAAATGTTCATACAAAAAAAACTCACGCAATTACTTCTAATTCCTGGCAAGTAGTTAATTTAAGAATCGTAAGGTAATTGAACGCATATGCACTTGGGTTGAGCTATTGAAATATTTGAAAAACGTTGTTATATGTGAAATAGGATTTAATTTTCAATGCGCAAGTATAATCGAAAGTCAATTTTTGAAACTCTCCAAATATAAAGTTCAACACGAAGGCATAAGTTCCGCATATTCATTGCCTTTCGTTTTGTAAGTTTTACGTTTTTTTTCTATGTTGAACTTGAATCGACGATATCAAAAGGAGCACAGTTTGGGGTCCAAGTATTAATGACAAACTATGATTCCAATCTTTGGGATGGAAGTAAATTCCTCAGGTACCCCATGAAGTCCTACTTTTGATAATGTCAATTTGACTGATACAGATTTGCCATAGAAAACTTGTCTCGGATTGAAGTGAGGGATTATATTTATTTGCTATTATATTTGTAAGTCGAAGAAGAAGGAGAATACTACAGTTCTTTCCACGATGCGAATGATCTTCTGCGTTTTACGTGTCTCGTGCTCGCCAGATACTTCTATTTTGTACTTCAGGGAAATTTAGGAGACGAATCAATGTACTGAAACGCGAAGAAAACGTAAACTCAAGTAATAACGATAGAGGAAAGAAAACAGGGAGTGAGTGGAAGGGAGGCGAGCGAAGTACGAATTGACGTTTACGAAACGGTTTATGTGTGAGCTGTACAACGCAGCAAATAAGAATAAAAGTTAACATTCTAAATCCAACGTGCTTAATTATCTTTATTGACGGAGTACGATCCATATAATATGTATGTATACAGTCCAATTACGTTATAAGCCCGTAGCTGAGGCTATGGGGGAATCAATTCTAAAAGTTGTGGCTCCCCTACAACTGCCTTTAATAAATTTGGTCGAGACTACTCGTCATAAGTTGTTAGTTTTATTCGTGTATGTACATGTAACTGACATTTCGCTGAAGGTTTATAACGAGATATACGTCTCAAAACTCGAATAAGATTTAAAATGGGACAAATTTCCGACCTCGAAAAAATGAAGGACGGTGAGGAAGGTGTTTAGAGTGGCAGGACTTATTCGAGATTGGACTGCGCTTACAATTAGTAAGTAACTTAGTAAATTAGTAAAGTAAAAAGTAAATTAGCAGTAAGTAAGTGTAATTGTTTTGTGTTGCTTTAAATCCAGTTTAGAGCAACACGATAACGTTACAATAAACTCATTTACCCTATATCCTGCTTTCCGAAAAAAAAATGTTTGCTATTATTAGATTTCTTTGTTTGCATTCGGTCCATTGTATTGTAGAGCCTTACGTTTTGTTTAGCTTATGCTAATATGCGAGGCAAACTGACATAAACGGAATAATTCAGAATCTCTTAAAACTTGGTGTCTAAATGAGCTAATACGTGAAAAAGTTGATCGCTGATGATGGCAAGAAGATTTTTGGACTTTCTTAATGGTGATGTTTTTTATCGTTATAGATATATCATTGAGCTGAATTAAATCTAACCTCCCTGATAATAGTTTATTTAAATAGCATTATAGATAAGGAAGTGTAATGTGTCACACTAATGTAGTACAACATTAAAGTGTCGTCAGTGTTAGAGACATTCTATTACTTATCACATACGATATAATATTTTTATCAAGTGACGGATTCTGCTGGATTCAATTCTAAACAGGATTTATTCAAATTTTAAGTTCAATGTACTTGCTTGGATAATTTCTATGTGGAAAGGTAGGGTCTGTAAACACTGTAATCTTTTCGGGCATTACCGAGCTATACATCTGAAAGCCTTGTAATGCAATTTTCATACATAAATATTAATGAAGGATTCTGCCATTGATTTCAATAGTTAATGTCTTTTGCACTTAAAGGTACAATTTAAGTATTATAAGCATGGATAAAGAAGAAAAGAGCAATGAAATACAGAATCAAGATGAAAGTACTGAAAATGAGATTGGAAGATGTATTTCTCTTGAACAGAGGTATTTCATGAATTTGATATATTCTTTGTTAGGACAGGAATAAAACTTGCTTACTTTTGTATCTGTAGAGTGGGTGAAGTCATGGATGGAGAGTTTTGTTCTCCGTTAAGAAATACAGAATATAATGATATTTCCAAACAAAGAATGCAATATATTCCTGGGCGTGGATTTTCTAAGTATGATAATGCACTCAGGAACCTTATACCATTACGTCCTAAATTCAAGTATGTATAGTGGTAGCATTTACTAAATATAAGGTATAATGTACGAGGCTAATTGGATTAAAGGAATATTTTACAGAAAACAAGAAACAATGCCCATAGATAACGTAGGTCTATTTTCATTCATTACATTTTCCTGGCTCTCAAAATACATGTGGAAGGCTTTTCGGCAAGGAATCACATTGAAGGATTTACCTGCTGTTTCACCTCATGATGCATGTGAATATAATGGGGAGAGGTTGTTCACAATAAAGCAATTGAACTATTTGAACTCTTAAACATTGGTTTCTGAGCATAACGTATCTATATGTTCGTCACTCTTCATTTATACTTATCACTGAATTGTTTGCAATACTTAGGCTGGAATTACTATGGAACAAGGAGTTGAGCAAATTTGGACATGAAAAAGCATCTTTGACATCAGCAGCATGGAAATTCATTCGTACAAGGATTTACATTTCTTGCAGTTTGTACACTGCATCTCTTATTTTGGGATTTATAGCTCCTGTATGGTTATTTTATCTTGATTTACTCTAAATATGATCTTACAGACTAATATTACATTTTGATGCAGACACTACTAATGCGAAGATTGCTAATCTCCGTACAGACTTCCGACGGAAATATCCAGGAAGGAATAAAATGGGTTCTATTCTTAACGCTATCTGAATTTATTCGCATACTAATATTTTCCTCGATGTGGGCTATGAATTACAGAACAGCACTAAGATTGCGCTCTGCGTGCGTAATCGTGTGTTATAGAAAAATCATTCGGTTGAACAACTTGGGCAATAAAAGCATTGGGGAGGTGATGACAAAAACTGAAATTAGTATCATGTAAATGACACAGTTTATGAGCAATCAAGAATTTTTATATATGTAAAATGATTGCAGTTACTTAACGTGTTTTCTAACGATTCGCAAAAAGTATTTGATATGGTTATTCTGGGTCCTATGGTTATCGGTGGTCCCATAGTTACCATATGCGGCATATTTTACATTTTATGGATCCTAAGTCCAATGGCTTTGCTGGGGATGATCGCATTTCTGATATTTTATCCTTGTCAGGTGAGAGTGCAGAGGTCACTGAAAGTTATATCTATATGACTCCATATACCGATTTAATTTGCAGTACATCATTTCGCGGACAACTAGCTATTATCGAGGGAAAGCCGTGAAGGTCGGCGACTCGAGAATCAGACTGATGAATGAGATACTACAGTGCATAAAGTTGATAAAGATGTATGCATGGGAGAGACGCTTCAGTGGAGATCTTATTGGTCAGTGCTTGATCATATCTAACGAGTAACAATTATAGCCAGCAATTTACTGCTACGTAGTAACGAACTGCTTCTTCCTGTAGGTATTAGAAAACAAGAGCAAAGTTTACTTTTGAAAACTGCCTATTTCCAGAGCCTTAGTGTATCACTAGCACCCACAGTGCCCGTTATATCGGCCATTGTGACCTTCCTGGCGCACATCGCCGCCGGAAATAACTTAACGGCCGCAGAAGTAAGTGAGAAGTGGAAGGCACCTGTAGTTCTTCAATTTTAATTCATTTCGGCATACAGGACATTTCACGTGATCATTATTCGCTTGGTAGACCGAAATTCATGCTGCCAGTCATTCGATAACGGAATATCTTTCCAGGCTTTTCCAATTTGCACATTTTTTGGAAATCAGATGAAGCAGGCCCTCTCGAGAATTAAGGATTGGACACAAAATTTTGTCGATGTTCTCATAGCTTGTAGCAGATTTAAGGTCTTGCATACATTTATCTTTTACTTAATTTACTTTGCTTCAGAAATCCATTATGTTGCCTGGGTCTTATCAATACTTAATGTAAATATTTGCTAGTAAATTTCCACTTAAATATTCTCGTTTATGTAGTAACATTACATTAGATATACAGATAAAATACTAGCGTTGTTGGTAAAAGAGTCTGGTTTAAAACGTAGAAGGACAAAAGTGGTAGCATTTTCTCAAAATTTTTATCAGATGCCCGTAGTTAGATCCTAGATTTCCATTTCCTATATCAATCATCAGTCACGCATGCGCACAAACACACATACTCATTGAAGTAACAGGAAGTGAACATGAATGAGAATTGGTACAATTCGTAAATTGTTTCAGGTATTTCCACTTTTGACCTTCCTCAGTTCGCAGCTTCGTAATACATTCAACATATTGCAGATGGGTGTCGCTAATATATTTGATGCGATGATATCATTTCGCCGATTCAAGGTCTCAACTATTCGTATCCTGACGTAGCTAATAATTACCGATGAGTCTTCCTCAATGCAACTATGCGTAGCTTTTTTTGCCTCTATTCATACAATTTTTCTATAAAAGCTCGTGCTATTGTCTATTTATAAATAGTCTCGTGAATTAAATTTAAATAAGAATCATTGAAAAAATAGAATCGTTATTTATAAATGGACAGCCTTCTGTACTTCATTATGCAGCTTATTCCAATTATTCTTGTTCGTGAAAATTATAAGCTTATACAACGTTTACTGTGTATTTTTCAGGGAGTGAAATCAATGGAAGAAAGTCATTAATGCATTTGGCACTGTGTCAATTCGTCAACAAATTCTAAGACTATGTATATTTCTATTCGTCGTTTTCTGCTTTAATGGCTTCAATTTTGTTTGTAATGTTGTTCTTTGCCTATTCGTCCTTGCTTGCTTCTTCTTGTGCTTGTAATCGAGTGTGGAAGGTATATTCGGCAAATTTCTCATTTCTTTAAATTATGTAATTAATAAGTTAAATCTTTAATTTGAAATTCCTTGAATTTGCGATCCTCCACTCTCGATCATGTACTTGTTAAGTAGAAAATTAACATAATAATGTATGTATAGAGTGTGCTGCTACTTGAAGAGGGTAACTGCTTGATTTTAAAGCCAACTATAGAAACACAAGCTGTCGGTATTGTTCACGGAACATTCGTTTGCACTTTCTTTGAGAATCAAGAAGATGAATCAGCTGGCTCAAAGCGAAAGAAGAAGTAAGTCTGGTTTAGTCAAGTTAGTATTCCACATATGAAGTCATAAAGTATACTGTGTTGTTGCAGAAGGAAGGTCCACACGAATCAGAAGAGCGAGAATGAAGAAATGGAGAGATTGAAAAATCCAGTGAATGTGAAGCGAATAGAAGTTCTTCAAGATATTTCTTTTGAAGCATCCAAGGGACAATTGATTGGAATTTGCGGTCACGTCGGTAGTGGAAAATCGAGTTTGTTGCTTGCAGCGTTAGGACAATTGAGGATACACTCCGGTCAAGTGATGAGGGATGGTTCTTGTGCTTTTGTTAGTCAAGAAGCATGGATCATAAATGCGACTTTGCGCGAAAATATCTTGTTTGGCGAGACTTTTGAATCTACGCGTTACTATAGAGCACTTTTAGCCTGCAGCTTGGGTCAGGATTTAAACATGTTGCCAGGTGGAGATCAGACTGAGATCGGCGAAAGAGGCATTAATCTCTCTGGAGGACAGAAACAGAGAGTAGCTCTTGCCAGAGCCCTCTATGCAAATAGGTATACTAAGAATATGTATGTATAAAAATAAAAATTAGGTTTTTTAACACTTTTCTACCTCTTCTACAGGGACATTTATCTCTTGGACGATCCTTTGAGCGCTGTAGATGCTCACGTGGGTATCCATATTTTTGATAATTTGATAATGGATGCTCTTAAGGATAAAACCGTCCTGTTCGTCACGCATCAAGTTCAAGTATGTGATAATTTTAATTGATGTCTTAAGTTAATGCCTTAAGTTGACATAACAATGGGATAATAATTTTTATAGTATTTAAACCGATGTGATAATATTTATATGCTGCGGGAAGGCAGGATAGTGGAACATGGAACTCACGGGGACCTCATGAAACTTGATAAGGAGTATGCGATGATGATCAAGACCATTCAGACGGAATCTGAGAGTAATCTTGCGGAGTAGGTTTATTGGATAGTTTTTTAGTTTATTGGATACTTAACTATTTTTTTTGCGTGTAGACAGGAAAATAGCGAATCGGAACAGACGGAGACAGGTGGAGATGAAGCAGAAAAATTGAAAAGTATAGAGCGAACTTTGAGTTCAAATTCTCAAGCAAATGTGAAGGCTCCGGAGAAAGTGGAGAATGCTGGTTGGTCAATTTTGAAATACATTCTCTAGAAGGTTGTTAATACTCATCTCTCTAATGTTCTGAACTTCTTGAAGGAACTGTTTTAATTGTACCTGACAAAGTGGAACGTGGTAGCGTCAAGGCTCATACTTATCACATGTACATCAAATCAGCAGGCGGTTATTTCGTCTGTTTTCTAGTAGTCCTGGCATTTTTCTTTAATATTGGCAGCACGGCTTTTAGTAATTGGTGGCTAGCAAATTGGTTGAAGAATGGTGGTGGTGTAAGTAATTGATCTGACACGTGTCTTCTGAAAATTTTATATTAAGTTGAATTAATTGCATATTTTAATCAACAGAACGAGACTGTGATTATCGGCAATGAAACAATACCTTCGAACAATATAAACGACAATCCAGATTTCAATTATTATCAGACTGTGTACGCTTCATGTATTGCCGTTATATTGGTAACGAGTTTATTACGTGGTTTGGCAATCACGCAATTCACTATAAAAGCATCTACGACATTGCATAATGCAGTATTTAAAAAAATTATTCAAGCTCCAATGAAATTCTTTGAGACTACTCCAAGTGGTAGAATACAAAACATGTTCAGTAGAGACATGGACGAAGGTGAGCTTCCATGTCGAACGATGTAGGTCATTGAATATACATATTTCAGGCATTAATAAAATATGATTTACAGTGGATACCAGGTTACCCATAACGCTGGAGGGTATTATACAAAATACCTTTATTGTCCTTTTTGCTGTTCTATTTATATGCATGATCTTCCCGTGGTTCACAATACCGCTGATATTTCTGGCTGCGCTCTACTACTTCATCAATGCAATTTTCAGGTGAAATCATATAAATTAATCAGGAGAGAAAACAATTATATATTTTGGAATGCTATAAATTTTAGGGTAGCAATTCGTGACCTCAGGCGGATTGAAAACTCATCGCGATCACCGATCTTCAGCTTTCTCATGACTACCACACAAGGACTGAGCACCATCCGTGCTTTTGACAAACAAAATGAGTGCTTGGCAAAGTTCGTAAACGAGAAATATCTACATATAACATCTTTAAGATATAACTGAAGTGCTCGTCGTTATATTCATTTTGTTTTTTTAGGTTTCAAAAAATGTTTGATTTAAACAATTCCTCGTCATTTCTCTGTAATATAGCTATGCGCTGGCTCGCAGTGAGATTCGATGGCTTAGCTGTGTTGTCTATCAGTATCACAGGTTTTTTCGTGATCGGCATGAAAGATCAAGTTTCGCCAGCCCTCGCGGGATTGGCTTTGACTTACTGTGCTCACATTTCAGGCGTTTTTCAATACTATGTCCGATTGATATCAGAAGCCGATGTGCGATTCATAAGCGTTGAAAATATCGAGCATTACATTAAGGTAGACTTCATGTTGACGATCGATACTTTAATTAGACTAATTATTAATGAATTAATTTAACGTTTAGACCTTAGAGAGCGAAGAACAAAAAAACACAAAAATAAATAGAAAATTACCTGTCAATTGGCCAACTAAGGGTGAAATTAAATTTCGAAATGTTCAAATGAGATACAGGACGGGTTTGCCTTTGGTATTAAACGGAATTACTTGCACGATCACAGCGGGAGAAAAAATCGGTATGATTGAATAAATCAATAGCTTAGATTATTATAATAGTATTTTAGTTCAACATATGATAAATATTGCTAGGTATTGTGGGTAGAACTGGTTCTGGCAAAAGCTCGATAACGGTAGCACTATTCAGATTGGTTGAGTTGGCTGGTGGAAAAATCAAAATTGACGACGTGGACATAACGACAACAAGCTTGAATTTGTTGAGAAGCAAATTGTCGATCGTGCCGCAAGATCCAATACTCTTTAGCGGAAGTATAAGGTGCGTAAGAAGTTGCATTATAGCAATAACGATGTCTTACAACAAGTATTAAAGTATTCTCAACTTCATGTATTCCCCCTAATTTCTAGATCCAATTTAGACCCATTTAAAATACACAAAGACACCGAGATCTGGGAGGCCCTTGAAAAGACGAAATTAAAAAGCAGGATACAGTCCGTTTCCGCTCAACTGGATGCCCCCGTTGGAATTGGGGGAGATAACTTGAGTATGGGAGAGAAGCAGCTTCTGTGCTTAACCAGAGCTTTATTACGACGCAGCAAAGTAATATTTCGCTTATGACGTTAATTTATTTGTTGTAGGTTCTGCTTTTTTAATGTTTCATTTTTTCACAGATTCTTGTACTGGACGAAGCAACAGCTGCGGTGGATCCCGAAACGGAAATAGCTGTTCAAAATACGATACAGCAAGAATTTTCAGGCTGTACTGTGCTCACGATTGCGCATAGATTACAAACAGTCCAATATTGCGATCGTATTTTGCTAATGAATAATGGAATGATTCTCGAATTTGACACGCCAACTAACTTGTTGAGTAATCCATACTCTGAGTTCAGTATGATGATGGCTGCTGCTGAGAAAGCTGTACGGGGATGTTAAAGGAGGTGAACAAACAATGCTACAAAGAAAGATTATACAATTTACAAAAACATATTAAGCAAAATTATACTTAGTTTAAACACGCCGGACTATGTAAGGTATTTCAATGAATTCAAGGTCCACAAGACGCAGAGTTATATGTTGTATTATTATCATTTAGTGGATATAGATTATTATATAAAGAACATTTTTTTAGTGAACTTATTTTATTAATAAGAAAATAAATACGTCAATCGCCCTACATATCAATTCGTTACTTCAACCGGAAATGACTTGGTAAGATTAAGAAACTTGCCCTACATTAAAAAGGAAATTGTACTGTCTTTTTGACCGATAGAACAATGATCGGATCATCGTGGTGCTGTGGATTCCGCGCGCTGTTAACACCCGTGCACCATGGCCGAGTTTTGAAATATTGATCTTCAGGGATGAGAAGGGACTGTCACTGCTCATGCTCAGCATCTCAGCTGGCTGTAACGTTCTAGCCCCACCAAAATCTTCGCCACCATGCCGCCAGCTTGTTGTTACTAAGATGTTTATCAATCGTTGATCTTTAACGTTATTTTATGTGAAATGTAGTTTATTCGATTTGCCTTAACGGCAGAGTTTTTCGTCGGCTGAACTGTTGAAAAAAAGGTGAGCATCTAGCAGTCTATAAGCATTCCTATTCTTTCCCACTTTTCGGACGGCCTGTCGAATGGGCTTGGCGAAAGTGTCCCATTTTTTTTTACATGAGAGAGTGTCAGCCAGTAATGAGCACATGGATGACCAAAAAAAATTGAGAGCTCCACTTGAGGGTGCGACATGTGTGAATATCTTTCAATATTTATTATCTTCTATTTATAAAAGTCCTTTTACACCAAATATTGCCTCTTATAACCAGTTTTCATAGCTATGAACGTGTCATTTAATACAGCTGTATTAAATGACACGTTCCGATAGAGACAGTCCCCGTTTTATTAACGAAGAAATAAATCTAATACCGTAAAGATAATAAAAATGACATCTTAAAAGCAATGACGTAGATGTAGATGGCTTATATTTTTAAATAATTTTTCAGCTAATGTTTTGACAATAATAAAGGTGAAATTAAAGTTGCGGCGGCGTGAGTATATACATGCTTCAAGTGTTCTATATACGCTTAACGTGTATGTGTATGTGGTCAATGTGTTTTATGTGCGTTGAACTATTGGTAAAAAAATAAGAAAAATTACTAGAAGAATTCATCTCGAAACACAAATAAAAGAGGAGAACGTCGATTCCTTGAATTTTCGAATTCAGTAATATTAGGTCTAGATAGAAGTTGGATCCTTAAAAGAGTTCCATCTCGTTTATCGTTCTAGATTTCTAGATGACAGTTTACGTTCCTCCTTCATCGTTACAAGTATCTTTAGTGACATCGCTTGGTGTATTCCTCGTTATCTAACTCCCTGTTTTTACCTACTTTTTAAAAATAAATTAAATATTAAGATTCTCCAAAATAACGTATTACATTAGATGTTAAATAGGAGTTGCGTTCTTGAGGAACATCCGGTTTATTGAGTGCGTTAAGAATATAAAGGATGTAGAGGAAAATGAAAATGGCAAATCTTTTCCAAGTATATTGCTAAGTAGCTGGTTGTTAGTGTATTTAGTACGCGATGAAAAAAAAAAAATTGTATAACGTGCAGGATGAGTTCCTCGAGTCGTGTGCCTATGTTATTATTTGATAATCTTAAATTCTCTGATAACTCGTAAGGATTCTAAGGGAACTGATAACTCACTATTTTCTAGGCCTCACCATTGCGAACATAATCCCTATTATGATGTTGGGGCGCAAGCAGAGCCTCAAAGGGGAGCCCGTCCTGGCCGATTACGGTCCAGAGGAATCCCTCAACGAAAGCGCTGACATCGAATGGGTAAATAAGGTTGGTCATGGAGGAAAAATGAAAGTGAAACTCAGACAATAGTAATTCTCTATTATTTCCTCATCCTTCCACGTGGCCGATGCTTTCAGCTCTGGGTCAGAAGATTAATGAGGTTCTGTGCCCTGGTTTCCTTGGCATCAGTTTGCCTCAACACTCCGAAGACCTTCGAGAAGGTGCCGCCGCTTCAGTATGTCACCTTTATTTGCGACCTCATAGTTACCTTCCTATTTACTGCCGAAATGATTGCCAAAATGCACATCCGTGGTATCTTGAAGGTAACTTCAATCCTGCGTTTAATATCTACTTTTAGGTTATTTTACAATTAAGATCTAGAGTTCGATAATTCTGTTGCAGGGAGAGGTACCTTACCTGAAGGATCATTGGTGTCAATTCGACGCGAGCATGGTGTTTTTTCTATGGTTGTCTGTTATCCTACAAATGTTCGAGATGCTTGGCTTTGTTCTGAAATTTAGTTACGCTTCCATTATGCGAGCTCCACGTCCTCTGATCATGATACGATTTCTTCGCGTCTTCCTCAAGTTCTCCATGCCAAAATCTAGGATCAATCAGATCTTCAAGTAACAGTCATTTGAATTACATTGGTCCGAATAAAGAGTCCTTGGATATTTACTGAAGCTAATCCGCTCCACTTTCAGACGGTCGAGCCAACAGATCTACAATGTGACCCTGTTTTTCCTATTCTTCATGTCTCTTTACGGCCTACTCGGGGTCCAGTTCTTTGGCGAGCTGAAGAATCACTGTGTCCTAAACAATACCGACCCTAATCGCATAACCATAAACAGCATGGCCATACCTGACACTTTCTGTTCTACCGACCCCGAGTCTGGATATCAGTGTCCCGAAGGAATGATGTGTATGAAATTAGAACTCTCTCGGTACATTATGGGATTTAATGGATTCGATGAATTCGGTAAGAAATAAATTAACCGATCCTCCCATGTCATGGGTTTCTGATACGGAACAACTGTAAGAATGTATTACAATGATTTCAGCAACAAGTATCTTCACAGTCTACCAAGCTGCTTCTCAGGAAGGATGGGTCTTCATCATGTACAGAGCAATCGACAGTTTACCAGCGTGGCGGGCGGTTTTGTATTTCAGTACAATGATCTTCTTTCTTGCGTGGCTCGTGAAAAATGTTTTCATCGCTGTTATAACAGAAACTTTTAACGAGATAAGAGTGCAGTTTCAACAAATGTGGGGCGTGCGTGGACACATAAGTAACAGTTCGGCTTCTCAGGTAAATATTTGAGACGTTTTATTGAATTGAAAGAAGCGCCAGAGAAAGTTGCGAAAGAACTTTGAATCAATTTGTCTCTAAGAGTGACACAATCTTTTAGATCTTGACTGGAGACGACAATGGCTGGAAACTGATAACGCTCGACGAGAATAAACATGGTGGACTCGCGTCTCCGTTATGTCATGCGATTCTTCGCTCGCCGCATTTTCGTATGGTTGTCATGTGCGCCATTTTGGCGAACGGCATCACCACGGCCACAATGAATTTTAAGCACGACGAGAGACCACGTCATACCTATTACGATAATTATTACTATGCCGAAATCGCTTTCACGATATTCTTGGATCTCGAGACGCTCTTCAAAATTTGGTGCTTGGGCTTTCGCGGCTACTACAAGCATTCCATACACAAGTTCGAGCTGCTACTTGCGATTGGCACGACAATACATATAATTCCGTTCTTTTATCTCTCGGGATTTACCTACTTTCAGGTAACTTTGAATTTCCCATGAAAAAGCAATGACGCTCGATAATGTATATTAAACGGATTTCTTCCTTCTTTTGAACAGGTTCTGAGAGTGGTCAGACTCATAAAAGCTTCACCCATGCTGGAGGATTTTGTCTACAAGATCTTTGGACCTGGAAAAAAATTGGGCAGCCTCATTATATTCACTATGTGCTTGCTGGTCATATCTTCCAGCATTTCCATGCAGCTCTTTTGCTTCCTCTGTGACTTCACAAAATTCGAAACGTTTCCCGAGGTGATTCTAGGAAATATTGAAGCATCGCCAGATAAGAGGATTATCAGAATCCTTCTCTGACCTTCTAATCTTTCCGACAGGCTTTCATGTCCATGTTTCAAATCCTGACGCAAGAAGCATGGGTGGATGTCATGGACGAAACGATGCTCAGGACACACGAAACAATGGCGCCATTCGTAGCCGTATACTTTATTCTTTATCATCTGTTTGTCACGTTGGTGAGAATAATAAATTGTACAGGAACCAAGAGCAACGGAAACTTTCGTCCTTTTGCATTTGAACAAAAATTTCTTTGTCGACACCTCCGCAGATTGTGCTGAGTCTTTTCGTTGCTGTGATCTTGGATAATTTGGAGCTCGACGAGGACATCAAGAAGCTGAAACAGCTGAAGTTTCGTGAGCAAAGTGCCGAGATCAAGGAGACTCTACCGTTTAGATTACGAATTTTCGAAAAATTTCCTGACAGTCCGCAAATGACGTGTCTCCACAAAGTCCCGTCCGATTTTAATTTGCCAAAGGTGCGCGAGAGCTTCATGAGACAATTCGTCTTCGAGGTAGAAGACGACGAGAACGAAGGCGCCAAGAAAATCAACGAAACCTTCGACTCGAAAATGGTGTATCGCAAGCAGCGACCAGTTAAGATTTTAAATAATCCGCCAAAAGTGAGAAACGTCGTGACCAGTCTTAAGAAAGCCGCAGTAACGTACATCATAAAGTAAGTGCACTGTACCCATGCTGTGATCGAATGACTGACGCAAAATTCTCTTAATTATTCCAGCGATTCGAATAATCAAAGGTTGATGCTGGGAGATTCAGCAATGATACCAGTGCCGGGCAAAGGCCTTCTGAAGCCCCAAGGAACCGTGAGCAGTGCCAAGCAACTGCGGATAGATCAAAAAAAGTATATGGGAAAGAAAAATAATAGATCTAAATGTACCGAATAGACGCTAACGATTTTTGTTGAGCTCGATTCTTCTTCGCAGGTCAATCAGACGAAGTGTCCGTAGTGGCTCCATAAAGCTGAAGCAGACCTACGAGCATCTGATGGAGAACGGGGACATCGGTGCGATAAACAGAGTAAGCTCATCTCGCAGCAGACCTCACGATCTCGACATAAAGCTGCTGCAGGCCAAGAGGCAGCAAGCTGAAATGAGAAGGTATATCAGAGAAGCGTAGGACGCCGACGCCGACGTCGGCGTCGGGTCTGTCGTTGAGTATGATCAAATTTGACGCGTTCGACGGTGAACTCTGGTCTCAGGAACCAACGCGAGGACGATTTGAGGGAGAACCATCCGTTCTTCGACACGCCCCTGTTCGCGGTACCTCGCGAGAGCAAGTTTCGAAAGATCTGCCAGCTGCTCGTCTATGCCCGGTACGACGCAAGATTGAAAGATCCGTTGACCGGGAAGGAGAGAAAAGTGCAGTATAAAAGTTTACAGTGAGTACGTCGTGTGGCACGCATACCGAGAACAAAGAAAAATAAAAACAAAAAAAATATTTAAAAAGAGAAAGGAAAAAAAATAAATATCAGAATGAAAATTTTGCCGCGCCAGTCCTCTAACTGTCGCACACTCTTGAAGTGGAATTCGCATTTTAAGAATCTGTCATGCCTACTTTACGGTCTCAATCACGGGAATCGCCCTTTCTTAGCAATTTTCTCGGATTGGTCACGTACTTGGACTGGGTTATGATATGCGCCACCACATTCTCCTGCATATCCATGATGTTCGAAACTCCGAGGTACCGCGTTATGGAAGTGCCGGCCCTACAGATCGCCGAGTACGGCTTCGTGATCTTCATGAGCATCGAGCTAGCTCTGAAGATCCTGGCCGACGGGCTTTTCTTCACACCTAAGGCTTACATCAAGGACGTAGCTTCCGTTTTAGACGTGTTCATTTACGTGGTAAGGATCTCGTCCGTATCTCGATCACACGAGCTTTCCGTGACATATATGTATTTATATCGAGTTTTTCGAATCTCGATCCTCGCAAGACCGACGGGTTTCGTCCTTGTATTCTCTCCTCTAACATTTTTTCAGGTAAGCCTCGTTTTTCTCTGCTGGATGCCAAAGAGCGTCCCGCCGAATTCCGGGGCGCAGCTGCTTATGATTCTGCGCTGCGTAAGGCCGCTCAGAATATTCACCCTGGTTCCTCACATGAGAAAAGTTGTCTACGAACTCTGTAGAGGATTCAAAGAGATCCTGCTGGTAGATATTCCTGCATCCTCCTCTTCGTAAACTCTCGTCAAACACAAGATCGACTGCTCTCTAGGTATCCACTCTGCTGATTTTGCTGATGTTCGTCTTTGCGAGTTATGGGGTCCAGCTCTATGGTGGAAGACTGGCACGTTGCAACGATCCGACCATCCTGAGGAGGGAAGATTGCGTTGGGGTTTTCATGCGACGAGTCTTTGTTACCAAGATGAAACTTCAACCTGGACAAAACGAAAGTTATCCATCTATACTGGTTCCGCGAGTTTGGTAAATTATTTTTCATTTTCTCTTACAGTTGTTTCCTTCAAAAAGTCAGCACGGATTCTTTCAGGGCGAATCCACGAAGATTCAATTTTGACAATATTGGGGATGCGATGCTCGCACTTTTTGAAGTTTTGTCGTTCAAAGGATGGCTCGACGTTAGGGACGTCCTCATCAAGGCTCTTGGTCCTGTAAGTTTCCCAAATTTTATCTAGGTCGTCTTTGTCAATTTTTGACCTATTCCTTCTTTTTGTATTAGGTCCATGCCATTTATATCCACATTTATATCTTCCTCGGATGTATGATCGGTCTGACCTTGTTCGTCGGTGTGGTTATTGCTAATTATTCAGAGAATAAAGGCACAGCTTTGCTCACAGTTGATCAACGACGCTGGTGAGACATTAGAATCAGTTGTAAAACATTACTGATGATGACAATAATACAAAAATTACTATATAAATTATAGGTGCGATCTTAAGAAGAGGTTGAAAATCGCTCAGCCACTACATTTGCCTCCTAGACCAGATGGCAAGAAATTTCGAGCCTTCATTTATGACATCACACAGAATATTTATTTCAAAAGATTCATCGCCGTCATGGTCCTAATAAATAGTGGTCTTTTATGCGTTTCGGTAAGAATTTCCTAGTCCGAGGTTGTCATGTTGTTATGTTACTTCACTGGAATCACTTGGTCTATTAATATTTTAACATTCAAGTGGAGAATCGAAGAGGAACACACGGAAGCTCTAGCAACCGTCTCCACCATATTGACACTGGTTTTTCTGGTTGAAGTCATCATGAAGAATATAGCGTTTACACCACGAGGCTATTGGCAGTCCCGCAGAAACAGATATGACCTCTTAGTCACTGTCGTTGGAGTCATTTGGATAGTCATTCATTGTACCATGAAAGTAGGTACTCCAAGTATTCCTGCATTTGAATGGCGAACCGTTCAATATTTATTTCCCTTGTTCATAGAACGACCTGTCGTACGTCATTGGATTTATGGTAGTGATTCTGCGATTCTTCACTATTACTGGAAAACATACCACACTAAAAATGTTAATGCTCACCGTGGGAGTATCCGTTTGTAAAAGTTTCTTTATCATTTTTGGAATGTTTCTCTTGGTATTTTTTTACGCTCTGGCGGGAACGATTATCTTTGGAACTGTCAAGTACGGCGAAGGAATTGGCAGGTAAAAGTATTTGATTTTATAGTTTTATTTTGTATTTGAACTTTTTCTTATATTAAAAATACTTTATTACAGACGAGCCAACTTTGAGTCACCTGTCACTGGAGTGGCTATGCTCTTTCGTATAGTCACTGGTGAGGATTGGAATAAAATTATGCACGACTGCATGGTGCAACCGCCATATTGTACACCCGCTGCTAATTACTGGGAAACGGATTGCGGAAACTTTCATGCGTCTCTCATTTACTTTTGTACATTTTACGTTATCATTACGTATATCGTTCTCAATTTACTAGTGGGTAAGTCGTTTGACAATAATCGATACGATTTGTTTCTCACTGTCTTCATCGTTGCAGCTATTATCATGGAGAATTTTTCTCTATTTTATTCCAATGAAGAGGACGCGTTACTGTCTTACGCCGATATAAGAAATTTTCAAAATACCTGGAACGTCGTTGATATTTATCAACGGGGCGTGATACCAGTCAGACGGGTAACTTCTTCAAGTTATATATTTACTGATTGAACGATTTCATTTGCATCGTTAAGGGGATATCATAAATTTCGTAATTTTTTATTTAGGTCAAATTTATACTGCGTTTATTGAAAGGACGACTGGAAACAGATCCACAAAAAGATAGATTGCTTTTTAAATACATGTGTTACGAATTGGAACGACTACACAATGGCGAGGATGTAACATTTCATGATGTCATCAAGTGAGTAACGTTTCCTGATGTCAGCCTGTTAGTAACATCGTTCTCCTCTTTCATAAAAAATGTCACAGTTTTATTATCTTTGTTTCAGCATGTTGTCCTACAGATCGGTTGACATTAGAAAAGCTCTTCAGTTGGAGGAGCTTCTGGCGCGTGAAGAATTTGAATATATAATAGAAGAGGAAGTAGCCAAACAAACGATTAGAACATGGCTGGAGGGATGTCTTAAGAAGATACGAGCAGTTGGTGTAAATAATTTCAGTATAAATTTTTCGCCAAAAAGTATATTACAACGTTGTTCATTACAGAAAACGCAAAATAATTTAATTGCGGGCTTACGAGCGACAAACGACGCTGTAACTGCGGCTCAAGATCACACAGAGGAGAAGGGTAAAGAAACCAGTGTCGATCGCGAAGAAGACACTGACGTAAAGGTAAAGGTAAAAAATTGCAAGTTTGATTCATAGAAAATTTTTGGAAATTATATACCCTCTTGTTCTCAGGACGCCGATGGTCTCAGACATAGAAGCAAAAAGCCTATAGTGCTACCAAGATCGGACAGTATAGGAAGTGGATCAGGCCGGAAGTATCTTGCTCCAACATTATCTGATCCAGCATCGGTGCGAACGGAAAAGGAGAAAATAGCCGTCTCGAAGAAAAGAAATAGCCGACCCTCCCGTTAGTATACTCGCCTCAAATATCTCCTTATAAAACTTTTGCTCACATAAAAAATGATTCTACTTTTTCATTATTTCTTAGCGGTCGTGAAAAACAATTTACCACACTTGACAGAAGGTACAGAGCAAAACAAACAGCGGGAGACGCTCAGTGCGAAGACGACAACACCAAAAGTCTCCAGTGTGATGCTCGAGGTGAGAGAATGGTGGCGCGAACAACTCGCCTACAGTACAGAATCCAGCGAGGAAGAAAATTGACGATCTGTGAGCGATTCTGCATAAAGTAGAAAATTAAAAATTAATAATGTTCCAACTATCGAGAAGTACATAGGTGCGCGGACGTAGGATATTCAAGTTAAGAGAAACGTTCTGTGTTATGCGTAAATTTTACACAAAGCACAGACGTACTGATGGCTGCAGGAAGTGAGGCCTCCTATGGATCGAGCTTTAAATTATAGACATACGACGGACAGAAGATCTAGAGAATTGTTAGTATAAAAATAGAGGAGAAACTGTCTGGTATTTTCTCTCGAAATTTTGCTGGACGGGTATGTATTTGTTTGAAGAATCATGGTGACTCGATTGGATCAACATATTTATGAAATACTCAGGTTTTGCAGAGCTAGGTGATAACGTGTATTATCCGACGAATCTTTATTAGGCGGACGTATTAGTGAAACGTACTTTTCTTTCGTTGAACCAAGAAAAATGCTAAGACGCGAGAAAGTGCGATTCGCGTGTTTGCAGACATAATAAGAGTTGAGTGTATTATATGATTATTAAACGATAAAGTTTTGTAAATCATCCACCATGGAGTGGCTGGGTAACCAAGAAGTAAAAAAGACAGGAGGAAAGAACATTCAGGTAGCGATTAGGAAGAGTAATTTATAAGAGTATGTAGATTTTATACGAATTGCGGCGAAGCACTAGATAGTAATTTAGGATTGAGGTGGTTGAGGATGAAAAGGGCAACTGTTAGTACAATGAGCACTGGATACGATTCGACAAAGTCTCTTAGCGATGGAAACGGTCCGGCTCCTTTTAAGAGTTTAAGGAACTTTATGAGTTAAGTCGATTAGGTGTTATTAAACGTTGCAGACTGAGTGATTAGATTTTGTATGGTACTAATTACTAATGTTGGGTCTGAACTTTCTTTGTCACCGAAGACACATTTGCCAATGAGATCTGTCAAATTGATTAATGAAAATCAAATGAAACCCAATGAAAAAGGACGCTATGTCTTCATTGAACGAGGTTAAAACTACAATGGCCGTTCGAATTCAAGTGTCAGAACTATTGTAGTCGAGTATTAGATAATTGTAGTACGTCGTAGGTGTAGGGAATTGTTCGTCTTGTTTGTAGGAGAAAGAAAAAAAATTAACATAATTGGATCTCGAACGGTCTATTGTGATTGTTGTGACAAGAAAGGAGGGTAATTTTTATTACGTAGTCAATTCCCAATATTTTCCTAGTTTTCCATGAAAAACCGTGAGGAAACCCTAGATCTAATAGCTTTCATTGAATTTACTTTCTACATCGTAATGAGAATTTTTTAGGTGAAAGATGACCGTCCCAGAACTTGTGTTTTGACACACTGTGAAACAGTTAATTGAGCAGATTGTTAATCGTCAAAGCATAGGAGAAGGGTAACGAGGTTGAAGAGTCGAAGGGTTAATGAATGAGGCGATTGAAAAGCAAAAGGAGAAAGAGCATGAAAGTTAATAATAAAAGTTGTGCGGAGAAAAAGAAAGAATCTCTCGTGGAAGAGAAACCAATTGGAGGAAATACACCGATCGTATTTCAGACCCAGCCTAAATGTTAGCTAGTGATAATAATATGAGTATTATATATATATAAATATATATATATATACTATGAGTTGATTTTATATATATTTACATGAAAGCAGAAAGGGAAGCAGTAGAGATGTAAACTATATTACGTTTACGTTATCGTGATAAATGTTGATCATTGTTGCCTAGTTTATGTGCCAATGTGTTGTATTATAATGTATAGAGCTAATACATGTTATTATATATAAAATGGCTAGAACGAGTATGATTCACCTTTGACATGAAGATAGGAAGAAATTTTTCAAGAGGTTTTCAAGAACACTCTCCGCCAAAAAAAATGAAAAAATATATCTTATACATCGTCGACGACAATATTATATATTGAAAATTATTGTTAACGATTGGCACTGGGTAAATTTAAGAATAATAATATGGCGATTCTTCGGTAAAAAAAAGAATTCTTATTCTTAAGGCGTCAGTGTTGCTCTCATGCGTATCGTTAAATGAGGAAGATATTGTCATCTGCGAGCATCAGCTGATTCGCGTCTGTCATCTTGTTGACAGCAGCTGTCACCTCACCGAGTGTAAATTCTGGTGTGTGCTGATTGCTTATATATTCATGAACTCTCGACATAGGTAGTGTCTGGGTTCGCTGTTGTTGGAACAACTTGTGCAAACTTGTCCGGAATAACTTAAATCTACACAAAAAATGTACATAAAGGAAATAGGCAATTCGACAATTTAATTTAGATACTGAATTAATGATCTACGTACCTTTCATCGGTAATAGTGGCTGATTCAGTCTCTTCGACAACCATGGTCTCGGAACTAGGACCGGAAGCCGTATCGTTCGACGGCGTTGAACCTTGCGTTACATTTTGCGATCTCGTGACTCTCCTGACGGCGTCGTCGACGTGAGAATCATCGTCACTCTCGAAATCGTATGGATCTTGAGTACCGTCAGTGCTTTTGCCTTTCCTGGTACGTTTCTTTTTTCTTTGATTATCGTCATCATCGTCTTCGTCGTGCGAAACGGCACTGTCACGACGACGACGTTTCTTCTTCTCTTTTTCTAGGACGCGCTTGAAGTATGCAAATTGCACTAGTTCAATAGCTGCAAGTGCGTCATCGACAGTTACATTTTTTGATAGTCTGGCCTTCGCATGAGCCGTTGACAAACGAATGAGCGTTTCCAACGTACGTGCAGTGACTGGTTGAGTCTAAAACAAAACCCATTAGGATGTTTTGCTGACAATAATAGTGTAGGTGAAGAAGTTTTCCTGATGAATAGTGATGCAACAAACCCTGGCCAAATCGGACTCTACGGTATCTTCTGAACGCAGTTTAGAATACTCGTCTGCAATGGTAGTACTAGCTTCTTCTGTTAGTTTTGGTTTCATGCAACGAGCAATATGAATATATTTCCGCATGAATGTAATACTGAGAATTTGATCCCTTGAAAAAATAATGTCTTCGTATTAAATCTATGATATAACTGCACGTTTGACATTGACAAAGAATGATAATAATGATACAATACCTCTTAGCACGCGATTTGCCATGTAACAGTGGATCATATTTTTCGAAGACTGTGGTCTCCGATTCCTCAGGCTCGACGCTATCCGGATTTTTTGTGGTCAACATATCCACATTGCTATAAATGGGCAAAGCTTGACCGTCTTGTTCTGTAGGATTTCGATATCTATGCATCCGCACTACGTGATCGCTGATTATGTGGTCCTGATCAGAATCGACCATATCCAGCATAACAAATAGCAAATCAAATCGCGAAAGTAAGGAATCTTGAAGTCCAATATTTTCCATAGGAGTTTTGTACTGGTCATACTGAAATATCAAGAAAAACTCGCCAATATTTTTTCGATTGCCGGCTCAGTGTTTTTTTTTCTTAGACGTATAAAACGCTAATAGCTAAAATTCATACCCTTCCGTAGACAGGATTAGCTGCGGCCAATACAGAGCATCGTGCGTTAAGACTTGCATGAATCCCAGCTTTAGCAATTGTCACTCGCCCTTGTTCCATCACCTCGTGAATAGCTGTTCTGTCTATATCTGACATTTTATCAAACTCGTCGATGCATATAACGCCACGATCCGCTAGAACCATGGCGCCGGCTTCCAATCGTCTCTCGCCTGTTTCCTGGTCGACTGTTACAGCCGCGGTTAAACCAACTCCTGAGGATCCTCTGCCAGTAGTGGGTATAGCACGCGGTGCAGTGCACAGAACGTAGCGCAACAATTGCGATTTGGCCACTGAAGGATCTCCAATGAGTAGCACGTTTATATCTCTGTTTATTATAATGCAACTTTTCAATCGGGTCTTAGAATTTAGACTTTGTGAATATTTATGTGTCTATTGTTACCCTCGAAGTCTAGTTCCATTTGGTAGGATTTTTTCGACACCCCCAAGCAGCAAACAAAGGATGGCTTTTTTTATATACTCGTGTCCGTAAATCGATGGTGCTAATGATTTACTCAGAAGTTCAAAGATATTCTGACACGGATTGATTTTCGCCAATTTTTTACACATTGCTACATCATCATGAGAAATTACCAAATTTGCCTCTTTATTCAATTGGGTTATATTGTTCGCTATCAGTATTGTTCTGCAAAGTGAAAAAAGGTTTTTGTTAACGAAATTTTAAGCAAGAATACAAATTTATTGAGTTAATTGATTCTCATAAGAACCTGAATGTTCCAGTTGTGTATCCGCCTTGCTTCCCTGGTAAACATCGGTAATTGCCAACAATCTGAACCCTGTCTCCAGGCTTACATAGGTCTACCAAGTCGTTATCACAAATAATATCTACACTACGTGGCAATTGACCTGTTGGTGCCTTTTCAGGCATTTCTTGAATGGTTAATGTTTGATGATCTTTGTATGTGGAAAGACCAAATTCTGTTTCCAACGGATTTCCGTCATCATCCTGTAAGTAATAAAAGTTTTAATGAAAATTCATATAGCCCAATTCACATAGTCACAATAATCATATCGATACAAAGTATTACCGTTGTGGGATATACAGCAGAACTTGGAAATGCATCAAAGGATGTTAAATCTGTATAAGCTCTCTCCATTATAGTTTTTGTTGCACTGCAATAATGAACGCTTCTAACAACTTTTGGTCTTACCAAAGAACCTGAAGTGAATGCATACTTTTTAATATTAATAGTTCATCGTAAAAGCTAAAAGTGGTAATAACAATAAATTAGCATACATCTTGTAACAATGCCTTCAACGCAAACCAAACTGCCTAAAAATCTTGAAGTCAACGTTCTTGGTGTAACATGCTTATTGCCGAAACTTCCTTCGAAGCCAATAAAGAATTCAGTATTGCCTTTAGCATAATCTGTATTAATGCTCATAACAAACTGTTTCAGAGCACCATGAAACGCTACTTGTTCTTCAAAGGCATTATTCAACAAGCTAAATCACATAAGAGATATGGTATTTAGCAAATATTAAAGTATAAAATTAATTTGTTAGATTCATCAACATTGTGCCTTTACTGCGTAGTAAAGATTACCTTGCAGTACGTTCCGAATTTTTCCTCCTAAGATCATTGATATTTACGAAAAGGCGATATTTCTTTTCCTCAATCATATTTTTCACTAAAGTCGCATAAATCCCTTGGTCCTCCTAGAATAATGAACAATTTTTAAAAACCATTCTAAATACCATGAATGACTACGGCACGCTGTAAATGCGGGTCATTCGAAAATCTCAAATCATTCACCTCATCGTCCAAGAAGTCTACATATTCCCTTTCGAGATCCTTTATTCTTTGATCTACCTCAACCACATCCATTTTTATTAAATTTCACGTTCTCTTCGTTGTACAAGGCACTGAATTTACACAAAAACTTCAAAATACTTAAACGGTGACACAGACTAATGCAAAACAATCAGAGTTCTGTAACTGTCCGTTGCCGCGTTATTTAGCGCGGGAAATCCTTCCTTCGTTTCCTTATGGCTGTATCCCCAATGGGAGACATGTGCCAGTAACTGGACCTAATAATCACGAATGGAAGTTCGACAATAGATGGCGATGTCCCTTGCGATACGAGCCTTATTCAACTCAGCTTGAGGACCTACAAAGTTTATATACCGAATCCGAACAGTGTTGGGCGAAATCTATATAAATACTCGCTTAAGTTTTCATACGAAATTGCGGGAAATCATCTCTAAATATTATCATAATCATAAACTATCCTGAGGATAGGTGGTAAATTCCAGAGATGAATAGGGAGATGCACAACGCTACGGTTTTAGGCAATACCAAAATCATGGCGCTAAATCGTAGCTGAGTGTGTAGTAGAGTGTGGAAGTAGGATTTTGTGATCGTCACCTGCGTCGACAATGCAAATTCCGTCGTAGCTGAGCTGTACGCGATCAGGAACGTGTAGCTTGCCGGGCAGAAGTCCTCCGCTACTTATTATATCTACTTTCCAAGATCTATCAAGAATAATTATAATTCTTTCGACTCAACGAAGAAGCACAACCATCACTCTTATATTTGCATTTAAAAACATTAATGAGTTAGAGTTCGTGAAAATATAAATATATATATATACATATGTATATGATCAATCATCGCTTAATAGTTCAGTAGAAAAGAAATTTAATGGGCACTGTTAGGTTAGTTTATATATCTATATATACAGAGTCAAGTGTATTCGGATAGTCGGCCAGTAGAGTTCAATGCTACCGGTGTGTTTTTACACCACGCTCTGCTAGAAATTCAATAATGCTTTGCAACGCTTCCTTATTAACAATAAACGGCGAAACTCTTGAGAATTGAATAAAGTTCTTAATAAGAAATTGATCATGGTCACTGATAACGTACAAATGAAATTCGAGGACCTATGGTGGTGTAAGCTGTAAACAGTTTTCGAATGGTTCGAACCACTCACTACCACTCACTACATTCCGGTCATTCGGCACGAATTGTTCTTCTAGACCTCAGGAACTCGAGAATCGAAGAGTCTTTCATCGTTCGGCTGCGGTTTGAGCACGTGTTGGTATACGCGATGTTCGCTCTCCTGTCTTCTCTTCTCTTTGCTTGTTGTTCAGTTTCTTTAATTTTATTTTTCCTAACGTGATAGTGTCGATAAAGAATTCGTCGCGGCTAGGAGTTCATAAGTTGCGTTAAGTTTTCAAGGTCGTGAAAGAGATCAAGTATTCGTTATTGGTTGCTACAGTTGCATTTTAGATTGCTTCGGCAATCCGACGTCTTAGGAAATTAGTCAACATCAAACGCACAACACGGTAAGTCAAATTATCGATAAAGGTAATGCTTTTGAGTTATTGATACTTCAGATTTAATAAATTACTTATCGCAATGTTGCCTGTTCTATTTCTAGTAGAGGGTTTTCAAGTACCGTTACTTGCTTTTACGGTATTTTAGACTGTTTTCTTTCCCTGGAAGCACGCAAACGTAAATAAAAAGAATTATTGGTAAAACATGTATTCGATTAATGTTTATCGATCAAGAAAGACATTTGTTTAACACCTCCGCAAAATTAGCCCGCCCCCCCCCCCCACATTCAAAAAATAAAAATGTCAAAAGTCGAAATGCGAGGGGGTTATCCTAATGCTAAAAATTTGTTATAAATTTTAAAAGTAAACCGAAAACCACCAAACGTTCTGAACGAACTACCAAATTTCGCCAAATAACCACCAATCGAGTGGTAAAAATAAAAATGTCAAAAGTCGAAGTGGGGGAGCTAACTTTGTGGTGGTTCTTTTAACGTTGAAAGTAAATAACAAGTTAATGTTGGGAGCACTTTCCAATCGAACTACGAATTAAAAACGAACGGAACTTTCCCATTGGCCGTTTCCACTTTCCATTCGCTTTCAGAACACACGGTACGATTCACCAAACCCATCGAGCATTCTGAACATCCACGATGTTCGTAAGACGAAATACAATGTAAACATATCAATAGCGGAATGTGTCACTTCCATTAAATGACAAAGTCAATAGTGGGAACCGGTCTTAACTGTGCTTAATGATTTTTCCAAAGATCTCCAAACATTTCAAAACTATTTTCACGCTATCGAAGATTCTGCGTGACTTGAACACAAAGTTATATCTGTTAAACGCATTTTCTTCGGACTGACAATGAGACAATATTGAATTCTCCAGAGAGATACGTGTTCGGCGAAGTCATATTAGTTGAAGATAAATGAATAAAAGAAAATCGCGGACAAGGTTGCAGCTCTGCGTTGCATCTGAAGTTATCACGTTACACGAGTGACGTCAATAATGAAGACTTTCGTTTTCTGCACACGTTACTACACATGCGCACCTTTTTCCACGTATAAATCATTAAATCAGAGTTTTAATTTTCAGATTGACCGTGATCTTCGGTAATCGCTCTTCAGCAGGAAATTCCGATATACTATGTAGGTTTCTATACCGGCAATAAAAGCGTGGCTCATGGTATTCAATTTTATTTTATTAAACACAGAGGGTCACTATCAGTACGTTGATATTCAGTAGAAACGAAGGATCATTAATATCGAAGCCGGTATCGATCCACGACGATAATCCATTAAAATACTATCGATTTTTATCATGACGTTTAGTAAATATAATACAGTATCTTATCATTTGGAAAGTTACATGCACAGAATTATTATAAGTAGATAAATGAACTATAACGATAAAAAAAGACGTTTGAAGAATTGATTTTGAAAAGGGCACAAAAGTCAAATAAATATTCATTATTTATAAAATAACGGATGTAATAAATAAAATATTAGCTGTTAGCATAATTTTTGCCGACGTTGCATTAATTAAACTGTTTTCAACCGGTTCTCTCCCTCTACCGCGCAAAGTTAGCAACGTTTCAAAATGTGAAGCACCTTCCACCATCGGTAATCGAGCATTCCTGAGATACAAACGCAGCTCAGTCGTTGCGCGAGGCGGAATTAAAACTCGGGATTAAGTGGTAGACGGCGTGTTTGATACAGTTATTAACTACTCATATCGTATAATCGGCCTCGAGCGTCCAAGGAATATGTATATTGCACGGTTCTCAGGGTATTCATTACTATTTCCATTTATTAACTAACAACGTCAAAGAGGTCGTACCGCATTTAGTTTTCGATTTGTAACCGAGGTAAAACATGTGCCGAGAGCGTTAAATAGTTTCCCCACCATACTTAAGTGTCTACGTTATGTACTGAGGCACATTGCCATTTCGTTTAGTCTCAGCTTGTCTGTCAAAATCTCAGGTTGTGTTCGGTTTGACTGTTTCTTTTATTTTTCTTTCAAAAGTTCGATTTGTATATCAATATTGTTCAGTTGTCAACAAGGTCTAAACTGTCAAACATCACGAGTTTCATTCATTTTTAAATGTCCCTCACAATTTTTTGAGCTTCGCGAGTTTCGTCAGGCTGTGCTTATTGTTCTTTTTTACGCGTTTATAAATATTTCAGTTTAACAAGAAACTACATAACTTTCATCCAAGAAACCAGTGCTAAACCAGTAAGAGTTCGTGATATTCTCGTTTGGAAGTCGTAGTGTTAAAAGGACGACATAATTAATTTGACATAAAGGAGTTGACGATTGTGAATTTCTCAAAATGGAATTAGCGTTGTCAGCGTTGACAACCCTCTTGGCAAATTTACGGTTCAATCTTGTGGTGAGTTTCAGACAATGGGCTATTTAATTCTACCATTTCATGTTCATAAGGAATATTCAATGATCGTACACGTGCAGAGCTTCAGTGGCGTAGCGCGAGAGATATTTTAAGTGGTTTTTGCACGACAGTCATGCGCAAAAATTTTGTTCAGAAAGTAGCAGAATAATTCAGTATCTATGATAATACTGCAATGAAATGTTCTTTGAAAAATAAATTTAGGGCTACTCAATAACGTAGATAAAATATGAAGGCTTAAATTAATTCAATTTTGTTTTTATTATTCGTTAAAGTAAATTCAAAATGGAAGTATCCGGTGTTCATTTATAAATAATAATAAATGATGAATATACGAAAGCCATTGAGGATGATTTTAAAATTCAAAACTAACAAGATTCTGCATTTCTTTTTTCAAATTATCATCGATGGCATCGAATTATTTTATACATGCGCACGGATTCTACTCCAAGCACGTGGCTTGAGTGTATCGCACTGTTGCCAGGTCATTCGCCGCAGTTTGTTCGAGCAACGAAATTTTCGTTTTAACTATTAATCTTTTTTTCGATCAACATCTCACGACTCGTTCAGATGGCAAAAAATGAAATAAAAGAATTAACTATAACATTTTTGCAAAAATATCACGAAAATTTTTTTACACGATAACTACCTTAACGATCCAAAGGAGGTCAATTCCTTTTATTGCACTAATTCGAAACGGCCTGTAAAACCAGTTGGATTCGTTATGATAATTGTCGCTAAAGATGTCACAAGAGTCAGATGTCAGATAGCGATAATAGATTCACGTGTGTTGGATGAGAAAAACTAGAGAAACACTCAAGAGCTCATAAAGTACTGTTGTTTCAAAAACTAATCCAACCAGTTGATCTTGAGAAAAGAAAAAGTTATAGATTTCGAAAATGAGCCACCAATAATTTGCACGACCGTTCAAATTGATCTTAATTATTTATGATCTGCGTGTTCAAAAAATTATTCTCGTTGATGAAATATTTGGCTGACCTTGTGCATGAACTGTAGACTCCTGCATGAACATAAAATTGAGAATATCCGATAACGGATGGTGGTTCTACAAATTTTGTAGGAGTGATATTTCTTTAATGAAGCTTGAGGCAGGAGTTTTAGAATGCGATAAAGAAAATGAACGTCACAGATGAATATTGATGACAGGTTGAGAAAACTAACACGAGAGCGCTGACAGTGCTAACATTTGCACGGTATAATTTACCAAGCGCTTAAAACGCGGAAATAATAGTTACGAATCTTTTCAACCTTTGGATATCTATGCTGTTTGCTCAAATTGAGATGCAAATCGGCATCAGTCATATGTGTGTATGTCTTACGTCCAATGACACTTTGACACCCAACGATGGATCATCCACCTGAAGTTTTTCTTGGTGACTCCATTGACAACGAGTTCCCAGGCTCTAACGTTACGTTAATTGCTGAGGAGGACACGCACTCCCAATTGAACCGGTTACACAGTCTTGATCGATACAATTGATCTCATTGTGTCTCCGTCGTGAGGATGCAGCTGCAAGATCAAAAATGAAACCCCGTGGATCTGTTCTTCGTTCCTGAATTATTGATCAATTCGTCGTCATTTGATCTACATGATTTCAGGAAATGGCGAATGCACTCACCCAGAGAGTCATCTGGAGCCTGATGTTCGTTTTGCGTTGCTTCATAATACCGGTAACGAGGCTTCGTATGTTCACCGAGAGGAAGCAATGTCCTCCGATCAGGAACAAGATACTGCTTCTATCGGCGACGGAAATTGCCACGAGAATTCGTAAGAAGGAGGTCAGTCACGTTTTGCTAGAAATCTAGTAAAATCAGGAATGATTTCGCCTGGATATACATAATTTGTACCTTGATATTCCAAGGTACCTGACCAAGGTCCAAGTACCCAAAGACTCCTGTGCCATGTCATTAGCTGATATTTTATTTTTATTTCAGTTAAGCAGCGAAGAGGTCGTCGCGGCTTACATTGACAGATGTAAAGAGGTCAATCCAGTGGTGAACGCGATAGTGCAGACACGCTTCGATGATGCTCTGGAAGAGGCTCGCGAGGTTGACCTTTTCCTTGAGGCTAACAGAAAGAGCGAGGAGGAATTGTCTCGTGAAACTCCATTGCTTGGAATTCCTATAACGGTTAAGGAGAGCATAGCTGTGCGTGGTAGGTAGCCATTAGCCCCTCTTGGCGTCCCCATCCCTCCTCGCATCCCCTAGCTTAATTTTATCAGCACCAGAGAGCCGTTACTCGTGACTGCTGGGCAATAGCTCAATGTTTTTTCTATTAATTATGTTGCCATTTGAATACTTTACGTGTTACCTGAGAAAAGTAGATGCCTGGGTGATTGGTAAATATTGGACAGTGCCTTAAGGAGGCTTTCGCTACTTATCAACTTGGTAAATATTGGAGTCGCCTACGACGGCAAAAAATTGTAATAATCTTTTGATATTCTTTTGGAAAAAAAAAAAAACAGTTGGCGAACGTCATAAAATATTCAGTTTACATGGAAATTATTGGTGGCACGTTTGGTACGTTTGTGAGAATGTAATTTTGTGAAAAGGATATACGTATGTAGTTGATGTTAACCTTGTCTGATGAAATGCAATCTGAAGTAACTCAAAGACAGGACCGGAAGTGGATCCGGCGGAGTCGGTGAGCCGTGAAACGAAGCAATAAATAAAAACAATATATTTGGCATACTGGAAGATTGGCAGAGTGGAAAAGGATAATTGATAAAAGCGTCATTAGAATTTCTTATCTGGGATTATGATCAAGGTCAAACTCGCTATCGCTAGACTGTGCTATGCGTATCATGCAATTCTGGGATCCAGACTTGATAAAAAAAAAAGCAGTGACTATGAGAGATAATTTTCAAGATTAGCTCGAGTGCAACGAGTTCGATTTATTGAGATTAATCTATCCTGGAAGAGATTAATATTGAAATTAATCATTAGTTTGATGTGCCGTTTATTATCTTTTGTAATTAAAAATAAGTAAAACAAATAAATGAACAACCGGTTTCCAGTGACATGAATATCGCTCGAGTTCAAGGTCTTCTCGCCTTAATGAGAATCACTCAGACCGATCGTCTGTACATAATTTGCTTCCGGAAATTTTATTTCCAATTTTTACCGAATTTTATTAGCTACTGTTTTACGTAACTTAATACTTTCTCTCTTGTCGATGATGTAATATTAAATATTATTGATAGATTTCCAATGACTCAGACTGCGAGTATCGAAGTGAAGTATCGAATTTCCATATTGCATTTCTTTGAGTATCACCACAGTCGATCACGAGTTCAACGTGTTTTTCTTTCAGTGCGCAAATAATGCAATCCTTAAACACGTCACACGTAGATCTCTAAAAAATTACGTAAATATATGTTAATATTGTAAAATATTATATAACCAAGTGCAAAACGATGCACGTGCATACTTTGTACGATAAATTCTATGCGCCGTCACGTTTGGTTTGTGTAGTGACGTCGTCATATTCATCTTGTAATTTATTTATTCTTGTTATTCTCTTTGGTACGCAGGCTTGAGCCATTGTGCAGGGACGCGCAAGGAGACTCTGCGAACTGCCAAGGAGGACGCCGAGGTGGTCAAGAGGATTCGAGGAGCCGGTGGGATACCTATTTTAGTTAGCAACACACCGGAAATGTGCATGTGCTGGGAAAGTTACAATAAAGTCACTGGAACCACGTGGAATCCATACGATACGAAAAGGACAGCCGGTGGGTCTTCCGGTGGGGAGGTTCGTCTCTGGAGTTTATCATTCCTTAAACAGTATGTAGTATCGGAAGGGATTTACTTACATGTTTAAGGGATTCTCTTGTAGGCAGCACTTTTGGGATCCGGCGCATCAGTATTGAGTCTCTCATCGGACATAGGAGGATCCGCACGACTTCCGGCTATGTTTTGCGGTGTCTTTGGTCACAAACCGACACCAGGTAAATTGGTATAAAATATTAACATTAATTAAAATCTTGATGAGCACTTATGCAGACGTTAAAAAAAGAATTTTTATTAATAATATCGAAAGCAGAAAAGGTCGTAAAGTCAATTAATCATCCGATGGACATTTCTTTTTCTCGTATAAAAATATAATATTAAAAATAATCTATTACTTTTTTATAATTAAGGATGGGTGTCCACCGTTGGTCATATGCCGAATTGCGACGACAAAAATTGGACCATGTTCTTCAGCATTGGTCCAATGGTCCGTTACGCCGTAGATCTTCCGCTTCTTCTGAACATCATGTCAGACCATCCCTTGTCAGCTGTTCAACTGAATAAGAAAGTTAGTCTCTGCTGTGATTTTATTCTAGATACGAGTTAATATTTTTTTATTAATACAAACTATTTACTTGACCAGGTGTCATTGAAGGACATGCAATTTTTTTATATGGAGGACGACTGTGGCTCCGGTGCTACGGATGCGGTAGACAGAGAAATCAAATCGGGAATAAGGAGACTAGTGAAGCATCTCGAAACGGCTCACGGAATTAAGGCTAAAAAGGTAATTGACGACTGTGAATAAAATTGGAAATTGAAAAATCTTCGAAATCTCACTTTTTTTCCTTTCACAGGCAGAATTGAAAGACATGAAGTTCGCTTTTGAAATAGCGACTACTATGCTGTTGGGGATCGATGGGGCAGATTCAATTTTTATGAAGGATTCAAATCCATATGTAAATACCTCATTTTAATTATCACTATCATCTCTTGTATACTCATGGTTAATTTTCGTATGCTTAAAACATTCAGGAATGGAAAAGCGTCTTCGTAGAAGTATTAAGATACATCTCTCTCGTATCTCCTCACACATTTCCAAATATTGCTTATGGAGTTCTTAAGAGAATCGCTGAGAAAATACCTCGGGCCCACTACGATAAAATGGTGGAGAAGAACGCGTCCTTGAAGAAGCAATTTGAGGTTAGTTTTTTATTAAAATGAAAATTATAAGAAAAATGTAAAAGAGAAAATAACATAATATAGTCTCGAAATGTACCCTTTAAATTATTTTTCCTTTAACAGGATCTTCTTGGCGATAATGGCGTACTGATTTATCCAACATTCGTTTCCGCAGCACACTACCCATACGAGATTTATCACAAAGTCTGCAACGTATCTTACATGATGATTTTCAATTCTTTGGGTCTTCCAGTTACCCAGTGTCCAATGGGACTCAATAGAAATAGCCTTCCGATTGGTCTGCAGGTGAGTTTTCAATTAAACTTTGGTAGTAGAATTTCGTGACTCGATGTTTTCTTAAAATAACTTTTCGATAATGGTTAACGACACAAGAGGGTAATAAGGTTACAGATATTATCGATTGTGACGCTCGTTAATTTTATTTTTTGATTTCAGGTGGTCGCCAATCCTAATAACGATCATTTGAGTATAACGCTTGCTCGTGAAATCGAAAAGGCATTTGGTGGCTGGCGGGAACCGGTTAATAATAATAAAATGGTCTGACACAATTGTGTGATAAGATCCGTAAGATCAAATTAGGAATTTCTCACACCGATGGATGTGGATCACACGTGAATATGTCGAAGAGCTATCTGTGGACTTGATTTCCGTTTACAGTGCAGAAGAACGTTTAAACGAACTTAAACAACAGCAGGGCCTACCGAACAACCAAATTATCTTCAGAAAAACTATAACGAGGCTCATGTTTCTTTATATAATTTGAACAAGATGACATTGTACTATATTTATGATATATCATTTTTTTTCTATGAAAAAAATAAAAGGTACTAATGCCACGAGTCTCGCGATCGTTACTCGTATCCACATTAACCACACCTCGTGATTTACTAGCTTTTAATGAGTTCCAGAAAGATAGCCGTAAAATAAAAACTAATATTTCTTTTCCAATCGATTGGTGGCCGTTTAGTGACATTTCGTAGCCCATTTAATATGTTTCGTGGTTCGCCGTTCCTTTTATAATCCCTAAAAAATACTAAATTCAAAAAATTATTAAATATTCTCTTCAAGCCTCCTTTGATCGGATGTGATCGAAGATTTCTGTGACCTACATTCGTAGATAAATCCTGCAGGGAGTCCTTGAAGTTTCTTAAGACTAATCGTAATAGTTGAAAAACGCAGAAAACTAGATTTATCATCGACTACGTTTACACGTACAGCTTTAACACGGTATAAACCAATCACGTTTTATTTTTTTAAATCTTAATCTTTGCCTGTATTAATTGATCAAAATCCTTCCTCGCAATAGATTTGGCTAGTGAGGAGTCTGCTATTCTAGTTGTCTCGATTAGCACGACTAATTTGACAAAGCTGTGCAGGTACGTTAATACTTGACTACACAGATCCGATTTTAGGAGCATACTTCACAAAGGCGAATTCCGTGAGATATCAATCTGTGAAACCATAAATATAGAAATACCGGAAATGGAGCATAATCCTGTGGGAGGAAGCCGATTAGAGGGGGATGCCGAGGTACATCAAACTTACTTGTGATTGGTTACTATTGGGAGCAAGCGCAGTGATGTAAAAGTGCTACGTCGTTTGTTGTTTCTTTATACGCACAAGGAGAACCAATGACTAAGGCAGGATCCAGCTTGAATTTGATTGATTATGTGGCGATCTCCCCGTCCCCCCCTCATTGTGGTTTCACACCCCTTGCTCACAATACCAGTTTATGCTCCATTCCGGTATTTCTTTATTTATCTGTGGGACTGGATTGTGAGGCCATTACAACCAATAGAATAGCACAAAAATAAAGTTTTACGTTGCTCTTGGTGGGGTCTATGAGGCCGCACACGTACAGTTAAGTGTTGATGCTGTTCTACAATATAACGTTGTCAGTAGACGCGTTGGGCGACACACAATGGCGTTGCTTAAAATTTAACGACTAAGACCGTGGCTCAATTACGGAACACACCCTATTTTGATTATTGGAAAAAAAGTGATAGAGAAAAAAGAAAAAAAAGACCAAAATTATTAATCTTTAACCCCTTGGCCTACACGCTATCTGCCGATAGTTCGGTCGCGCCCCTTGCCATTCAGCTTATGCCACAAATTCTTTACCACGAGTCAGACTCGTGGTTTCCGCTTATAGCACAAATCCTTTACCACGAGGATCGCTCGTGGTTATAACCCAAGGAGTTAAGAAAACAAAATAAATATAATGTTCCGCAATTGTAGAACGATTTCAAAAATAAAATAGCACAAGGTTAGCAGAACACACCATCAAATTTTCCGGGAATCTAATTCCTTTTATATCCTTCGAAAGCAGTTGTTTCATAGTTCGACTAGACACGCTACCGGTCAAAATTTCTTTTTCATTTCGTTCAATCGTCTCAACTGAAAGATTCAGTTATTGTTTAAGTCGAGTGTTTCCACCGCGTTTGTCCTTTGATCTAAGTTCAATTCTATTTCGATTATAATTTCAATTTGATCGCGTGCCCACCGTTCTAATAACGCGAGTCAGGAATATTTCTTTACGTAACGAGATTACCATGCAATTCCTATCGATTGTTCAAAGTCCACTTGTCATTTAGAATTGACATACAAAAAAATAGTGATGTTACTACGTACAATTTACAATATCTCTGCAATTGCGTAGTTTTATTACTTACAAAGATTATTCTTTGCTATCGTACACAAAATCTTTTGCGGATGCTGTTTACGCCCATCTCATTTCTCCAATCAATATCCGGGAACCTCTTCGATCTGTTCCTTAATATCCACGTTTTTATTATAAATTCTTTTCGCCGTTTACTCTGTGCATACAAATACAGCAAAAGCTCCGTTAATACGGTGGAAATCTACGTGCATCCTATCTGCGTCATTTACAAATTCGTAATAATTTATTTCATTTATTCCACGCATAAATTCACGCTTTACATTCCTTCTTCGCGCATAACGAATTTGTCTAAAGAAAGATATATTACGTAATAATGAAATCGTTCCAAGTAAGATTCTGTATTATTTCTTCTTTTCGTGAAACAACATTATCTTTTTTTTTCTCCATTATACTTCACGATGGTTCCTTTTGTCCTTAAACGTGGTTCCTTATGTGCAGCAGCAACTCTTTTATTTTTTGTACTGCTCGACCGTCGCTATAGATATATTTAATATTTTCTTTCTCATGAAAATGTGTTGGCAGCATGTGATGTATGCATCTCGAACATCCATGTTTATACGCGACTCCCTACATACACGCGCACGTCAACTCGTCTCCTATAAGCCATCGCAGTAGCGTTTAAGTGGCTGACAATGGTACTCATGAAAATAGTCAGTAAGTCCTCGACCGCCGAAGCGATGATTTCCACTGGTCGGTTATTTCGTTGACTTCGCTAAGTGCATCGCGAGACTGCTGACTGCATTATCAGCTTCAACAGTATCCCCAACGTTGTTTGACTTTCTTTCGTTTTCGAGATTGTCAAGCGACGAACAACCAACTGAATATTGTGCTGCTGTGTGACCCGATTTAATAATTTTTAATATTTAAAACAAGTGTGAACAACTTTTTGAAAATCATCTTTTCTTTTTAATTACAAAATTTTACCGCAGTTCCTCATAACTGACTGAAGGTAAGTTTTAATAAATAATAATTGCACGATCCATGAATTATCTATACGACGTGTATGTTTTCCAATATAAATATCTAAATTACGCAAAAGAAGTTGTTTTTCCTGCAAAAAAATAGATAAGCAGAATACACTGCATTGATATGAATTTAATTAATAGAAACGGGATTGATAAGAATTTCGATATGATTTCGTACCGAGTTCCCAGATTTTCAAAAAGTTTCCAAACGTGCGATCTTCTGATACGTTAAAAGGGAACAGAAAGTCTAACAGTGTCAATTCTGTAGATTTTCTACTTGTTCTGCTCGCACCGAGAAAACCGGTTGTAAGTTGCTGAAAAGTATGCATCGTATACCCACGTGTATTATTTCCAAATACCGATCCAATACTTGATCCTGATATTAACAGTTAGCATAAGATCAAGGTTTGATTGAAAATACGTATTATTACGAATTACAATAAATGCCTTGATTCGACTAACAATAAGTGTATAGATTCTGTGCATATAAATGCAGGCATGCCTCAGTGGAAATCCGTGAAAACGTATGTGCACGCTATTTGCCCCATGTGGATATAAGTAAAATATAATGCATTTTATTTATTTATACATAAATTTTCCTTGCCCATTTCTTCTATACGTACAGATCTATATATGCATATATCCGTACAAATTTAATAATATTAATACGTACACAGAGAAAACTACATATACATCTATACAGACTCTGTGGTTTACATTATTCGTAATAATACACTTTTTTCTCATATATTCATACTTAATTTCTTCTCTTAGAAGCTTTGGTAAAAAAAAGGGAAAAAAACGAAAGCGAAACATTAGCATTGTAACTAACGGCTGTAGACAGGGTGGGTTGCGCTGCGTTGGCTTTGGTTGCGTTTCCGTTGCAGCGAGTTAACGTTCAGTAACTAAGACTTTCAGTAACTAGTGGACATTATCGAGAGTTTGCCAACTACAGAGAGTCGAGATACTTTCCAACTTCCTTTCTAGCTGCTCGATCAGATCGTTTCTTACGGCTGAGCTCAGAAACCACGAGCCATGCTGAGACTTGAATGGGACTTCGAAGAAGATTATGGCGTTGGAAAATATTCTAATAGGATTTTTAGAATTTGATCCTTTCACCAGCGTCGCCATTTGCTGAAACTGTCCATACGTCGGATAAAAATTTGCCGCCTTGCCTCTTTGGCGCTCCTTATAGGCCATTAAGACTTGTCGAAGAAAACACTGGGAAAATTGCGTACGGAATGAAAACAATCCGCGTGTGTGTGGCACAGATTGCGCAAGGGGAATTCGATTGTGATATTTGTTTTCTTACTTTACGTGCTGGGACAACAAACGGTCTTTAAAGATGCCGTTTGATTGTAATTCGTGACTGGTTCGAACTTATTTCATAAGTCACTGTCCAATTAACTTTAACTTTCTGATCGGACTGATTGTGGTTGACGGGCTCTTTTTTTAAATTTTCATACAAACTGCCCGGGCGGAAGTTAGGACTCCGTCGCTGACAGGAAATGAATGCATATTTTGGTGGGGTCATAAAAGTCACTGCTGTTGGTATGAACCCAAGAAATGGTAAGGCATTTGGGACCACGAAATTACTAACGATCTGCATGATCGTCACGTTCAATCGTCACAATTGCCATTGACAATACAAACTGCTAGTACGCTTGTCTACAACCTGACTTTATAGTCATCATAAAAAGGTTGCGTGGCTTTCGATTAGTTCTTTTAGAAGGCCTTCGGAAAAATGGTATATAACGAAAAGTGATAGATGGAGGTAGAAATGAAAATGATAAATTTCAAACCGCATAACAAAGAATCGGGTATAAACTGAGGAATGAAAAAAACACTTAATTTTTTCAGAATGGAGTGGCTATTGCGTTTCGTGGCTTTTTTATTAATCAAAGCAGTTTTCTTGTTCAAACCAATACATTGGTTATTGAGAAAAAAACCATTGGCCGCACCACCTGTTAAGGATCCCATTATTGGCCTGAGTGCCACAACATTGGCAAGGAAAATCCGCGAGAGAGAGGTAGAATTTTTGTAAAATAATATCCAAATTAAGAGAAGGCAAAGTATAAAATACTTGAGGTTCTTTTAACTTGCTCAAGATCTCCAGCGAACACGTGGTAGAGGCTTACATTAAGAGAATCAAGGAAGTTAATCCGATCCTGAATGCAGTTGTCGATGAGAGATATGAAGACGCCTTGAGGGAGGCCAGAAGCTGCGACAAGAGGATAGAGACCGGAGAGGTTAACGCCATTCGGCTCGAGATCGAGCAGCCACTTTATGGTGTTCCGCTTACAGTCAAGGAGAGCTGCTCAGTTAAAGGTACAGCAAACGACACTTGCCATATTTTGATAAAAGGCTAACAGTAGGCAGACACAAAAATGAATATTTTAACAATTTAAAATAACTTAACAGGTTTGAGCTACACCGGTGCGTGCTTGCTACGTAAAGGAGTCAAGGCGGACTCCGATGGACTCGCTGTTCAAGCCCTGAGAAGTGCAGGCGCCATCCCTCTTTGTGTCACGAACACGCCTGAACTGTGTCTCGGGTTCGAATCGAATAATTATGTATACGGCCAAACAAATAATCCTTATGATATTCGACGCACATCTGGTGGCTCCTCTGGTGGCGAGGTACGTAGACGTCTAACGTTGGGAACTTGACACATGCACAAATCTTTATTCAAACGAGATCGCTTGTTCAGGGAGCTTTATTGGGTGCTGGAGCCTCTGTTATAGGGGTAGGTTCGGACATTGCTGGTTCGATTCGAGTACCAGCACTTTTCAATGGAATATTTGGACATAAACCAACTTCCGGTAATTAGGAATAATAAGTTGCTTTTTAAGTTGTCAATTCACGCTATGCTTTTTTTTTTAGAAATTATCCCAATTAGAGGCCATCTTCCATTCTCAGAGGGGAAACTCTTTCAGCAATATTTGGTAATAGGACCCATGACAAGGTATAGCGAGGATCTGTACTTGACCATGAAAGTCATGAGTGCAAACTGCGGAAGGAATTTGCAATTAGATGAGCCAGTTGTTCTGAAGAAATTAAATGTCTTTTATATGGAAGACGTTGGACAAAATTTAGGTATTCCGAAGGTGGACGAGGATATTAAGAGAGCAGTGACGAATGCATCCAGCTACTTTAAAGGATATGGCTGCAACGTGAATCGGGTAACTAAAATTATAATTTGTAATTGAATCATTTTTGCGGTTATTAAGTTCCTGTTAATGGCTGCGACCGATTTTTGTCACCGGCTGAAATCAGTCGATGGAAGAAATTTAATAATCTCAACTTTGCCCTAAGAAAACAAAATTAGTCTTTTTATTGAAATCGAGACTTTGGCTTTTAATGAGAAAATGTGTTTAACGACGTAAAGTAAAAACACATTTAAAGTTATCAACACAATGACGTCTTAAAAATACATTAATATTCTTTCAATAAAACCAATGTTGTATAATAGTAGATTTATAATTCATTGAAATAAATAAAGTCATCTCAAATAACGTAGTCCGCTATATGGCAAAACGTGAAACAGTAAACTCGTAAGCAAAATTTTCGCCTCAAATGTAAAGATCAGAGCACTGAATCAGATAACTATTTCTGCAGATCATACTTTAATAAAAATATCTTAGAGTAACATAAATCTTCATATCAACATTGATTGACAGTTTAACGTAGATATGAGGGATGCATTCGAATACGCCCTTTCCACATTTTTCACCATGGATGAGATGCCACAGTTGCTGCTAAATCCAGACGATCCGAAGGTACTTTGCCATAAATTCAATCCATAACATTCCTTTATATTCTCCTCCTTTTTCTAGAAAGAGAAGAGTGTTTCATGGGAAATAGTAAAGTCTTTGTTCGGCTTATCACCGTATACAAAAACGGCCATTTTCCTGAGATTCTTAAAAGACGCCAAAGTCTTCATAAATAATAAAAATATATCATATTACAAAGAACACTGCCAAGTATTACGAGAAAAATTCATGGTAAATACTGTGTGATAATATTAAAAAATTTTAACTCAATTCATTTACGTATTAATAACTGGTAAATATTTTACTAAAGAAAATACTCGGAGAACATGATGTCTTACTGTGTCCGTCATATACCAGTCCAGCACCGATGCACAACGAGACAATTTTCAACCTGCCAAGTGTGTTGTATTGTGTTCTATTCAATCTATGGGGATTTCCCTCAACGCAAGTGCCAATGGGATTGAATAAAGACGGACTTCCAGTAGGAATACAGGTAATACAAAGAATAGTTGCGTTCAATAAATTTTTCGTTTTGGATCAATAATTGGCATTTTTGATTAATCACGATTTCATTATTTCAGGTTGTCGCCATGCCAAATCAAGACAGACTTTGCTTGGCGGTGGCGAAGGAACTGGAAAAAGGCTTTGGAGGTTGGATCCCACTCGCTGCGTAAACCAATCTACAAATAATGAAACTCACAATCAGTCTTAAATCAGATACCTTAAAGCATCGCAAGTGCCGTAGGTGGAATGTAAATGCTTAATAAGGTGAAGGTTCGATACAGATAGGAGAAAACGAAATGAATAAATGATAATAAAGTACGATGTTTCGTAAATTTATTTAATGCAATTAATTTATCCTTCTCTCTCACAAACAAGGCATTCCGAGTGAATTGAAAACTATATGCGTACCTAAGCGACTTGGCATGCCCTGTCTCTATCAATTTGTTTATCTCTTTTTTCTACTATATATAGACATAGTTCATATATATAACTCATAAATACTACAATGCACTTAAATAACCCAGAATAGTTCAAGGTGAGGACGTAATACGCGTATTATTAGGATGACATCACAATCACTGCGCGTCTCATTTCCATCCCGACGTATTTTTTATTTCAATTGCGTGAAACGTCTTAAAAAGGGCAAAGGCACTTTTTTGGAATGTTACTTGTCTACGTAAAATATCAGTGTATAAAGATTTGGATGCGTACAGAATGTACCGAACATCCATACACAGGGATAGTTCTAGGAGTAGCGCCGTTTAGAAAAATAACTAGTTTTACGTAATTCAACATTTACGATGGGGGGGGGGGGAGGGTGATGGTTGAGGAATCATAACGCTAATCTTTTACCCTGACGATTAGTGAATTGGACTTAATCGTAACACGTCAAGAAAACTTAACTGCATCGTAGCAGCTTCAGGACGTTCAGAAAAATTTAAGTAGTTTCATGTCTATGATCAATTGAAAATCGGTTATCGTGGTTTTATCGATTAGCCGAAAGTCGACAAGCAAAAATGTGAACGTTCATTTCTTACGATCACTTGGAGGAATGTAAGGTTTTCCGCCATGACGTTCCCATTCTCGATTAAATTCGTGATCAAGGATTTCAGCTCCGCGTTTTCTGGTCAATCCGGTCTCGTCCAGGCTCAGCTCGCACATTTGCATGTCATCCACACCTTATAAGAAGAAGACGTAAATAATAAATCAGAAGAACCTAATTATAAAGAACAGAAAGAGATGAGTTATTGAATAATAAATTAATGACAAATCGCATACCGGCCACTAGGAGTATCGGCGGTTTGTCAGGATGAAGTTCCATTTGTCGAGCAACGTATTGACCATCGAAATGAGCATACCACCAGCCCCGTTTTCCACCTCCATTTGGCGTCTCTTGTTGACCTGCCGTTGCTGGACGCACGAATGGAATTCTGAAGTATCTCTGGGATGATTCCAAGATCGGTTGTTTCATTGGGGTCCGTGGCGTTTTGGCAGCTGTTGAACAGAAATCATTTATTGTGTTTTTAAGGAAAATTCTCATTGGGCAGTTTTTTTCTCATACGCTCGAACGTAAATGGATCTGTTTTTACATAAATCACATTGTCAAGACGTACCTGCCTCCATAATGGATTTCGGAGCTCTTTCGTTTTCATCCATAGTAGTGCGCCTACGGTTTCTTGCCTTCCATGCGTGATAGACCTTAAGTCTGCGATGGAACTCGTGACGACAGGCCTGTTTGCAAGACGTAGAGACATGAGACAAATTTACACGGAGACAAAGATTAACAATAGGAATTTCTCTTGTACCTCGAGTAACTCTATGTCGCAGGACGTGTTAATGGCATCGCGCAATTCGGAATATTTCCACTTGGATAGATCGTATTTCTTGTTGGAAAGAGCAGCCTGACTGTTGCGTACCTGCTCCGATCTGCGATAGAAAGTTATAATGAAGCGAGAGACAATTAATACAAGCATCTCGGTTATCATTGACAAGGTGTTATTCATGAGACTCGAAGACGCCTAATGAATTATTACAAGGCCCGCGGGATATGCTAGATTAATGAGAGCAGCCCAAATAAAACAGTAGTTGTTAGCTTGGATGGCCTGAAAGAATTTTGAAAAACTACGAAAGCCACAGAGAAACATCGTAGGATGATCTTCAACAGCACAGGAATCAATTGATAGAAGGTAAATGAATTATGAAATTCGAAAATGAATGTTGAAAATTATCATGTGAATTATCGTCATGCATTCTACATTTGCAAATACAGATACGGAATAACGTACTGGTCACTTTTCTACCTAGGGACAGATACAAGAAGTTTAGGAAGTATCTGGAGAATTGATAAATTGCCTTATCGACACTACAATACGAGAAGGAAAGTAGAATGGAACGCGATAGAGGAAGCGGAAGTAGACGCCGCACGCCCACAAATAGAGAGACACACATTAACGCACACGAACACACATGAACTTCTAATGCAACTAGAGTTCGAAGAACTACGAGGATAGTCAGTGAAGGCCAAAAACAGCAGTAGTTAGTCTTGTTAGGTGTCCATGCGTAATCGCTGAAAACATTTGATACCTTATGAGCCTGTTGTTGTTTGTCGGTGGTACCCGCACGTCTGAACCACTATGTAATTGCAAGAAAATTCATATTTTATTCTTGTAATGTCAATCTCTTGTATTCTGATTAATTCCTTAATCGAACACGAGCTGTAGCACGCGAGAGAACACTCGTCGTTTCTGTTGAACGCATCGGAACACATTCGAAGACACTTGTCATGTGGATATTGTACAAGGGTGTAAAAATGGGATGTTTAGGTGGTAAAGATAAATAACATGAGCAGTGTAATACCTTCTCACTGGAGGTGGAGAATCTTCCACTTGGCCATTAGATTCCTGAGCCAATCTTACGGCCAGTTCGTGGTCTCTTCGTTCCTGTTCCAGTTGTTCTCTGTAATGACTCTCTTCCATTGCTTCTCTCTCTAGTTGAGCCTAAGAATTTAAAGACATAGAACAGAGTTTGATAAATTTTATCCGGAACACCAGAAAGTCAATATTCAATTGCTTAACCAATCTGTGTACCTGCAGAGCAGCTGCTGTCTTCTTGTCTTCCTCTTCTTGCCTTCTTCTTTGTTCCTCCTCAGCTTTTCTTCGTGCTTCCATTTCGATTTTCTTCCTTCGATTTTCCTCCTCATCTCGTTTCTTACGTTCGTCCTCCTCCTTTCGCCTCCTCTCCGCTTCCATTTCCTGCTGAATTTTTCTCAACCTTTCTTGCTCCTCCGCTATCTTCTGCTGCTTCACCATGTCTTGAAGTCCCGCCATCTGTTTGTTGACTTGAGACAACAGGTCGTTGTACATCGCGTCAATTTCCTGCGGCTTAATCTTCGCATTGGCCTGGATTGTATAAATATTTTAAAAAATGTATGACTTTCAAGAACGTAGTTGGATTAGCTTTCATTATTATATAGAAATATTCTGCGAAATACGCTTGGCACAGATACCTAAAGTCATACGTTACTTTTTCTTACCTTAATCTTCTGAACACCCGCTTCAAGATCGGACTGAAGTTTCTTAATATCGTTTATGCTCTTCTCCTTCGCACTCTTCAGCTGAGTCGAAGTTTCCTGCATTCTCGTTAATTGATTTTTTAAACTCTTTATCTTTACGATGCCCTTGATACGAGGCTGATGTTGCTTCTTAGCTAGGTACATTCGGGCAGTCTTCTGGATGATGATCAGATGATGACGACGATATATAATCTTGTTCTTCACTAATAAGATAAAAGAAAACCATTTAACGACACTCGTAAACGAAGTTCAAGAAGACAATTCAATGAAGTGTCTTACACTTGATCACAGAGAGTGCACAGAACTGCATTTTATTCCAACGTGATTTCAATAACCATTTCTTCACGTTCGCTACGAGTTTTTTCAGATTCTCTGGGTCGGACTTCATAATCTTATCGAACTCCGCGAATTTTCCCGGTTTGAAAAATACTCGTGTGATACCAAACTTGAAGTCTTTTTTATTCAGCTTCAAGCTGTGCAGCAAAGCCTAAAAGGAGGTAAGAGCGATGCATGAAACACATGTGATAAAAAACAAATCATTGAGGAACGTCAAAACTAAAGTAAGCAGCATCGCACCTCGCAGAAGAATCTGGGATCCAGCTTGGCTAATTCTGGTGGCAAATACGACTTGTACATATTGTAAAGTTCCTGGAATGGAACACGACTGGGATAGCCGTGTTCCATGAGTTCAAGAACAGACGTCATGCCGGAACAACGTAATTGCCCAAGAATGCTGTTTCCATCAAATTGGTGATCGACCATCTCGTTGTTTGGTTTGATACAACGAACAAAGTTTGTTCCCTGAACGAATGCAAAGTGTTAGATGAATAATGTACATGAAACCCATGGCAAGAGTTGCTCTCAGTCAGATGCTCACGTTGCTCTTCAATTTCTCCATAAGCTCACCAAGCTGAGTCTTGAATTTGCTTCCAACGCTTATGAAAGTCAACTTTCCTTTTTGACAAGATTGGTTGGCGAATTGCGTTCGTAGGAATGTGGTGCTACTCTCTTGAATAAGTGCTTCCAAGGAGGCGTGAAGGGCATCATTATTCTTTTCAATAAATTGATTCTGTAAAGGAAAATGCATTGAATTTTTGTTTCACAAAGTTCTAAGAATTGTAAATTATAATTGAAATTGGGATTTTAATGACCGTTTGATAGCAAACACCGCCAGCATAATGACGGATAACGAATCCTTCGTCATCTCTCAGTTCCCTGTGCGCCTTCAGACGTGAAGTGCGCGGCAACGTTATTCTGAAGTGTCCATTCCATGCCCTGTGAACTTCACTGGTGAAGTGTGCAAAACTGTGAGTTGGTAGTTTCGACTCTTCGTCCAGTAAACTGTAGATTCCAATTGTTTTCGACTCGATGAGGTCTGGAATGCACCGTGAAGTAAAGATTTCATTTTACAAATCATTGATATTATAATCGACACGTGTCCTTACCAATGCAATCCTGATTATCCACATAGGAGATTTTGGGAACATTCAGAGATTCTCTTGCATAGAGATCCTGCTCGTATTTGAGAATTCTCTCGTTAAAGAATTGCTGCAACTTTTCGTTACAGTAATTGATGCAAAACTGTTCAAAACTGTTGACTTTGAAATACTCTAAAAGGAGAATGAAGACTTTCCAATCAGCTTTCTTAAAACGGTTTTATTAAGTATAACGATGATTTACCAAATCCCGCAATGTCGAGAACGCCGATGTAATAGCTGGAAGCTTTGAAAGGAATGCTCTTATTGATTCTGCCAACAATGTGATCAAAAAGTTTGCTGTAAATGGCTTTGGCAAGAGCATCCCTGGCGTTGTTGGCCTCGTAGACCTTCAAGGGCACCCTGAGATCATAAATTAAATTTATATTAATAAATACTCATGTAATTAAAAAAAATGCCAAACTCACATAATGACGGTTCCTTTGATTCCACCACGACTCGTTTGCATGACTTTTGATACAAGAGCCTGTCTCAGTTCTTCAGGATCAACCCCAAGTAATTTAGCCGACATGGTAACCGCCTTCTCCGAGTTGGCAGATATCCTGGAGCCACCCTTGGTATCCTCAGGATTGTCTTCGAAAGTGATATTCCCTAGATGGAGAACAGCTGCTACCATGGTGTAAATTTCCATGCGTTCCACGTCTGTCAGACCCAGCCTCGTAAGAGCCTGATATTTGTGTGAACAAAAAGTTTGTATAACTTTAACTAAAACTGTCATAGCAATAATCGATTAGGGTATCGTAGAAAAAATATTGTTGAAAAAGAAAATGTAATAAAAATATGGAATTAAAAAATGTTCAAGGGAGAACGGAAAAAAGTTACCGTCGCTCTCTCCTATAAGGAGAAATATCCATTCAGCGTAAAAGGAATACTTGTCGAGGTTATCACACGTTTTGATACATCGATTAATATCGATTAATGCAGTTATCTAGATACCTGATCGATCGCGTTAAAACCTTCGACATCATCAAGGATCGGATCGTGCAGACTTCCCTTGCCGCGCTGTTCCCGACTCTTCTGGGCCTCATTGAGCTTCTTCTCGGATTTGGAATTACAAAAATATTGGGTGCAGCCGTTCCTCAGATAGTGAAAATCATCAGGCTTGGTGATACCAAGTTTCGCGCGAAGATCTGCGGGTGCGCCTGCGCACATCATATAGAAAACGTGGTAGTTCCTCTCGTCAGGACTTTGAAGACAGATCCTCGACTTCTCCAGTAGGTAATGCGAAATGTAGCCACCGACGACCTGACATTTAGCGTCAAAATGTACTTCCATGAATTTTCCAAATCGCGAGCTATTGTTGTTCCTCTTGGTTTTGGCATTGCCAAAGGCTTCCAAAACTGGGTTAGCTACAAGCAAACATCAACCTTATGAAGCAAACGCGTTGCTCGCTCGAAATATCATAATAAAGATCGACGTTTACCATCAAGAATCTTTTGCTCTATCGGTCCAGCAGTAGATCCCCAAAGGTCACAAAGGTATCTCAAAAGATACTTAGTGGATTCTGTTTTTCCAGCGCCAGACTCTCCGGATACAATAATACTTTGCGACTGTTTCAAAACCTTCATATCTCTGAACGCTTTGTCGGCTAGAGTGAATCGTTGAAGCAAAATTACAACAAAAAATTACAAAAAATCTAAATTAAAAAAATGTCCTATGTGAACGTGTCGTACCAATGGCAAAAACATGGGGTGGCGTCTCGCCAAGAGACTTTCCCTGGTAGCACTTTATAGTCTGAGGCGAGTAAAGATCCTTCACCTCGCAGTAGGGATTCACAGCGATGAGAATATTGGCGACATAAGTCTGGAAGCATGAAAGCATCGTGATAAATCGTGATAACAGTTGACATTAATAAGACATATAGCGGTGGAAGAGAAGGGGGAACAGTAGGGTCTACCAGGCGAAACCCAGAATGTAAGATGGCGATCACAATGGCGTTTCAGGTGCGGTGGCAATCTACACGTGGCACAAAGTAAACAGCTCGATGAATAGGAGCTGCTGTGCGATACAAAAAGAAAAGGAAAAGGCCCATTTAATCTTATCTCGGACAACTCACGTATATCCTATCCTTGAAGTAACGGGTGCGTATATTGTTTAGAAGCGTCGCTTCGTTCAGGTACATCAAAGCACCTGAAAGAACAAATAAGAAAGATTTAACCTCTCGATATTATTTAACTAATCTACTTGAAGACCTCCTTCAAAATTCACATACAATTGTCCTCTACGTCTTTGGTGTACTCCCCGGCAGGATAGACCTCGTCCAGCGGGCACGTCCTCTGGGGATGCTTCTTATCCAATGGAACGATCAGTGCATCCCCGTCGACCATGTCGACAAATTTACCAATGATGAACCCCTCTTGAGGGTCTCTGACCCACACCTGCTGGTTCTCCATCGCACCCTCCCTGCAATCAGTAAATCATGATTCTCAATCGATCCGCCATTCATGGCGTCGATTACGAAACTTTCCAGTTCCCAATAAACTATTTCCTAAAGGAATGACACGCAGTTTATTCGGGTCGCTGCATTCGAGGATTAATGTTCGGTTTCGCAATCCTGCCGACAGGAAGTCGATGGTCCCTACCGGAGTGGCCGCGGTCAGAGCCCAATCGTTCGAGCGTTGAGAAAAGAATTAACAGAGAAGGAAACCACGAGCGAAACCTAAAGTCTCTTGAATTTTTTTTTCGGGGAAACCTGCAAAAATCAACGGCACTAGGTAATGACGGTAACAATGATGATTAAGAGACGTCCAATGAATATTGCTTGTGCATAATAAAACTTTTAAAAATAATATCAGCCTGATATCGATGTACGTCCCATGAGAAATTTAAATTATTGAAACGTCAAGTAGCCACTCAATGGCGGCCTTTCATATTTCAACCTAAAGATAGCAAAGTTCATAAGCGCTTATAAACATTACAGATACACCTGCGATACGATAACGTGTATCTTTTTTATTTTGAATTTCTTTCTAAATTCAATGAATTATCCAATGAATAAACGCAGGGTGTGTCCATCAGTTTATTCGTCCAGTTGATGGCGATTGGATCGATACAGCCATGCCCAAAAATCGCACGATCCTTTCATCGCGATACAAGCTCACCTTCGCATTGGTCTGTTATCGACGACCAAGAATCCATTGTTGCCAATGGAGAGACACACACTATCAGCGCAAGAGACTGAATTCGCATTTCTCAGGAAAATCTAAATATAGAACTGAAATCACTACTTTTCTCATATCGACCTACGCTCGATCCACGTTCGGCCGGAAGTCTTATAATCGAATTAACAAGAATACGAGTAAAGCCAAGGATGTTAGGACAGCTCTAGCCTATTGTTATGTTATTGATAAATTTAAGTTTCCTCGAGGTTTAAGGTTTAACGAAGAATCAGGTTGCCCCGTGTTATTGAGAATGAAGCAACAAAAGTGCCAACTGCTGGTCGATGAGGATTAGGTTTGCGCGTCGGTGAAGGCTACAAGCGAAAACTTCGAAAACTCCTTCGCTCCATTTGTGCCGCATTTTCAACTCCTTTCTTACGTCACTTAATTTCCTTATTCCTTCCCTCCTTCGCTTCGTTCCCCAGTCGATTAGCCTGCTATTTACCAAGTGGTTCGTGAGAATGAAAAAAATGGCCACTCCTATTTTACCAAACACTATCAATTTCCAATTGTCTATTTTCACGCAACCTGCCCAGTCGGTACTTTCGGACAAGTTCAGTTTCTGGCACTGTTATCAGAGTGTTGCGATATGATAACCCGTAAAATTCTTCATATATAGACACCTACATAAATATAATTCGTATCTCAGTATCTGCTATGCGAGTAAAGATTCGATTGATACAAAATTTCTAAAACATCAAGTTATACTTGTTTTATATTATTTAGAAAGAAGCAGGATCTCCTTTAAATTCGTACGTACGATGTAACGTTCTTCCTTCCCGAAGGTAACATCCTTGCGTGACCTTTAAGGGATGATTACGAAATTTCCAAATTGATTTCACTGTCGTAAGGCGAGTCGATTGGGATTCGAAAAAAAAAGGAAAGAGAATTTTCGCCTTTCGTTAGCACGTAACCACTTGCTGCCAGGCGTAGTCAATCGGTACTGATGATAACGCGGAGCCGAGCTACCAAAGCTACGTTATCGTCTTATCAATAAGCGTCATCGCGATAAAGAATGGCATTCGCTCATCCATATAAATTTTACGAAGTTGTCGATCTTTCTTATTGTCGCTATGTATAGTTAGAATTTTTTAATATTTTTCATCGAAAATTAATACACGTTCCTGATCTCCTAGCGATCTTAGCAGTCGACTGTCCTTAGCGATCCTTCGATCGGACTTACACAAGGACTTACCGCTCGTCCTGTGAAACTAGCTAAACGTGACCATAAACTTGGCGATCCACGTGCAACCTGTTTCGCCAGTGGTTTCTGCGTCTTTTAAGGACGCTGTTAGGACTCTGTAATATTTTTGAGGATATCACCGGATCATTTACTCATTCTGTATATAAGGGTATGCATGTATATTGCAAAATTTTGCCTTCCGCCACTTTAAACATTTCTACCACGAGTTTCGTAAGTTTTGGAAAAATGGTCTTTTCACGGTAAAATCTCCTTACAAATTTCGAACTCGCCGCATAATCGCCGGTGGTCGACAACGTTGCATAAGTTATTGCAAAAATCGAGATGTCGCAAATTCTCTAGATTTTTCATGTAACGTGCGTCCTCGCTTGCATCCGAGCGACAGTCACTAATGGCTACGTGACCGAAGGTTCTTAGTGCAGTTGCATTAAGGTTGCACGCGTCCATAATTTCACGGTACTGCACGCTGTGACTGCATATTTCGAAAATATACCGGAAGTCGTAAGAGAGATCGCGATTAAAAAATCTTACGCAAAATTTGATCGTCATTCGTTACACGCACGAAGTGTTTGATTCTGCAAATTTCATAAAAGTAGATACGGATGTTCCATTTTCGAAGCGACTGATCGACGAAAGTGCCAGCAGCATTGGCGTCGAGGAAAAAAAATGACAGAAAACAAAAAAGAATAACAGAATATTGTCATTCGCGTAATCGGATGGTAAAAAATAGAAATGCCTGCATCGGTTCGTTCACCTTTCTCTTTGCGAAATAACTGTTACAGCCAGCTGTTACGCGATGGTTTCTTTTATCCTTTAACTCTGTACGGACGAACGACTCGAGTGCGATTCAAGCGAGAGTTTCTAACGTTGCTTGCCTATCTTGCTTACCTGCAGGCCTCGCTACTTCGCTGCACTCTTCATTAGTTTACAACAGTTCTTTGACTTCGTGAAGCTGAAGTTGCCTGTCAAAGATTCCTATGGAACACGGAAAGCAAGAGAGGCGCCATCCTTAGAATTAAATAAAAGATTTTCGAAAATTATCAAACGAATCCTCACGTGAGAACAATGACGCGACGTGACCTGCATAGAGAATATTTTAGTACGGAAAATCGCCGCAAGAGAGTTTCGTAATTAGAGTTTATCGCATGATCGGCCGACATGAAATTACGATTGCAGGTCCGAGGTAGTCTGAATGTCATTGGATTATCAATTGTTTTTAATCGACAGTCACGATAACTCTTTGTGGTAATATACCGATCGTTAACGGTGTCGTGTACGAAAATAAAAAAATACATTTCTTTGCAATTCCAACCCCACTGATAATTCTCACGAATCGCATCGGCAATTGGTTAACGACGAAATTCTGCTTTCCCATGAACACAGTCGCTTCCTGTCACCGGAAGTTCTCCTAGTACGGTGCCACCACGAAATGGTTAAGTTCGAATAAAAGCGGACAAAGGATCCGAATCGAATGAACGAGCGAAAGGGCAAGCAGGAACTAGGAGACACGCTCGGCTGCTTTTCTATTCGTCCATACGTGACGATTACCTTGGTTTCACAAAAAATTTAATTTCTCGCCATTAGCCCACTTTCCCATTATTAATGAAGCGACTGTAAACTCAAAATGTTCGAAAGAACCAAAACCCAAGTAATATTCAAACTCGTCCGTCCGATTGGATATCTGGCTGGGTGATCGTCACTGAATAAGATGCCGTTATTGCATTATCAGGAAGCCATTTTAAGGCCGATTTAAATCTTCTCATCTTCCAAACCCACGAGCGCAACAACTGGCGTAACTGTACTAACGATACTAGACACGCAGACTCCCGGGTACAGCGAGAACCAAGTAGGGACAAGCAGCGCCATCTGACAATAGCAAGAACAAAGTACGCACTAAAATTACCCAAGGATCCTCTACACGGATCCGTATCTCATTTACCCGAAATGATGAGGTTTTAATCGTTCCTTAACTCTCAAGTTGACCTCCTCCAGGATACCCCTCATCCTGTTCCTGATCTCGTGATCTTGTCGCTCTCGTCGGCGTACCCAGTGTTTTCGAATCGTCCAACCCGTTACTCACCGAGAAAGTAAGAGGCGGTCTTGTAACTGTGTACCTAAGTTGTTATGGTCACTGAACCCGGCGTTGCCTTTTAGCCTTTTACTACGTCGACGTGTAGACGCCAGGAGATGGTGTACGCTTACGTGAATAACCTTATTAATCCTGCCTGAGGGATCATTTCCAATTTTGGATCGACCTTGCCAAGAGTCGTCTGTCTCTCTGATTGCCCGTCCATTCAACATACGTCGGAGGAAGCGTCATAAAACCATTAATTTCAACAGACCTAGCGGGATATAAGCTTCTATGCATATCGAGTTAATTTGCTTATCAATATTTATACTTTAGATTACGTTAAATGCACTTTTTGACATATCTTTTGCAGACTGATTAGCGAATCTACAGATGCGCCGTATAATCCCAATGTTTGTTTCATAAATTGACAGTACTATTAATTTATACCCATAAATATTGAAAATATCTGATAAGCTAAGCAAATCAAAATATAATTTTTTTTCACGATTACTCGTCCTAATGATAGCCCATTAAATTGTCCCCTGACATTACGCATACAGAAAACCAAAGTATCTGACCTATGACACGAAGTAGTTTCCTCAGACAAGGACACCAGACAACATTTCCTGCCCTTTGAATCCTGATCGATTTTAGGAGACGAAAGTTCAAATTATACACAAAAGGCGTCCATATCAATATCTACATTCCCATGTCATATGAATATACATATATCATATGAATATGTAAAAATATAGCCTCGATGCTATGATTAGTCATCGATCGCGATACATATAAAATTAAGCCAATACAATATCTCATAATGGAAAAACTGTACAATCTGAAGTCCACAGGAAGTCTCCAAGTGAAAAAGCAAATGTCAAAATAATATTTTTCGAACCCCTAAACCAATGAGTTTCAGGGTACATAAAATAGTAAAAAATTTCCTACGGCACCTAAAAATGTAAAACTGATAAGCATAATGAAGTCGGTAGATCGTTTAATCGGAGCAACCTTGATACCATCGTTGTCCATGCGTGGTCATCAGAGTCATCAGCGTCATCCCGACTCCGTTTCGTCATTCAGATCCGAGCGTGGGACAGGCTCGTGTTATATCAGCCATGTAGATGGTTCATTGCGCAATTTTGAGTTAGCTGCCTGCATTACCTATTCTCCCATTCCTCGTAGACACTCGCGGGATCACGAGACTTCGCGTCAGTCTGATGCCACATGGATTTCTACAGCTGTAGTTTATTTCAATATTCAAGCCTACATGGATACGATAGTACAGGAAGGATCTGAAGTTGCATAGAGTATCCACATACTAGACCCTGTGCATGCACTGAGTAGTATGTGCACGCATGGTATGTATACATATATACACCCTATGCAGAGTACATATGGAATGCGTCAAGTGCAGCAAGATGTAGGACACATCGCTACGTGTAATATATTTTATTTCAATATAAAATTACTGATTCGCATGGACACCGGTAAATAATTGTTTCATGGTGAATGACGTTGAAAAAGATCAACACGATTTTAACGGCGACTGCCGATCTTTGACATTCGACGGAACGAAGGTACGGCGGATAGTTGGATCTAGGGAACGAGGGGCTTTGAGAGAAAGGTGAGTCATCGACTTTTAATTCGATCGAGAACTCTTCCGCGATGCTGGAACGATTTATAGATCGATCGATAGGCTGGTATATAGGAGGAGCGGATTTCTATCTGGTCGATTTTATACACGTGATTGAACAGTGGTAGTACCTGGTGCCTTAAACTCGGGATTACGTAACTAATACTGGACGGAGGCTGCGCCGATCGTCATTCCACTGCACCAGATTGATGCTCGTGGAACTTGAGGATTATTACGGTAGGGCAGGAGTCGCCTGGAGCTACGAATTCTGGAATTTCATTCGATCATTTTACTGCCGCCCGTTGCAGCATCGAAGGAGGATCGCTCGAACTAAGAAGATTCAAGAGAGAGAACGAGATAGATCTGGTATTAGAATATGAGTCATCATTGACTCTCGATTGAGCTGCAAGTAAATTATCGCCGTGCTAGACGGATCAATGACGAGAGTCAATTCCTGAAATGAATTTTTCACTGATTTCTAAAGCATCCATTTTGTTTTTTTCCGCTCGAGAGTTTCAGGTGCAAATTGGAAATTCACGCTAGATCGTTGCACATATACTGAGGTGCACTGGCATGCATCGGCAATGCACTAGATTATCAGGTTGCAGGAGTTAAGGATCTTCGGTCAGCCCGGGAATCCTCCAAGGCCAATTAGGTTTCCATCTCGTGCGTTAGACGTACGTTAATTGCCAAGAGCAGTAAACGCGAGTTGTGCACTGGGTCAGAGAGTCTTTATGGAAAAGGAAAAGAATGGCCGTTAATTAGAAGAAAATTCGCGTGGGATTGTGCCGCGCGGTTATCGCGACGCATCTGAGCAGAATGCAATAGCTCTAGCAGAACAAAGGTTCGGAAAGAACGAGATCGAGAGTGGGACTTTCGGTACGAGAAAGTATTTTTCCTTTTTCTTTCTCCTTCTTCAGACCGGAATTAGCTTGTTCGAATGCACTTAATGCCTATGCACGTGCAGGCGTGTACTCACGAATGGGAGGAGAGACGTTTATTGGGATGGGCTGTGGTGCGTATCCGGTCTTGATCACAGGAGAGAAAGGAATCATGGAACGAGGGGAGACTCGGTCTTCAAATCATCACTGATGCGTTCGCGCAGTCAACGTACTTCACTGCTTTATGCCACCTTATGGCGGCCATATCTTACTTTAGTCTTTTTATGGAATTGAGGGTCGAGAAAATGTTCTGAAGAGGAAACAAAAGAAATTGCGAAATCGACATAACGTATTCTAACATTCGACAAGGTCTGATTACGTGAAATGGAAAGGTTACTGATTGTCTGGATTGTATAGTGGACTGTATAGAATGTGAGACGGCTGCTTGTATACAAAAGAGATTGGTTAGTCACGCGGAGGTATTATTTTAAAATTTCAGTATTTTCTTTGGAAAACTGTGATATCGTCAAGTTTCTCCTTATTTGGGAATATTCGAGTGAATATGAATTCAGGCAGGTGACCGGTAGTCCATACCAAATTCGTGAAGAGGCACCTGTCAAGCGAGTGGACGTTATTCGATATCAGCTGTCGTAAACCGTCATGCTTGCAAATTGGAGAGAAATCTTTGGTCGTTTGTAAAAATGTGATATCTAGAATACGCTGAAATAATACGAGCCTAATCGTGTTGGTCGTAAAATTTATATTACTCGAGCCGATCGTTTCGCTACGAAAACAACGATTAGGCGCCTAGACCGAAAGCCCAGAGTAACCGTCGAATAATTCAGATGTTTGTTTTTGCCGAGTAAAGAAAATTTTCCTACGCGAAACTAAAGATCAGACGTATCGCACGAAGTATGAAATTTTGCACTAGCACGGTGTACCATTATCATGAGTCAGCTTTGTGTTTTTCGTGTCATTTCAGCAGAGCTCGACTCTAGAGTCTCAGGAGGTTTTAGACAAACAATGGATTAGCGGAGACGTCGTGCCTCTGCGTGTTTCGAACAAGCGACTGAGAATCGTACGACGTATACGTGTCTACGATAACTTCAATATTTACTATATTCAAGCACCGTCTGCCTTCAACGTACTTCTGCCACCTTCTGCTATTCACGGTAATAGGCGTAGATACGAAAAATACAAATTTCGAAGATAACACTTCAATTCACCGACAACTACAAGTTAGAAAACAAACACAACTGTCTCGTACCGATTACGTTTCAAGAGAATCATGCGAAACATTTCTAAACTTTTTTGAGTACTCTTCCAAGAATTACCGTTCCCGTCGTTTATTCTTTTACAATAAACTAGTCCGGATCTTAATACAAGCACCAGGCAACCAATTCCTTTTCATTATTTCTTCAGCTAACGACTAGAACTCCAGGTATCCCCTACCTTCTTTCTTTCCTTCTTCTTCTCTTATCCACTGTACATACAATTCCTGAGTCGATTTCGTCTTTTCTCTAAAGCACCACGCACGTAAATATTTGTAATGACATCTAGCCGGTTATCGTATTTCGATATTGCGCAATGCTATTGTTTCTAAAGACAGATAAGGCCGTACTCACCTGTCTGAAGGAGCGAGCGACAAAACGTTCCGCGCAAAGTCTGGCACGCAACTGTCGCTTAGCTCTCGGACTTCGTACGTCGTCGGCTTTACTCGCGAGTCCTCGGTCCTGCCACGCGGACAGCGCGTCTCCCATCGTCGACTGATCATTATTATCTAGATATTCCTCAGGTGAGGCTCTACTGGCTGCACTCTGTTATTCTACCTGTAGACTAGATAACCGAGCGTTACGACGTCTAGAGCGTCCAGCTATATTCCAGATAATAGAGTAAAAATCATCTACAATCCGAATGATAAAATCGACCGCAATGGAAATTGACAGAATCTCCAGGTACTTTCTTATGTTTAATCCATGAGCATCCGAACATTTCTCGAAACGTCTAGCTACCATTTTGTAAACGACAGCTCTGTTTTTACAAATTTTTAAAAGTCATAACCGCGCTTCGGTCCTGCGTTTGAATCTCAGGTCACTTCTCGCAGAATGTCTCGAATATGTTGTGTCCATCTATGAACATGGCCGACTGTCTCTGCAACGACAATGTCTAATAGAAACGTTCGAATTCTGAATAACGATAAACGAGTGATCGTGCCGTCTGGCTGAAAATGAATTAATAAGTGCGCTTGGTCGAGTCTCGTGAGTGACCGGTAGTTGAGCTTCGCGTCACTTATAGTTAGCCAAGCAATGGCTCGTAGAAGTACAGCGCGCTTTCTCGCGCCGCTTCGATATTAATCAAAACGAACGGAAGGTACTTTTACTGTAGAGATGGCGTTAAAAATGATGCCTGTTGTAACAGTGGCTATATCTGATCTGTATATACGTCTATATCTACATAAGGTGCGTATGGTCTACAGTGCGAAGTACAGTACGTGGCACGTAGGCCTACCGCGTACCGACATAGGCATATGTATGTATATGTATACATATGAATGAGACAGATTGTCGACAGCGGGTAAAACGGGATTCAAAACTGGTTAGGATTGGTCCAAGGGTTCATTCCTTTATTCTTTAAGGTAGCATATAACATAAATAATCCTCTCAAACGTGTCAACAAATGTGAGTTCGTGTAACGGTATTTACATGTTTTCTCGGAAAACGGATCTTCCGGAACGGTGGGGACGGTGAGAGATTCTCATCGGTAAACCATCCTTAAGTCTACTTGTGGGCTATCAATGAGATGTCGTTATCGGGTTGTCATGGATAAATAATTAATTGTGCTACAAAGTGAGCGATGAGGTTGGCGCAAAGGGATCGATGTAAACCAGAAAAATCCAAATACTCCCCGACGAAAAGTTTTCATGTTTATTTGGCTTTTCGGATTTCCCTGATTTTCCGAATTTCCACAAAAATTCTTCTCTTCGCGATCACGCACTCATATTTTTTTTATTTTCTTCCTCGAGTTGCGTTTCTTCATGGCAACAGGCCTTCTAGGATTTAGGAGGCTAGACACAATCGACCTCGGAGCCTTCGACCTGGAGTCAGAGGTCGCTTCTTTTTCTTATCCCGATCGATCGTGATTATATCGATTCCTCATATCGATCGAACGAGTTCTCGTGGCATGCTCAATCCATCAGTGCCACATGACACTTTCACTTATAGCTTTTCTCCTAACCTTTTTCATTTATTTAACTGGAATTATAATTGCCTTTCGGATGTATTCAAAATGTCCGTCTGCTCATGGAGCATCCGTGCGCCATGTTGGATTCTCGATCCGCTCGTTCACCCGTCTGTCCGTCCTCGTACTTATATATCGGGTAATGATAATTCGTAGCCTATCCAGCTTTTTCTTGTAATCGAGGGTAAATTATCCTGATCGTCCACAAAACTTTAATCGAACATCGTCAATACACCCGTGCAACAAGAGGTCACGCTTTTTCGAGTCCATGCGTGCATCTCACTTCCGGTTCACGCCTGTTTCGGATGAGGTGCCGGAGCAGGGGGTTCCGACCGGAAGCAGGAGAGCAGGAAGCCGGTATACATGGTGAACAAGATTGTGATGGCGATCAACATGTACATGTAAATATTTAGTTCCGGTTGCCGGAAGCGATTTTTACGTAGCCACTCCAGGACGTCCTGCTCGTTGTGAAGATCACCTTTAAATAAATTAATATATTTATTAACAGCAAATGTTATTAATTTTAATAAAATATCTCACCTCTGTAGATACTGGGAAATCGTTTCCGGAAATAAACTATAGCTGGTAGTTTGGTGACTCCCCACTTCCGGGCATATCGAGGATCGGCCATCTTCACGAAGGTGATGTCCAGGTTGTCAGTTTCGCCATCGATATTTTCCAGTTTCTCGTTCACCTCGGCACTCTCCTTGTGATTGTTTTCGTCTGGAGATAAGGAGTAGAGTTAAGAGATAATCCTGTCTGAAGAAATTTTAACCGTTAACGCCACTCACAGAAGAAAACAGTAAGGAATTCGTTCTCGTCCAAAAGTTTATCCAGCATCTTCTTGTTAACCTCCTCGATTTCATTTTTTATCTCAAAGACATCCTGCGAAGTGAGCCACTGCAGAATCTTATCTTCTTGGGTCAAGTCGCCGTCGTAGATCAGCGGCGTCTTCTTCCGGAAATACACCAGCGACGGTACGTTCAGTATACCATACTTCTCAGCGGTTTCCGGGCTGAAGATCTTCACGAAGTCTATTCCAAACAGATCGGCCTCTCCATCTATTTTCTCCAGGGCTTCCATGATCTCGTCACATTCCGGGCAGTCCTCATCGTCTAGGTAAGAGAATACAAAACAAAATAATCAATTGGTCGAACGTCGAAAAAATTATTAATAAACTTTGTCTTCCTCCACATTAAAATTCTTACAGAAGAAGACAGCGAGGAACGGCGACTCGTCCAGAAGTCTTTCCAGCATTCTGTCGTTGACCGACTCGATCTCATCAGCCAATTCTCGATTGTCATCGTCGATCAGCCATTCGAGAACGGATTCCTCGTTTTGTAAGTCACCTGATACCAGTAACTCATTTTTAAACTCAAATAACAATACCAAAAGATTCTCCTACAGAAATGCACTTGAATAATCATAACCTTCAAAGAGAAGAGGATTCCCGTTACGAAAGTAGACGAGAGCAGGAAACGTTTTAATGGAGTAACGTTTGGCCAGTTGAGGATCCTGAATCTTCACCATGTGTATACCAAAAACGTCACACTCGTCATCGATCTTCTCCAGTCCTTCAAGAATCTCGTCACAGATGTGACAATTCTGCTTATCTACCATCATCATACAATATCCAAATGAATTTGTCCAGTTGCACCACCACGTTCATATTTGCACAGACAATACGTACAAAAGTAAACAGCCAAATACTGAGTGTCTTCAACGGAAGCTTCGAGCATCACTCTTGTTATCAATTCGATACGGTCCTCCGTTTTTTGAGTGATTAACCACTGCAGCACCTCCTCCTCCTCCGAAAGATCACCTGCCCATTATCGATTGAGATGAAGTTCTGGTGAGAGGGGGGCAGGGGAAAAGAGAGGAAATCGTATGAAAATATCAAAAGGCCAGACCTTCGAATACGTTTGGAATTTGATTCTCGAAGTAAACCAGAACCGGAAAGTCGGTGACGCCATAATCCTCGGCGATCTTGAAGTCCTGCGTCTTGACGAATGTGATTCCGTGTCTGTCGCAGTCGTCGTCGATGTTTTCCAGTTCCTCCAGTATACCGGCGCACTGCTCGCAGTCATCGCTATCTGTGGAGGACTCGATCGTTAAAAAAAGGAGACTCTGAACACTCTGCTTGGGAAATTCGTGGGTGCAAAGGAGTGCGAAAACTACGTGTCTGATGTGGACGATGAGGCGAGTAACGATAACTGAACGATAATACTGTGAATGTGGAGGATGTGTGTGTTCTTCGATAAGATGATACTTTGTAATGACGATTGATGATGTTGTTGCTGGTGTTGTTTTTTCTGGTTGTCGTTCTCTAGGGGAAATAACCACGCACACCAAATGCTCTCAAATTTCTACTGCTCGAAGGAAATTTAATTTGCGTGACAAAGACATGCTGTAGGCAATAACTGAACACTGATTTGCGTAGCTGCGTAGCACCGGGTTCACCACATGCTGGGATCGTCACATTATTCTTCGGGATGAAATAGTCTAATCGTCTAATGGAAGGAAGAACAAAATAAATAAAAAAGGATAAAGAAGAAGGTGAAAACAGTGGGGAAAAAAATAATGTAAATTCTCTCAGAGACGTATCATAGGCCTCGGTTTAGGAACCAGGACGGATAGATGCAATCGCGGTAATGTAGCCTGTGAGGCTAAAAAATTAATAAAAAAAAGTATTAAAAATTTGCACTAAAAATATAGTAACTGTAAGCTGCTAATTGGAGAGAGACAAAAAGGAGAGAATTCTGAGGTATTGACGTAAAGTGGAGGAGGGGGATAAAATTATAGTGAAAATCTGTCTTATTTATGATGGTCTTGTACCGTCGACGTCTTCGGCCACCTCAGCCTCCGCCATCCGTTGCTCCTGTTTGTGACGCATCTGCTTGCGGAACGCTTTCGATTGGCACATGTCGCAAAGCGTTCTGTTCCCTACGGCATTAGTTCACATCGTGTACAGCTTTGGAGAATGGAGACAGGCAGTTAGAGCGTCGAGTCGCTAAGCGCAATGCACATACGATACGATAAGTCGCTTATCGATGTAAAGAGATTGTTAATTGAGCTCGCGTCTAACGCGAGTTGTCGGGCTCGTCGAGTCGAGCTCATAATTTTTATACGAGTCTAACGAAGATGAAGAAGAAGAAGAAGAGGACTTCCCGCGATGAACGAGAAGTGAGTGACAAAGATGTCGAATCATTATCATCATCATCATCATCATGACGTATCATTACTCAGTCCTAGGGTCAGGTGCCAGCTGATCATTTAATTAATGAATTATAACTACTGTAAAACCTCAGTTACGTCCAATACAGGAACATACACAGCAGGCACATTCCTCAAACACTGGCTGCCATTAATGCCGCTTGACTTGTTGATTACACGAAAATGTCTTCTTTGACCAAGACAGTCTCCGTTGTGAAAGGTTTAAATATGAATAAAAAATAAAAAGTAAAAATTGTAAAAGCTGTGCACTGTAACAGCCAGTAGTAGAGTGTCCTAGAGGCTAGAGATACATTCCTGCTTGGCAGTTGACAGCGGCTGAGGGACTGTCAAACTTACAGAAGTAGACTGCCAAGGAGTCCGACTCCCGAATAAGATGCAGAAGGTCTTCGCCTTCCAGAGCCTCGATTACCTCGCCGGAAGGATCTTTTTGGGTAAGAAGCCACTGAAGGATTTGTTCCTCGTCGTAGAGGTCACCTGGACAATTTTCAATATCACGTTATTCTCCTTAATTTAGAAGCCTGGAGCATGGATAAGGATAAGGACGGTCTACCAGCGTAAATGACAGGCTCCTTCGAGCCCATTTTGAAAAAGAGTATTCCAGGTAGAGCGAAGACGCCATATTGCTTGGCCAGCTGCTTGTCGTCTATCTTAACGAAGTTGATCCCAGCTCCGTCGGCCTCGTCGTCTATGTGCTCGATCTCCGCCAGGACTCGGGTGCACTGTTTGCAGTCGTTGCTGTCTGAACACACGCACAGTTCATTCCTTGCTCGAAAATATTTCCAGTAAAATCCAAAGAGTCAGGATCGAACGACCAATCGCGCGATTTCCTGTAGCGACAATTGGACCAATACTCACAGAAGAAAACGGCCACGTAATCGGAAGTCTGCCTAATCTTGTGGAACATCTTCCTGTTGATCCTCTCGATGTGATCGGTGAGCTCCATGTTTTCAGGATTGGTCAACCAGTCGAGGATCTCTTCCTCGTCGTCGATGTCGCCATCGTAATTGATGTACTTGCCCTTCCGGAAGTAGGTGATGCCTGGAGGATTACGGAAGCCATATTTCTTAGCCATCAGTCGATCGCTCATCTGAACAATCTTGATCCCGTACTCGGCGGCTTCGTCATCGATCAGCTCGATGTGCCGTAGCACCCTGGGACTCTCTGGATCCTCTTCCTTGTCTGAAAGGTACAAAACGAATAATCCTCTAGACGTTTTTACGAGTTGTGCCAATTGTTAATTTTTGATTATTAATTCTTAATAAAACGTTGATCCTTACAGAATACGACGGCCAGGAACTCCTTGGTCTCTATATACTTGGTCAGGGTGTCCCGATCGATCTTCTCGATGCTCGCGTCGTTCTTCTGCTTTACCATCCAGTCCAGGACTTCTGTCTCATCGAGAAGATTACCTGGGAGGGATTCATGATCAATTCTAGTTACCAAATTTTCCACCAGGTGAATTTTGAAAATCGCCAAACGACAAACTTCCGGTTCTCTCAAGTCGTAAGCAAGTGGGCTGGGTATTCTAGTGAGAACTATATAATATCTTCATCACGGCTCTGCTATTTCAGGCTGTTACGAGGAAGCTGCAGGTGTTTTGAATAAATAAAAAGGAAAGAGATTACGTGTCAACCAATGGAGAAACTTTCCTTCTCAATCAGCTGATACACAAATAAGCTTGTTCTGGAATGGCTAATCTGAACATTACCTTTCTTCCCTTCGAAGGCAATATCTTTTATATTTCTTCTGTATGTACAAATAACACTTACCATCGACAGAATCACGGAAAAGTCCTTTCATGGAAGAACGGTCGAACGTGGATACGTCACAAGGAAGAGTGAGAAAAAAAGTAAAACAGAAGAGAGAATGGAAAGGAAAATAGGATATAAAAAATTATAAAGAACAACAAGACACATGCCAAAATGACGACGTGGGAATCCAATCTTCCAGCATGCCCATCCACCATTTCCGGCAACGTCACTTTCCAGCTTCCTGACGAAACTCGAAGGTGGAAGCTTCGCTGAAGTTCTGCGTCTTCCGAGCATCCTCTTGCACCGGTTCGTTCTCGACTCTTGCTCTTTGGTCCCGCGTACAGCGATTCGTCGATTTTACGTTCGATCTATATTTCCTTCAAATGCATTTGCTAAGCTTCTTTAATTTTACTTTGTAACGCGTATTGCGAACTTTTGACCAGACTAAATTTTGAGATCGGTGTTGTATCGGTGTTTTTGAAAAATTGACACATTTCTAGACCTACGAAATAATGGTCGAAGCAAGTATAAAAGGATACCATTTAGTACTAGGAAACATATTTATTATCATCATACTGAGTTTACCATACATGTTGCTCTTAAATGATTAACAAAATTACCGCATTGCGCGTATTCCGTGTCCATGTGTGATACGTAGATATATGTGTACGTGAGTGCCAAAGTATTCGTGTGTGTGAGTTTCTACGTATAAAAATATACTCGAGTATAAATTCGTAGATATTTTTTAAATAGTCACTGTACCAACAATTACACAGTATGCCTGATCTGCTCCTGGTTAACGGATTTCCATTGGCATTTAACGTAGTAACGTACCGCGACGTATTTTTTTCTATATAACCTTTTCTTTATTTTATCGTTCTCTTGCTTCTCTCGAGTATTCGATATCTCGTTATCTAGGCCTTAACGACTGCCGACGTGTGCAAATGTTCCGCGATATTAATCGTGCGCTCGTGCGAACGAGCGATCTATCCTCGATCGTGACGAGTCGCGATTTCAAAGCGTCCGAGATGAAGAAAAAATGATCGGGAAAACGGAACATAGACACGTGAAGCAAAAGCAGGAAAGTTTGCTGCTCGGCAATGCGATGTGGATAGTTTCGATTTTCGCTTAAGGCAATCACGTACCTACAATGGCTGTATCTAGATTGTCTTGAAATGATAATCACAGTCTATTCGTCTTTCTCTTTGGAAAATTCTAAAATCGCCTCATCGTTTAAATATTAAAATAATGAAAAATTGTTCGCTCGTTCGCACGTGCCTTGCGCGACATTCCAACAGAATTTCAACGTTCAACGTTGTCGTATACAGGTATTGTTATGTATATTATTTGTTTGTTGAACAGGGTCAGGCATCGTTGAAATAATGATTATCGCACAAGTGGACAACTCAAATGCAAAGAGAAATGTGACGTAATCGTCAGGCGTTAGCCGATGTCCAGACACGGTATCCCGTTTACCGAGCAAGCGATAGAAATTTGTCTGAAAGATTCGACGAGTGAACGACAAGGAATTTTCACGACGGGAAAAAGACGGTCGTGACTGGTAAATGATGTCGAGCAACGGCGTCCCGACGCCGAGTTACGTGAAAAGGACGTTAGAAAAAAATTGCTTGGTCTCGCATCCTTAGCATTTTAGCTGAGTGACGACAAGGCGTTCTGGCAGGTAAATAAAGTAATAACACGGCGTTGCACATATACAGATTCATTAATAACAACGTGTTAGAAACGATAAATAATAACGAAGCATAACAAAGCGTAAACGGGTCGTACAGTAGTACAAAAAGAAAACAACAATAATAACACGTACCGCGGGGTTCCGAGCAGGGAGGTTCTTTCTTTTTTTATTCTTTTGCTTCTTTTCACTTTTTTTTCAGGACTCTTCGTGCGCTCGACTTTCGTGTCTTACGAAGAAAAATGCATGCAAAAGAAAATTGGAAGACACGTCGGGGAGTTGAGAAATAAAAGCTAACGAGGAAAGAAAGTGAAAGTCATAGACGGAGAGAAATAAAGGAAATGGAAGAGTTTGTATACGTAATAAGTAACAGTGTCGTAATTAACGGACAACGAGCCCCGCGGTAAAGAAGCGGCCGACGATCCTTCGCGTTACATGACGATCGTAGTTTTACGAATTCGTTCTTCATTTCCTGACTCGTCCAGCGTAAGCGAGTACCTCGATTTGTGAATATTGACAGTGGTGATAATAATGATTACAGCGAGACGCGAAGTGTCGGTGAGGATTGTAGTATGTGTATATGTGGTGGCGAGTTGTAGGGGGCGCTTCGCTAACGATATTTATAACTTGTATAGTGGGAACGAACTATCAGAATTCAATATAAAGAAGAAAAGTCTTGATCGGGTTATCGAGCCTGATAACCGGTCCACCAGAATCATCTTCTTCAGCATGATGAACGCATGACGAATGTTGTCCCACTGATGACGATGATAACGTTATGCTGTATCAAGATTCCTTCGGATGTTCTCGATTCCTCGGTATATGACGATGATGGAGTTCGAGAGAGAGAGAGAGAGAGAGAGAGAGAGAGAGAGAGAGAGAGAGAGAGAGAGAAAAGGTGAGACAAAGAGAGTGTGAATGAGAGAGCGTAATCAAAGATAAATTTCGTAACAGACGCGGACGTCGGTAGTCTCAGGATCGTCCGTATGATTTTGCCAAGATTTCAGTCCAAGGGATCATTTTCCTCGTAAGGGTTGGTACGCGTCCATCATCCCCTCCTAGTGAATAATCCTCTTTTTCTCGTTCTCCTCGTCGCCTTCCCTCCATCGAGATCGTCACGAGGTCGAGGTCGAAGGTCGCGCCGCTCCCATAGCTTTTCTTCCTCTCGAAGTCTCTTGGCCTCGAGTTATCGGTCCCTCGACTGAAATCCTCTATACCTTCATGAGGTAGGGAATCCCGGCCACAACTGCAACACCCGATAAGCCAAGACACCAGCTGGGTCAGAATCGCCTCCAGTGAGGTTGGGTTATCTTCTCTCACGAACTTGATTTTCCTTTGCTTATCATACACGTTCTTCCTTATGCTCTGTTCATTTTCCTTATTCTTATCGTAACTCTTAGAATCCTTAGAATTTGTATCTGGAGCGCTCCTGATAAGTATCTCGAGAAGGGGACAGAGTGAGAGAGAGAGAGAGAGAGAGAGAGATCTCGATAGATTGTCTCCAGTCGCATTTGTATGTGAAAAGGGGAGGCATGTGTGTACGAATGCGTTCGATGAAAATATAGATTTCGAAATAATTAAATTGCCCGAGAGATTATTTCGAGCATCAAAGTAATGAAGCTACTTTAGTAGATCGATTGGAGTTGAATCGCGCATTGCTGTCTAAGCTAGAATCAGACGTTTTATGTGCATGTAAACACGGCGCTACCGAGCCGATGTCAGCAGAAGCTTCGATTTATAATACAAAGAGCTTTTAGGCAACCAGCAACGAGTGCGTTCCGCTGGGTTCATGTGCTTTCGTGAACGAGGAGGAGGCAGTTTAGAGCTTTGGCCCGGGACGCGACGAGGCGAATCTTCATGGCCCCGCGACATCTGCATCTGAGAGATGAAGACGTGTCAAGTTGCTGCTGCCTAGCAGCCTCTTCGTCTAAAGCTTTTGGGCTCAGAGTATACGAAAGTCCTACGAAAGCTCTACCATCTACCATCTACGCGTCTCTGTTCAATCACTGCCCATCCGCCCGATCGAGAGATCATTTTTCAGCCTGAGACTCCATGCTGCTCCGGATCAGCAAAATCGAAGATGAATAGTTTATTCGTTAATTGTAAAAGCTTAAGGTAAATAAATTATTGGACTACGGTATTGGGCAGTGGTTGAACGAGAATGGAGGTCGGCTGCGAAAAGCGTCTCGCACGCTTGCTGGAACGCGATTGGTGGCTCACCAGAGCCAATTCAGATATTTACCGCTTCCGAAAAATCCCTTCTTTCCTTTGGTAGTCTTGCCAGACCTATTGTCCTTCGTGTCCTTCGTGTCCTTCGTGTCCTTTGGTTGCTTTGCCGACACAGTCGCAGTCTTTTTGCTGTCCTTCGCGGAGAGCTTGTTTATCGGCTTGAGGGCCAGGGTTGGCTCCAGTCTGGTCGACTTGCTGGCCAGCTTCGACGGCTTGCTCAGCGGACTCACTTTGGCGACCTTGGTGCCTCGCGCGACCTTCGCGGGACAGCACTGGTAGGGCTCATAGGAGGGAATCGTGGGTTTCGCGTTTTTACCGCCCATCCCGATGTAGAAACAGCCGTCGCCTGCGGTAAGCAAATACAACGAGTCAGACAAGAGAATTGGCTAGCCTAGCTCTCGCACGAGTCAACAAGACAAAAGAGAACTCTCAAAGATGTTTCAGCGGTAAAGACATTCAGTGAACAACAACAACAGAACAAAAAAATAATATAGAAAATAAATTAAAAAACGAACTCGAGTCCTCCAATCGTTACAAGTAATTCTCTCACTTCATCACCCTCAATGCGTAGCAAAGCCAAACGTGCATGTATGTAAGAAAACAACAAAAAGTTATACTCGGCGAGTCGACGACCCTAACGGCCAGTTGAGACCAGCCTCCATTTTTTTGATTCAAGAAATTCGCCCTATTTTGCTTTTTTTTTTTTTTTAAAGAAAATCTCGTAAGCACGAGTCGAGTGACAATTTTGTCTTTCGCGAAACAGTCCGAGTTAATTTTGATGCCAATTTGTAATTCCGTTCAATCATTCGTATACACGCGCCATTATCATCATTATGTACAGTAACAATAGACGCTCCAAGGATCGATCGAGTTTCTTTACGAACGCGCGTACAATAACTCTCACTGTGTTTCTCTACTTTTGTTCTACATATTCTTTTTGTGAAATTGATATATCGATTTTGCTTTCTTTCTTTGAGTAGTCATTGGACGGAGGCTAGTCCGATTCTCTCGACTCCGTGCTCGCTGCAGACGACAGCTGTTAACAGAACAGAAACCATAGGCTCGCTTTAGACTTTCAGTTTTTTAGAGTTGCCAGAGAAATCCAGGAATGTAAAAGTGCGCTCAAGATCAATCTTGCGCAACGATGCTACGAGTGCCTCCGATCGCGTATCGAACGGATGGATCGATTAGCATCGAGTAGCGTCGTTGCGCGTCGTCTAGCCGAATGGCGTCATGCATCGGAGGTGACAGGGTGATGGTTAAAGTCAGGACGTGAGAGTGTAAAGAGGCATTTGCAGAAAGTCTTTAAAATTATTGAGTCAGATGGTAGATACTCATGCGATACGCCCTCCAGCCCAGCTCAACTGTGAGCGGTGGGTCAAAAACTAATAAATCAATCAATAATCCATCCAAAAAAACGTTCAATGATTATTAATCGCGGTTACTTTAATGAGCAGACCGACATTACTCTACTTGGATATCGGGTGGCACACTGCTCTCTTTCTCTCTCTCGTTCTCTCGCTCTCTCTCTCTCTCTCTCTCCCTCTCTCTCTCTCTCTCACTGGAAAATTTCTCAAATCTCGCTCACAAAACGAAGTTCTTCATAATTCGATCTCACGTGAATTCCTACATGGTTTCCGGCGTCCTTTCGCTTTTTTTACCTTTGTCCAGGATCTTCTTCAAGGCTTTGTTCACTGATTTATCGTTATCAATATTGTCATCATCATCTTCATCATCGTCATCATCGTCATCGTCGTCATCGTCGTCGTCTTCGTCATCATCCTCATCGGATTCGTTATCATCATCATCTTCATCATCGTCATCATCGTCATCATCATCATCATCATCATCTTCGTCGTCATCCTCATTTGAATCATCATTATCATCATCATCATCATCATCATCATCATCACTATCATTACCTGCATATCAATGAGTAGCGGTCATGTACGGAGCGTACGTTTTTTTAACGCGTATACTATTGTGTTTATGTCTCGTCTTGCGAAGGATTCAATGCACACGCGAAAGTGGCGCCAGGATCGAGACTACGGAACTACCGAAAACCAGGAAACAGCCGTATGAGTCTAATTGTAAGCTGAACACGCAATCCACGTAGTCACTTCTGTGCGTATGCATTTATTTATTTCTCTTTGCACGTATGTAAGGTATCCATGTGATATATTAATTTTGTGTAAATGAGATAAGAATCAAGTAGTTGTACCAAGCGGAGGGGCGCCTTGTGTTAACGTATGTTGATGTTAAGCATGCGACGGAGAATACGTTTGACGCGTACGCGAGTGCTCTCCTTTTTTTATTTTCTTTTTCTCAAAATGATTAATTCAAAAAAGTCACATGCGTTTTCGTCGAACGTAATCTCCTAGCGTGGTAGTAGCTCAATGTAACACGTCGCGCCTTCAACGTACGACAGTGCCAATGGTTTATAAAAATCTGGGATATAATATGTATATGTATGCATAATATAGAGAAATAGAAAAGAGTTACGCGAGAGGCAAAAAAAATTATAAAAGAAAAATTGGTATCGCGATAAAAGCTGCGCTGCGTCTTACCGCGACGCGGCGCCACCGGTCTGCTGCTACGTTTCACGGGTCGAGCAGTATTTCTCGGGAATCATCGTGATGACATCGACCGCGTCGCCGCGACGAATTTCGTGTAAACGCGTCAAAGTAAATGCAATCGTCACTAAAGTTAGTTAAATCTTTTTTTTTCAATTTTGCTATGAAAAATAATGAAACAAAAACAAAGCTCAACAGCTCACTAGAAGTTTCGTTCGCCGACGCGAATTTTCGTTATATTTATGCGCGAACGTAAATTTATATATGTATATAATAATATCGATTGCTTAATACAAACTCGAAGCGTAGCGTTTGCTAATTATTTTTATATCGAATCACGGCGATCGTGATGGCGGCAACATGATCGGCGTTATTACCACTGCGTACGTATTGTACTTGTAACCCGGCGGGATCGTTACTACCGATATTAAAGTGACAAAGAACAATACACCAGTGATTATAATCATCATCCTAGAAATTTCCTTACTTTTCTGTTCAATTAGCCATTCCAGAACTTTCTCCTCGTTCTTAAGATTACCTACAAAAGTCACACACATCAAATGGTCAATCGTTTTGTATGGATAGTTTCCGGTGGGCATTTGGGAACGACTTGTACTTTTCTTAATGTTCCTTTTATATTATTATTATTATCATTATTGCAGTAGAAACGTTCGAGTCGTATCAATTTTTTTCCGATTTTTTTTCGGAAAAGATGAATAATTGAATAATTGATGAATAAATGTCACAGGGGAGATTCGTCGGTTCGGTTCAATCGATACTAAATTGTATTATTGGGTGAAAGATAGTGTGTGAGATAAAGGGACATGAAGAGCCAAACCAAAAAAGCATTCGAGTCTTACCGTCATACATGATGGGGACGCCAGTCTCGTAGTAAACGAGAGCTGGGAATGAGAAAATGCCGATCTCGGCCGCCAGCTTGGCGTCCTTTGACTTAACGAATTGTATTCCGTGCTTATCAGTGTCATCGTCGATGGTCTCGAGTTCCTCAAGAATCTCAGAACAGGATTCGCACTTGTCATCATCTGCAGGAAAAAAAAGGAGGGACATAGTAGTAGGAAGTAAATTGATGGAAGAAAATTAAAAATTCGTACAGGGTGACTCACAGAAAAATACAGCCAGATGTTCGACGTCGTTGATGAGGACCTGAAGGGTCTTCCGGTCGACGTTCTCGATTACGTCGGGAGTGGAACTGTGAAGATCGAGGACCCAGTCCAGGATGGCCTCCTCGTGCATCATGTCGCCGGTGTAAATCTGCCTGAACTTGTGCCTGTAAAACGCGAGTGCCGGAAGACTCGGAAGATCGTACTCCTTCTCGATACCCTCGTCGGAGATCTTCACGAAGTCGATGTTCTTCTCCTCGCACTCGTCGTCGATGTTCTCCAGTTCCTGCAGGATCTTCTGACTCTTCTTGTCGCCCTCCTTGTCTGCATGTAAATTGACCAATCGTGTAAAACGGTTTTTTGAATTTTCCAAATTTCTATTCGAAAAATACTAACAGAAAAATACGACCACGTGTTCGTTCTCATCCAAAATGTTCTCCAGCATCCTGCTGTTGACCTCTTCGATCTTTCCAGGAATCTCAAGAGTGTTCTCGTCCGTCAACCAAGAGAGGACCTCGTCCTCGTCCTCGAGGTCACCATTGTAGATCAGGGGTTCCTTGTTCCTGAAGAAGGCCAACGTGGGGAAGGTCTTGATCCCGTGCTTCTTGGCGACCCCCGTGTCTTCGGTCGTCACGAAGATGATTCCGGTCTCGTCCAATTCGTCATCGATGTTCTCCAGTTCCCGTAAGATGTTGTCGCACTCGTCGCCTTCGTCGCAATTGCCGCCTGAAGAGTTAATGAAAATAATAATAAACACGATGATCGTCACGACTTTCGAAAAGATTGAAAAATTAAATACTCACTGAAGTAGACGACGACATATTCGTGTTCCTCGATGAGATCAACCAGAATCTCATCCGTGACTTCCTCGATCGTCGCGGTGTTCTTCTGCTCGATCAGCCACTTCAGGACCTCGTCTTCGTTGAGTAGATCACCTTCGTAGATCGCGGGGATCTTTTCCTCGAAGTAAACGAGAGTCGGCAGATGATCGATTCCAAATTCTTTGGCTTCGGCGTCATTATCCATTCGGACAATGACGATGCCTTCTTTTTCCAACTCGTCATCGATGTTCTCGAGTTCGTTAAGAATACGTATGTCCTGCTTGTCATCCTTGTCATCTAAAAATTACGTTTTTTTTTAAATGACTCACTGAAATTCCAGAATTTCAAATTTCCTGGCTGACATGGAGATCGCTGTTACTTACAAAAAAGAACCGCCAAGAATGGTGTACTCTCTATAAGTTTTTCCATCATTTCATCAGTTATTTCCGGAATCTCGCTGTGCTTCTTTTGATGAAGAAGCCATCCCAGAAGTTGATCCTCGTTCATGAGATCGCCTGTAATTGATCAACACTTACAAAGTGCCCAAGTCATGTTTTGATCAGCTGATATTCTTCTTGATAAAGATAAAAAAATAATACCATCATAAACATGGGGTATTCTCTTTTCGAAAAATACCAACGTTGGAATATTATCAATGCCATATTCCTTAGCTTCCTCGTCATCATCGATCTTGACAAAGGCAATGTTGTGCTGATCGCAGTCATCATCGATGTTCTCCAATTCAGCCAGAATTTTCTGGCTCTTCTTTTGATCCTTGTCATCTGCAATAACGATGGTCAAGCACATAAAGGAGAGTTCAAAAGACCTCGATATATTTATAAAAAATAAAATACTGACAAAACAGCACAGCAACGTGTGGCATTTTCTCAATGACCATGTCCAGCATCTCATCCGTGATATCTTCGATCTCATCGTTCTTCTGCTGATGCTCCAGCCACTTCAGTACCTTTTCCTCCTCTTCCAGGTTGCCCTCGTAAAGGGTAGGTATGCCCTTCTCGAAATAGAGCAGACTGGGAATCTTCTCTATACCGTATTCCTTAGCCTCCTCCATGTTGTCGATCTTCACGAAGACGATGCCCAGCTGATCGCACTCGTCATCAATGTTCTCCAGTTCATTGAGCACTCGCTGAGACTTCCGGTCGTTGTTGTCGTCTTGAAAAATAAAAAATCCATATAATCAGCCCAATTGAGGAAATACATAATAACAATAACAACAACAAGGGGTGTAATTCTATATACGAACAAAAAAGCACGGCCATGGTGTTTCCTTGTTTAATAAGACGATCCAGCATCTCATCGGTGACGTCCTCGATCTCGTCCTTTTCCAGCTGAGCCAGGAGCCATTCCAGGATCTCGTCCTCGTTCTCCACGTCACCTGATTCAACGCATTCGATGTTAGAGTCGCGAAAATGGGAAATTCCTTTAAACGGAATCCAGAATACGAACCATCGTAGACATTTGGAATTTCCTTCTCGAAGTAGACGATTGCAGGTACGGAATCAATTCCGAATTCCTTGGCAGCTTTGTCGTCGTCGATCTTCACGAATTGAATTCCGTGCTTGTCGCAGTCGTCGTCGATTTTCTCGAGCTCGTTCAGCACCTGCATCGAATCCTCGTCTCCATGATCGTCTGCGATAGGGGAAAGCAAATGGTCAGTTGGGACTGGGAAAATTAATAATACAAAAAAAAAACTAATTAAAGAGGAGCTAAGAGATTTACGAACAGAAGAGGACGACCAGGTTGTCGATATTTCCAATCAGAGTGCTGAGAGTCTTGGCGGTCACGTCTTCGATCACGTCTTCTTCGTCGCCGGTGCTTTTGTTAGCCACTAGCCATTCCAGCACGTCTTCCTCTTTGCTCAGTTCATCTTGAATCAATTGGACAATTGATTTGACAATTGTACAGTCTTTCTATTAAAATTAACTTCATTGACATTTTTAGGAATTTCTTACGTTCATATATTATTGGTATCTGGTGCCTGTAGTAGACCAGGACAGGTAGTGGACCCAGGTTATACTCCTCGGCAAGTTCCTCATCTGCGATCTTCACAAATCCAATTCCCAGCTGATCGGCTTCGTCGTCGATATTTTCCAACTCTTGAAGGGCCTTCGAACACTTTTTACAGTCCGGCTTGTCTGTCCCATTTTAAAGTAAAACAATGTTAATTCCTGAATCCAGCATATGACAAAACTATGTAAATCTACAATATACAAACTGTACATTTTCTGTATCATTTTCGAATTTTTCCAAATTTATCTATACTCTGTAAAAGTTGATTAAATAATAAGTGTAAGAAAATACAAGTACAAGCGACGCGTCTTATGAAAATCTCTGTAGATCGGAGAGTAATTTGTCATTCGATCTTTATTTGCGTCCGAGCTCTAAGAATAAGCGCCCTTGCGCCGCTGCGAAGAGACCCGACGCGTCGCGACGCCCCATCGAGTTCTGCTTCTTCTTGGACGTCCCTCAGGACCTCGATGACGTTCGAGACAGCTCTTAGTCAGATATGACTCAACTTTCATGCAGATCAGCTTCCGTTTTTACCCCGAATTCTTCAAGTTCCTCAACGTCTCAACAAAATTCTTATTTACGCGCGTCACTCAACCTGACTGTTTCGCAATACTTCACTAACTTGTCCGTTGAATAAGATCTTAATTTCATTCATAAAAATTTGTTTGCGATTTAAAAAAAAAAGTCTAAATATCCAAGCTACAGTAACCGACTCGAATTTTGAAAAACACTTTAAGACGTCGACTGTAATACTTATTCGAATTATTCATTGGACTATAGCCAGCGAATAAAGTGCTTACCGATGCCAAAAGCTTCAAATTATATTAACTCGCGTTTGATTGGCATAATAAAATAAAATATTTGTAGATATACTCACGATCAGTTAAGTCACAAGGTCGACAGGTTATATATCAACATATATACATACATACACAGTATTATAATTCTGTAATCTTGTATACTGCTTATGGTGACTTTTATAATAAATTCGCGCAGCTATAGTGATACTAGGTACATGTAGGAATGCATGCTGCATATACGAGATGCTCAACGATCCTAACTGACACATTCAATAATAGTATATTGAATGAGATCGATTATCGATTGGCTGTTTGGCACGAGATACTGACACTTCGACAGGATGTCACGACCCTAACTACTGACTAGTATCTCGCTACTGGTCACGAGACACGAGGTTCAATATATATATCAATGGATTCACAGATCAGTGAAATCCCTAAGGATGCTGCACGATGCAATCATCTCTGTATCAGATTAGTATAGAAGCACAACATTCAGGTTAAGATGAATACTAAGTACTTGCACTATTGCACGTAGCTACAATTGGATGAACTACGGTTAGACACACGTAACGATAACACGAATGACATAGGAATCGAAATAGAAGCCAAAGTAAGGAAATTAGGAAAGACATTTTTTTTACAATCGATTTTCTAATTTCAAGGAAACCAGATGCTCCTACGGGAGAAATGTGGTTAGTCGTGAAAGTTTTGCGGTGTACTTTCTTTCGTTTTACCTTCTCAAGCAAGAATGGCTAGAAATCATCTCTTTTCGAGACTTTATCGCTACCGGGGGATTTTCGGAAAAATTACGCTTTTTTAAAACATTGAGAAGAAATCTTGAGCCGATTATATTTCTGGAGATCAGGGATACACGATGCTTCCCGTTACGATATAATATATTATCGTACGAGTTTACGATTTCCACGTAGTGTATAGCTATGCACTAGATTTGTGGGTGGATGTGTAAATTGCAAGCGTCGGGTGTTGGCAAAGCGTAGTGTCAAGCTATGCTATTTGGTGCATTGGTAGGTATATAAACATATGGCTTAATTTAAATATGATCATATGTGAATATGTGAATAAATGAATTAACCGAGGAAGGATCTTGATTTCGTGTAAAAGTGTACTTACTAGAGCCGGCGCCGGCACACCGCTCCGTATCCGGACCTATCCACACCAACACACACAAAAAAGTTTCACATGTATGTATTATTTACACGAATGTACATGTCAAGCGAATTACAAAGTCTCGTTTTTTTTGAAAAATGTAAATTTTCGAAAAAAAGTCTTCGCGATATCGTTATCGGTGCACGAGACTTTGAGAAACGCAAAAACACCCAAGATGCATCGGATCGAATGGCATGCCGATGCATCTAACGAGCATTTTCGTATAATTAATCACGAATGGAATTGATGTGTTTGATAATGAAGGTTATACTATTTTTGGAATTAATGAAGATTTGTAATGAGTCAAGAGTTTAGAAATGACTACGGGTGACCGGTGCGCGTAGTGTTTATACGAACGCACATTAGACTCGATCAGGATTATATATGTATGAAATGTTGTTACGTAACTGACAAAATTTATGATCGTAAAAAGATCTATGCCCATCTAGATCTTTCTATTTGCGATCGTAAACTCATCAGATTTGGGTCAGTCGATGCTTTTCGATGAAAGACAGAAAATATTTTAGTTTAGACATAACGAGTAAATACTGGACGAGACGAACACGTGGGAGAGATTTTTTTTTGTAATTCTGACTCTCCTCTTTGAATTTTGACCAACTGTTAAAATGTTCGTCGCGCCAAAAGACAATTGTTAAGGGACGCATTAATTTGCGCTTTTTGCAAATGTTAATTCGAGAGTACGTTTTTGGCCCATCTTTATCTCTTCCTCCATTGGGATTTCAAAGTGGCGGACTTCCGGATGACTTTTGCGACGACTTCGTATATTCTCTAGAAATTGACCTAACCTGAGCCTAAATAATCGAAAAGGTCAATTATTAGGAAGGACTGGCCGGAAAAGGACTCACAGAAAAGGACAGCGACGAATTCAGTATCCTCGACGATTTTCTCTAGGATCTTCGCGTTGACTTCCTCGATCCGGTCGGGAAGATCCATAGCCTCGAGACTCGTCAAGAAGTCAAGGACGCTTTCCTCGTCCATCAAGTCACCTGGTAAATAAATAAATACAATTTGTATTCGATAAAAAAAATGATAAGGCAAAATTTCTAAAGTGGATGCATATTTCCAGCAAATATTACGGTTGTGCAACGAGATGCCTACATGGCCGTTAACTAGATCAGTTACAATGCCGGGTCACATATACATATACATGTCTTGAAGAAATTCCACAAGCGAGCCTGGGAATTTTCTTTCTTGAGTAATTCGTACATTTGACTATTACGTGTTCCTTGTTAGACAAGTTAACGCTATACGTAATATGGAGGATCCTGGCTCGAGCCCAGGAAGCAAAAAGCACAGCACAGAGTGACGTAGAGACTTTAGCCCCGGAAAACTAAGATGGATCCATTTCAAGTACCAGCACTCTACGAAGTGCCTGAATGAGCGTTAATCCAGGCGGATCTCAGCATCGACAAAGTGATCGAGAAACGACCCAGATCAACGAAGCTTCGCGACCATTTCAAATTCTAAATTCAAAATTGCCCACTTTCATTCTACTCGGTCTGATCCCTCGAGAGAGAAAAAGGAAGAAAGACTCTGGGCGTCACTCGCATTAGATTCTTGGTCAAATGCTATTGCCTGAACCTCGGACATTTCTCATTCCTGGCAAGGTCACAACTTCGGCCAGTTTCCAATAAAAATTGGACCATTTGGCCGGCTCCGCAATCGAGGATCCTTAAGACAACAGTTGCTGAGCTGGCTCGACCCAGGTGGACCTCGGAATTCTCTGGCTTTGTCGTTCTTATGTTTATACATTTTTTTCAAATTTTTCTTTTGTTTCTTCTCTCAATAAAAAATAACAAGGACAGATTGATGCACTCACTGGCCACACTCGAGGATTGACTTACCGTCGTAGATGATGGGTTCCCTTTCGCGGAAGTAAGTGAGCGCCGGGAAATTCTTGATTCCATATTGCTTGGCTAATCGTTTGTCGTTTATCTTGACGAAGTCAACGCCGAAGCTGTCGGTGTCGTCGTCGATTTTCTCTAATTCAGCTAGGACCTTATCACACGTTAAGCAGCTCCTGGCATCTGTGAATCAGAACGATCGGTTATCATAGATCGGAGTTGTTATTATTATTTCGCTATCGGTCGCAATTCCACGAAACAAGCATAGGAGGAAATCGATGGGATCGAAGGAGAAAGCCTTTCTTCCTTTCGGGTAGACACGTGTCTTCGTGATCGTCATTATGATCGGCTAGAAGTCATAAGCGGCCACGTGGGTATCGAGAAACCACTTATACGTTCTAAATATATCAGCATGCTGTAGGTACTTTAAATATAGTCCTAATCCCGCCACCTTCGACTCTTACGCAACACGAGGTCTGGAACGACGGAATCGACGTTTCAAATATTTCCCAAGTTCCTCTGGTCCTTTCGATTGTTTTTTTCTCGTCAAGATTTCACGAACGGCTGATTTCACGAAATCGCTCGTATAGATTTCGTGCCATAAATATTTTTTTATTTCTAGCAAAACCTCTCTATTCGTTATAAACGTTCGAATATCCTCCGGATTCTTTTCGTACTTAATATTTAGCAACTACTATAGCTACGTATACATACTAACTTTCCAAGTACATAATCGCCAGTTCTTAAATTAACGAATAGTATTTTAGAGGGGCCATCTGTCTAGGGCTTTGAATGCCCAAGAGTCCCTTGGAGCTTCCACTTGACTCGTGATTTGCACGGGACCAAATTGTCATACCATATTTGACCTCGACCGGAAGCAGGTTGCATAAAATTTTTGAAAAATCGAATTTTTAATTTTTTTGTCAGTAACCAGAGAAATCGCTCGTGCGTATTTCGGTCTTTGCCCGAGCAAATGTGGACACACGGGCATCGTTTCTGATTCACGTTCAGTCAGTACGAGTAGATATTGGATTACAGGTCGACTCGGATACGACAGTCCTGGAGACGCCAGGGCAAAGAGAAAAGCGTCGTGACGATAGTCGTAGCAAGGACGTCAGGCGTCGATCGTCGATTCATATAAATCGATAGGTGGATCCATGCGTTATGGCCGATCGTAAGTGGATGCTGCTCTCAGAATCAGGGAAATCTCAGACGGAGCAGGGTGCGCTCAGCGAGCATCGACGAATTTCGGGTTTCCACCGAGCGACGTGCCGGCGCGCGACGTCGCCCTCCATTTTAGGAGATGGCTCCTGAGAATAGAGCCGGGAGAGACGGGAAAGCCACCGCGAAAGAGACGCGGGCGAGAGAGAGTGAGAGAGAGAGAGAGAGAAACAAAGTCCCTTCTTCTCCTTCTATCTCTTTTCTTACTCTCACTCGCTCACTCTCTCGCACTCTTTCTCAGCGCCTTCGTGCGTCTCTCTCGGAAACGTAAACCGACCCAATAACATTGGCTAGCAGACTCCCCCGCAAGACAAGCTCAGGCAGAAGCTGCCAGTGGAGCAGAAGAGTCCGAGTTGCAGAGGAAGAGACTCGAGAGAGAGTCGCGAGATTCATTATGAATTTTTCTCAACAAAAAGAAGTATAAAGTAATCCAAATCAGTTGTTTCAATAATCTCTGAACTCTCGTTTAATTCGTTAAGTCGAATCCGTTGATTCGGAGATAAAAATTTATTCACGTGTAACGATTCGTATTAGACTCGAAAAAATGTCTATGACAATATTGTATCTGCTCGATCGATTGTTCCTGAATTACAAACGATTCTTGATTTTCGATCTAATTGGTCAGAGGATTTGTGGATGCGTCATGAGGATCTTGAAATTTAATGCGATCTGCTGCGTTACACATGATTACGATGCACTAAAAATACGAGAGCAGATAGCCTCGTCCTGGGTTACTGGAGTTTTTGGGCGGCCGGAGAAGCAGGGGGTGGGGGAGAGAGAGAGAGAGGGCAAGGAAATAGGACGAAGAAGAAAGACGGAGAGAATTGACGAATTAATTTAGTCGGGTAACACGTCGTTCAGATTAAACGAAGCGCGAAAACTCGGGATTGGATCGTTTAATGATATACATTTGATACACTTGAAAATCTAATGCGAGCTCAGAGGAGTGAATGGAAGTGAATGATCACAATTTTACGCAATTTCAGGCTTCATGGAAATCCACCCAATTAGCTTGGAGGTTTAACGCGTATTCTTGATAGCCATAATTAGCATCACGGACAGTTACGATGAATTTCCATTTCACATAACTTATGGCAGTTCGACCAATCCTATATCCACTATACTTATGAGTTATAACTCTATTCAGAGAAGGTTTGTTTACACGAGGCGAAACTATAACGAAACGTTATAATAACGTTTTGATAAATGAACGTTTGTCGCCCAACGATTCTGCCCAATTAGCATCCGCCATAACGTTGCTAATATTTATGCTTCTTCTACAGGCTCTGAAATTTCATCATGAACGAAGAACAAAGAAGAACCTGTCAAAAAATTGGATTGAGGCAGGTCCGGGTAGTTTGGAAAATAAAAGTCGTCCTAACGAGTCGCGTAAGGTCTGTTTAGTTTTCACAGAGAGGAAGTCAAGAATCAAGAAAAAGCAAATCTATATATCTCATTTGGTTTGCATTGTCAAAATATTAGGGCAATCCATTAGCACGTTTGGAGAAAAAAGATAAATCATCGAGGAACACGTGGATGTGGAACGTCTTGAGAAAATAAAATTTGAGGATTCAAAAAAGATATAAAAATTTGTATTTCTTTGCACGATCGAAGACCGGAAGAGGCGACTGTACCGGATATAAAGTATAACGAATCTATGCAATCTCGATCGTCTGGTTGAGACGTCTGACGTCGATCTGTCAAGCCAGAAGAGGGGAACCCCCCACGAATCTCTAACAAACTGCAACACGACGTGTAATTCGAATTGCGTTGCATAAAGATAATAAGTACATCTGTTTCGCTTCTCTTTCTCTCCTGCCTCCCCCCCCTCTCTCTCTCTCTCTCTCTCTCTCTCTCTCTCTCTCTCTCTATCGATTCCCCTCAATCCTCCCCCTAACCACTTCCAAGGTTTATTCGCGTTTATCCGCGAGTCCCCAACAGCTACAGGCTGAGCCGTAGGAACGGACAGAGAGAAGGAACAGTCGGAATAGATGAAATAGACAGACGAAACGAACGGAATAGAAGGGAATCCACGTCTCTCCCACGCATTGTGTCCCACATAAGACGTCCTCGCGAAGACCATTGCGCGCGAGATCACGCACACTGGGAAATTGCCTGTCGAACTGAACGCAGCTACAATTTTAGACGCGGCTGAACGCGTGTGCCGACTGCCGTCACTCTAACCTCCTTCGTTTGTCCAAAGCGCGAATTCAAGTTATAATCGTCCCTATGACATTTTACTTAAACCATACAAATATTTTATCACCTCGAAGTCTCAAGGTACCGATAACCACTCGCAGTCGGCAATTATTATGATAAGCTTCAGAGATGAAAATCCATCGTGGTCCATGAAAGAGATGCTGAGGCCGAGTTAATTAGCAAAAATCAAGGGACGATCTGTTGCTCGCTAATTTCATAGGATATATAGGTGGAACCAGTATGTCACAATGTTTTCAGCCGAGACGATAGCGCGAGGTGGCGGCGCGTGCCAAAATAACTCGTGTTCTAAAAGCAGCGACTACCGAGCGCCGCCGGCCTTGCTTGCGAGCTTAGAAGCACAGAACTTCTCTCGGGACGGATACCGATCCGATCCGATCGAATCCGATCCTAGAGAAAACAGGATCCGGGACGGGTGGCGCTTCGTTCAGAATAATCGATCGTCCTTCGGTAGGATATTCCGATAGGATCCTCGTAGTCGAATCGATTGGTTATAGATTTACTGGATTTCATTATTTATGCAATTGATGTTGATTAAGAAATCGGAAAAATCGAAAGAGAAAAAAAGAAATGTGTCTGGTCTCGCGTCAGGAAGTGGGACGACGATGGAAATAAAACGGACGTCGAAGATCAAACGAAAATCTTTGACTGAGGAATTTGTTAAATTATCATCTCGAAGCTTTGATTTAACAATTCTGAACGATTAGCGGATCCTCTGACAGGTGTCATGATCAATTTGTGCTTTTTGTGCGGATGGACGATGACGCGTCAGAAGGACGAACTGTCAAAATTCAGCATCGTTGGACCTTTTCCTTTTTCAATTACGTAACGTGCTTTGGCGAACCAGACAATTTTTGGATCTTCGCTAACGAGCAGGAATCTTTGCAAATTCGAAAATCGGACCTAAATTCTCGAACGAACCTTAAGACGTGATCGGAATAAATATTTTTTAATTTTTCTAAAAAACCTTAACTCGTCCTCTCACAATCCTCAGAGTTGCTGGCAATATATAGTTATTGCGGAGGCGCGACGTTGCGCGAGCCATTTGAGCGAGTGAGCGAAAGGGATAGATAGGTAAAGAGATATATAGAGAGAAAGAGAGAGGGATAGAGAACAATTGGAGCTTTACATTTAAAGCTACCCTCATTACGCAAGTCTGCACGTTCGCCACGTGCTACCTGCGATCGAAAGCTCACGCGATCCCGTGGTTTCCGCAGTTCAGCTCGAATGCAACGACTAGCAAATCCCGCACAGCCCCTGCCGATTGGCAACCCTCTCGGTCGAGTATTTAGTTTATGTATAAGGAGATCTGGCTATTAAATTGACGAATATACATGTAACTGCGGTAGAAATACTCCTGCAGTGCCATTCGGGTCAGTTCCGAGTCTCGTCGTTCCACACGGACACACATCGACACACACACACCAACAAAAACACAGAGGACACACAGTGCAAAATAAGAAAAGTTAAAAAATTTGTAAAATAAATTTGACAAAAAATCGTCGAATACATCTTTTAATCGTAATTGCACAATATTCATTCGATTTGATCTTCGATCCGGTTTATCGATCTCGATTATCGATGATCGATTGTCGATTATTGAAATACACCACGAAGCCTCCCACTTACACCAGTACACAGCGACAAAGTCTTTCTCGTTGAGGATCCGTTCGAGCTGCTTCGCAGTGACCTCCTCGATGACCGGTTCGGCCTCCTTAGGTGCTGCACTCCTGGCACCGGCACCACGAGGCGCCGGCGTATCCTCCTGCTTCACCCTGGCGGCATCACTCAATCCCGTAAAGCACCCCGACAACACCAGGAACGCGATCAGGAGGAGCGTGGATGCCCTCGGCGCGGCGCTCCACCGCCGTGCACCGTTCGCCGTCGACATCGCCGCACTAACTGCGACCGGCTATTTTTGATTTTCGGACAACGCCGATCCTCCCCTCGGGCAACCTCTCCGCCGGGCCATTCGAGACCCGAGGGATACTTGCGATACCAGCGCGCGCCCCACCTCACTATTTTTTTCCGTTTCCTAATTCTTTTTATTTTCTTACTTCTCCGACTTCTCGAATACCTGAAAGCACAGACCTACGACGTCTTTGTTATGAGGTTCGAGCAATCGGAAATCTGACTCATCTCTCTATACCTATGATGCTACGGAGACATTTTTCGTACTTTGGACGAGAGAAGTCATTTTCCTGCCTTTTTTGCACGCAACGATACATCGCTTCTCGAAAATCGTGTTCGATTTTCTAGTGCTTCTTGGATGGAGAGAATTTCATCGATCGGGATGACATTTTTGCCAATTTTTCAGTACACTCGTAATCAATATGTCGAAACTTATTTAATGCGGAGAATAAAAAAAAAACTGAACTATGGATACTTTAGAACTCGATCTTCACATTTTTAGTGTCTGACATGTCTGAGTTGGACACTAGAGGCGCTACGGTCAGTGCCGATTTCCCGTGACGGGGCCAGGCGGGGGTTAACATCGGTTAACAACCACTGGCTTCAGTGGCTTCAATGGCTTCAGTCAATTGGCAGACACCATGACGCACAAGTCCCGTAAATTGAAGGTGGCAATAGTAGGTGGTGGTTTGGTACGTAGCTTGAAAAAAAAATTTCTTCCAAAAATTAAAGAAATATCGAATAACTTTTTATCAGTGGAAATTAAATATAATTAATTGGATCCATTCGCGTTGAATTTGCAGGTCGGTGCACTGACTGCTTGTTATTTTGCCAAGAGAGGTCACGAGGTTCGCGTCTATGAGTATCGGGCAGGTAGCTAACGATCGTAGCGACAATAAAAAATTGGCAAACTGTCAATGAATTATTCCATGGGCGATTAAAAAATTTTAGATATTCGAATGGAAGATTCGCGGGGGCAAAGTATCGATTTGGCACTGTCGACTCGTGGCAGAGAAGCTCTGAGAGGAGTTGGCATGGAAGACCTCCTGGTGAACCGTCATGGGATTCCTATGCGTGGTAGAATGATTCACGAGAAGGATGGCACCCTTAGAGAAATCATTTACGACAGTGTAAAAAAGAATGTGAGTTTCTTTATAATTGCTAATGAGATTATTTACTTTTCTCATAAAACCCAATTGAATCTATCTGTTGCCCAGTGCATTTACTCCGTCAGCCGGAAGTACCTTAACGAGGTTCTGTTGAATGGTGAGTATGAAGAAAAAATCGCTATTTCGAAAGGGTTGTGAATTAGCTTTATCGATCGACGTTACTTTAATTTTCTAACAATTATTACCAAAGTTCAGACTAAAGCTCATAGTTCTGTTTCATGCTGTCGTAATTGTAGTGCATGGACTTCGATTCCTCTTCGTCTATTTCAATATCTTGATAACCGGGTTCGGTCCTACTTCTATGTTTGTTTTGCGCACGAATCATCAACAGTTCCCAACTACTCATTGGTTTGTGTCCGGGCTTAATATTATAGTTGAACGGCACAGGCTCAAACGGTGCTTCCATCAGTCCCAAATTCTGTGACTTTTTCTTCTTACCTGTGGACAGCTTGATTGGTCCATTCGCAAAGTATCCGATTACAAAGGATGCTGTGAAGACCTATCGTCCGCGTAAAATATAGATAAATAATTAGGGGAAAAGAAAATTATTCCTCGCGCGGATGAATTATTTATAAATATCACTATTACCTTTTGCGCATTTGTCACGCAAAATCGTGAGATTGCTGCGTACATAATTATTCAGTTAACAGCAGAGACATGGCAAAATGAAAAATGATTGACCGTTTGACTGTGCTCGAAATGTATTCCTTGTTGGCAAGGCAGGCCGAATGACCTGCCTCGCCCTGATGATTACGGATTTCCAGAGATTACGTCATTACACGCATTAATATATGTTCTTGCAGTTAGTCTGGTGTTACATAAAATTTTGTTCCACTATTAAATCGCCTAATGTGTTTGATCAAATTTTTTCGGGGTTACGCTTTTCGGTGATTGTTTTTTGTTTTTTGATAATCCTGAAATCAGAAACGTTCGATGAAATTAACTCGTTTGAAATTCCCTATGGAATTATTGAACTTCACGAGTATCGTAATCGATTTGTAAATTCGATCCTCTCGGAAAAAGAGATCTCGTTGGGTATCGCGTTACGAGGTGCGCGAAGCCATAAGATTTCCAGGCTATAGAATTACATGTGCGCGACGGATATTTCTTACGAATTCACGTCTGTGGCAAAGTTGATAACGTTGGATATTCTTTCGAAATCCAAAAGCCGCAGAGACGTATCCTGGTCTGAAGTTGCATTTCAATGAAAAATTAGTGGACGTTGATCTTGATCGTGGAAAAATGAAGTTGCTCAAGTGAGTCAAATGACTTTGTTATTGTTCGTTATTACGAAGAATTACGGATTCTAGTCATTGTTTTTTCTTTTAGTACCAGAACAAAAGTTATTAGCGACGTTGAAGCTGATCTTATTGTTGGTGCCGATGGAGCCTACTCGACCGTCAGGAAGAGCATGATCAAGAGATCCCTTTTTGACTTCAGTCAAACTTACATAGAACATGGCTACATCGAAGTAGACATTCCACCTTCGCGCGATAACGATGTGAGTAGAAATAAAATTGGCTGTGGATATTTTGAAATTTCTGATTAATGTTTTTTTTTGTGACGTATAACAGTTTGCCATGAGGGATGAGAATCTTCATATATGGCCAAGAGAAGAGTTCATGATGATTGCTCTGCCGAATGAAGATCGTAGCTTCACAGGGAATCTTTTTGCGCCTTTTGAAACTCTGAGAGGCTTGGACACTCCTGAAAATTTGTTAAATTTTTTCGAGGAACAATTTCCGGACCTGCTGCCACTGATCGGACGTGAAAAATTGGTCAAAGACTTTTTTTCCAGCAAACCCAAACCTTTAATTTCCATTAAGGTGAGTCGTTTCCATAAATCTTTGTGTTTAGAGATATGTTAATTTTGCAAGGTTTTATTACAGTGCAAACCGTATCACGTAGGAAAAACTGCTTTGATCATCGGGGATGCTGCGCATGCGATGGTTCCCTTTTATGCGCAAGGGATGAACACAGTGGGTTTATTATTTAATTAAATAATTAGTGAAATTAATTCTTGTAACTTACTTTAGAAAGTCTTCAGGGATTCGAAGACGTCATAATATTAGACAAATTAATGGAATTATATGATTCCGATTTGAGTAAAGTTTTGCCTGCCTTCTCAGAAAGTCGATGGGAAGATGCACACGCCATTTGCGATTTGGCCATGTACAACTACGTTGAGGTATTTTTTAAATATTACGAAAAATTATATCAACAACTTTGTGCATCTCTGACCACTGATATTTTACGTGCGTTACAGATGAGACATTTGGTCAGGAAGAAATCATTTATTTTGAGAAAGTACTTCGACACGGTTCTCTACTGGCTCTTTCCCAACACATGGGTTCCTTTGTACAGCACTGTTCATTTTTCCAGAATGCCATTCCGAGACTGCATAGAGAACAGAGCCTGGCAGGACAAGGTATAGAAATATTTTCAGTTTTTCCAAAAATAGAGGCCTCTTTTCTTTTTATTTATGGACCTTGTAAATTTTTACATAATTTTACAGATCATCGGTCGAAGTTTTTGGTTGGCTGGCGCAGGTTTTCTCGCAATTGTTTCTGTTCTTACAAAAGGTTGGTTTTCATAACGAAAAATGTGTTCAGAAAACCAATTTTTAATTTGTTACCGGCTCCGTGATTCGCTCATTCTATATTTAAAATTTTACATAAAAAAAAATGATTAATGGCACGAAATCTCAATATGATACATTTGTATGCGCAGATAACAAGTAAATAAGTATTTTATTTAGAGTTATTATTAAGTAAGTCTCAAACTCTCTAACCATCTCAAATAATTGTATAATTCTTATAACGCAAAGGATGACTGAATAAGTGAACATATTATAACGGATGTCCATGAACTGGTAGCTTCTGAGGAAAATACTCATAAATCATTAATTCCTTGGCTCTTGAGCGCTCATTCGATAATGAGAGAAACTTTCTCAGGATTTTCCAGATACTTGTATTTGTACTCTTCGAACAACTTAATTAAATTTTCCGCGAACTTTGCGTGATACTCGTTGACCTGTTCCTTTGTGGGTTCCGAAATTTTGGGTAGTTCTATCGGCGATCCCACTGAATAAAATATATTTTTTTTAGCCAAAGGATCCTTATCTGTCTTTAATAAAAAAAAATTGTTATACGTTACCGACTACAGTGACAGGTTTTCTTAGAGGCACTACTCCAAAGGAATATTGAAATAGACCTCGACCAATCAGCAAGACCGGTGCGACTCCAGTAAGCTTTTTTAAACTTTCCTGAACTTTTCTCAGCCAGGATCCTTCAGGACTATCAAACTGGTCGTACAGATCCGTTTCTCCAAAGGAAAAGACAGGAACCAGTGGAGTCCTATGAGAAATGAGTTGTGCGTAGAATTTAAGAAAGAGTTCTCTTGCTCGAGTTGAAGAAAGAATAAAAACCAAACTAACCCATTCTTGAGAGCAATGCGGACGAATCCTTTTCTTCGCGTCAGAATAATGCGATAAGTTCCAGGTTTGCAATTGAGCGACTCGGAAGCGCCGCCTACAACAAGAACTGCGGCTCTGCCGTTTCCTGGTGCGCCGGTTAGATAGTCGATGCTTTCGGCACTGGCGCTGCAAGCGCCTGGAACATTGATAACAAAATTCAGAAAATAATTGAACATTCATCGTGAACAATTAAGGGCGTGTGTTGGCGTAATTGAATCACAGTTTTGGTTACTAAATTTCAGCCAATGGCATCGACTGACTTTTGTCCCCAGTGAAAGTATACCCTAAATTAGCAAATAAAAGTACTCACCGAAACTATATACGAATTCTCGAAAAAATGGAATTTTGAAGTGTTGGTCAAGCGTGAGCATCCTGGGCTCCAGTCCTGGAAAGAGATCCTTGAAGCCAAGACAATCCGTGGCGAACGCGCCGAAAGCTCCAGTTGATAAAATTCCATGAGGAAAAGAACAAAATAAATAATTTCTCGAAGGATCCAGATCGGCGGTCTTGACGAGTTTCAGGGGAAAATAGGCGCAGAAGTATTGCCACCAGGCGCAATTTCTCATCCACGTAGTATATTTCGCGCTGATGAAAATAACAGAGGAAAAAGAAAAATATTAGCATGAAAAATAAAATAGTCACTGATGCGTCGGATCGTGGTGCAACACCAGTGAACCTTGGAATATTCTCGTTGCACTTAACGAAGGCTTTTCACTGATGAATGATTTCACGGAATTATCAGGACATTTTAAGTAAATAGGATATCAATTACGTGCACCGTGTTAAAAAATATTAGTTCGAGTCATAAGTAACTTCCGATGCAACTAAGTAAGTCTGATAAAAAAAAGGAAGTTACTTATGACTCGACCAAATATATGTCACAGTATTTACCGGTAATGCAATTTGTATAAAAAAAAAGTCACGTCACTCTCGTTATAAGATATAACTTACGGAAACTAGATACGATTTATTGGTAGTTGATCATTGATAACGTCAATTATTCCAATAAGTGATAATGACTATTAGTAGCGTCCACGCGGAGTACCGATAACAAGAAAACTATACGATAAAAATATTTTTATATTTCGCGATAAGTTTTATAAAAAAATCATTAATCAATCACAAACTCATTAACCGTCACAAAGTTGAATGATCGTTAAAAATGAATGACTTACCCTCTACCACCTCTGTTGCAAGTGTCTCTATCATAGTATATCCATATCAGATAGATTAGAACGAAGTATCGTATGTTTTGTGTGAACAACAGTGCATAAATAGTGAATACAAGGCCGGCGATGCTTCCCAGAATGGGAATGATGATCCAAGCGGCAGCTGCCAGAGTTTGAAGTCTTCTTTCGAGGGGAATATTCAATGGTGCGAATTTCACTCCCAGTAGCTGCATCTTTGCCTTTAATTCAAATTAAAGCTTATCATTTAACGTTTTTCTTTATATTTTCACTTTACGATTCGATTTATAGTTTATAGCTTTTTCAAATCTCCCACATTTTTCTGCGCTACTATCGTTCCGCCGCTAGGTCGCACGTTCAGCTTAGCACCGGACGGTTGTGTTAGATTGTGGTTAGACTCGTCAGTCGGCGATACACGTGTAACGTGCTAAATAAGACTTGTACTACCATCCGCTGCTCAGACAATCCTTGGTAAAATAGTCTGACAAGCCACACGCGAAGGTTCCCTATGGCTCCCGTGACTTCTCTGACAGATTTAGAACAAATGGAAATACGTATCCCATCCGCTGACATTTACAATCCTCGACTCCATCCATTTTAATATCACGCGTTTACGCGTCGTTTTGTGTTTACATTTACACAGCCACGTACCGATAACTATTCACTTGTGTCAGCTCGGTATATTCGTACTTTGCAAGAATATCAGTACAACTTGTTGAAAAATTACTTGACGTACATAGTTAGCGATAAGTTTCGATATTAAAAATCAAACAAAAAAGTGCAGAGAATTCTAAAAGTTATTACTCTAAGAACGTGCGTTTCACGAGTTAGGTCGTAAGATGATTTTACAAATGTTATTCGATCGTAGTGTCGGTGTTGTCATTATTGAAAAAGACTGTTTCTTTTCGATACTTCAAGTGATGGCAACTGAGACAATATTTTACGTGCACTTACCGCGTAAGGAGGACTCGATGATACTTTGGAAAGACTACAGCTGCAGGTACAATCGTACACGTTGAGGCCCGGTCGCCTTACTCTTTCATCGCATTGTAAGTCATTTCAATTGCATAAAATGGAATAGGCTAAAAGATAGCCTATCTTATCCTTAATTGCCCACATAAAGTGATATAACGCGATGCCGCACAGTCGCGTGCGTTGTGTCGCGTATTGTTTCATACCTGTCACCTACACGCGTGTGTCTTTGTCTTGTTATCCGTATTGATTCATCGACACGCGAAACAAAAGAAAAGTGAATAATTTTAAAAACGATTCGAGGTCGAAAAGAAAAGTATTATCACGAAGCTAGTCTGATTATTGTCGGGCACGATACATTAGTCAGAACTGAATCGAGAAGAGGAATCATCGATAACGCTTACCGACGCCAGGCGTAGTGCAACGTATGTACGTACGTCGTTCTCTATAAATAATATGGTTCGACGGATCCAACAGTTAAAAATATCGCTTTTGCGAATTCTTCTCTAGGCAGATCTAGATGTCGGTAACCCACATTCTGCTTTTCTCTTTCGTCTTTTCGCGTGACGACTTTACGTCTACGCCGACGTTCCTTCCCGGCATCCTTTCAACGCGACGGTCGGTCCGTCACTCTTCGGTAAAACTCTCAACTTTTGTTTGACTGTTGACAGGCCGATTACTTCAATCATGAAAAATGTAAAATCGACTGTTATGCATACAAGTTAAGACGCGTAAACTAAACAAAGCATGAATATTCGTTACGGTGAGTTGCGTGTTGCCCAGTGTCGTCTTCCACAGAATTTCACTTATCGTTAACACTTCGAACGCTGCACTTTTTCACTTGCTCTTACACTAACTAATTTTTCACAATTTCACGCGTTATATCATTATTCAATTACTCGTTCGCATTTAACAAAATTGTTAAGTCATGAAATTCTTAAAACTGAATAAGCTTCAGCGATCAAAATGACTGCTACGGACATTCCAGTGTTAAATAATATACATATATAAACAATACAGATTATTTGAATTTCCGTACCTTCATGTCTTGTATCATGGTGCCCGAATAACTCGAACGAATCATAACGAATTACAACACTGTCTCCACAGTATTCTAGCGTACGTGCCGACTGGTCCCGACTTATCTTTGGATTTCCGTGAGACTCCAGTCGTCCAGCACGATCTGTCGAGTCGCGAAACAGTTCCAAAGTGAAAACTCCTCGATCTTCCTGATGACAAGTCCACGACAAAGTCCATTTGCATCTAGACTGTACTCGTAGTTGTATCTACTGCGTACAAGGCCAACACAGTACGAGGAGGGCGTAGCAGTCAGCGTTCCTCACTGTTCGTAGTAAAATTCTTGAGTATGAACAAAAACCACAGTACGTGTTTACGTGCGTGCGTGCTCGGACGTCGAGAGCTCGATGGGCGTCGTGCGTATAATCGTTTATTATACTATGAGACAGGCACAACGAGAGACGCCAGGGACGCTGATAGACGCCTTGAGCAAGGACGAACGATATGAAGTTTCCTTACGTAAAGGAGTAACGTGGGAACAGATTATAGGTTTTATCGAGAATAGGTAAAAACAATGAAAGAAATGTTTTAGCGTAGAATAATCGTGTTTAATAGTCATAATAATAACCTCCCTATACAATACAGTAATGAACAATATCTTCTTTTTTTTTCTCTTCCGATACTTCTTATTTTTGTCGTAGTACGTGGCCTTCTTTTTTTAACACTGTAGTTTACAACGCATCAACATATAAAACGTGCTTTAGACTCACCCTCCTGCCTCCCACCCTGTTTTCCTATGAGTCCTGCGAGCCCCCCCCCCCCCCCATAAATTCCACTACTGTTCCTTTTCTCAGCCCATGTCTCCCCTGTCCTTATACTTTCTCCTTCATGTATTTAATTTTCTTTTTAATAATCTCTATTTCACCCCGCAACCGAATCATTAACAACAATATGATAGCCAACAATGCTATGACAGTAGATTACAATGTGTCGTAAGGTATGTGTATCCTACGATAGTTATCTTACCGAAATTGCCGGAAGATAATTGTCGAAAAATGTTCCTTAGCTTACGATTGAATTACTAGGGCTTACTTCGGTGGCCAATGAGAAAGCACTTTTGCGAATTAACAGAAATCCCCGCGAGGCTTCCCATCGATTTGCTTACAATTAGATTTTCCGATTGGCCATTTATTCTTATTCTCTCGTATATAGTACCTAATGTGATTGTGTTTGGCGATTTCGTTTCGTTCGAATCGATTTCGTTTTATTCATTTATATCGCATCTATGCGAAAGGACTTTGGGACTTGAGAACGCTTCGTGATCCACGAGATTTTCCCAGTCGACAATAACAATACATATGTGCCTTATCGAGAGTACCGATTCGATTGATTCAGTATTTATGTGATAAGTGCACACGGGAGTTTGTACTAGCGTGGATAATACATTTCAGAGGGTAAAGAAGATACTGTCAAAATCCTTAACCACCGATAACAATAATATGAAGATACAATGAAAATCCCTGATTTACGTATAAATTGAAGATTTAATTTAACCCCTTACAAATCGGACTGACGATAAGAGCTATCGCACAAATTAGCATAAAGATCGGACCTGTGAAGTGAAATGACAGAAGAGTACGAAAGACGACAGATAAGAGAACACAAGGAAGAGTCTCAGAAAAAAACGAGTAATATATTTATTGTTCCTTTTATATGTATGCTATATAAAAAAGATAAAACAACGAATAAATCATAATAAAGCAGAATAATCATTCGTATAAAATAAACGTAACCTAATTATCGCTCGAGGAAACCACATACGTCTTGGTACAGAAACGTTGCGCAAATTCGAGGTCATAAATCGGATATAATTTTACCTAGATCAGAAAAAGAAAAAAATACAAATTATTAGCGACTTCACGAAAGAGCATTCGCATTATTATCTCTACCAATAGACTCATTGGTTCCCATGAAATCGCATTGAACAAGATTTCGCAGTATCGATCTGTCAATGGCATTTCGAAGATTTCATTGTACCAACTTAATTGACCTACTGACCTGCGATGTAGTCGCAGGATATACAAATAAATAGAGACGATAAAATACATGCAGTAACAACTGTCTCGATTCTAGGGATAAGGACGCGGGTGCTTCTCTTGGCTTAGGAAACGAGGGGTAACTAGTTGGTCGTTAATCGACGGCATTAATTGCTAAAAATTGTTAATAACAATTACCCTCTATAAGGACATGTCGTAGCGAAGCTCTTAAATTTATTGCTTTACCTATCCTATACAAATGTGGCCTGCGGACGCCTCCGCAGTTTGCTCGTATTTTTCCCTGCTCGAGGAGGGTAGTTAGGAGAGAAAAATAAAAAAGACAAGCCGATCCATTTTTCTATGGTCTCCACGGGACCCAAGAAAAAAGCAAGCAAAGTGACGGAGGCGATTTTGGATAAAAAGTGGGCAACTGCCGAAGGCGCGGTTCCGTTGGAGGAACCAATTATTCTCTCTCTCTCTCTCTCTCTCTCTCTCTCTCTCTCTCTCTCTCTCTCTCTCTTGCGCACGCGCTCTCTCACTCAATTTCTCGCAACCTCTTCCACGCAGAGTCCCTTTCATCTACCAGTTACTTATTTGTCCCAAAACAAGCATTCGACGTCCTTCTAGTGACGTATGGTCAATTTTAATAAAGTCACATAGTAAAATACTGATACACGGCATCCAAATAGACAATCTAGTAACAGTTGATAAGAAAATAAGAGTCAAGTGATTAGATTCGGCCTTTCTTATTTTCCTTTTCTTTCTCGCCTTTCTCACATTCTCTCATTCGCGCAGACGGACATTCCACTTCTTCCTTTCGCTTTGTTCAATGTGATTCCTTCCCTAAGTTCCTTCCCCTAAGTTTCGTCATTGTCTTCGTATAGTCGTGTCTTCTTTCTTTCTTTAACCATTATTAATGCGGTTCCTTCTACAGTACTCATATGTACAAAGAATTTGGCGATATCGCGAAATTCCCTCCTTGCCGTAAACAAAGAACTTTCGCGAAAGGCGAATGGCGAGTTTACAATAATTTCATCGACTCCGTAACATGTATATATAATTATATAGATCTATGTAACTTTCGCGCAACGTGGAAATACTGATTACTGGTGTTTTGGCAGCAAATGCTCATAAACGAATACGACGTGTTGCCGATACGATGAACGGCGATCCTCGAGTAGAACTCCGGGAGATCGTTATTTTTGTGAAGGAATTCAGAAAAAGAAAAGAAATGCAAAAGAACATAAAAACACAAAAAGTACTCGAGAATCCCCATGGAGCGATCGCTCTCGGCTATTTCCTCGAAAAATCTTGTAATTACTTAACTAACTTTATAGTAGCCTTAAAACTAGTCAAACGTAAGTGTTAAGATGACGCAGCAAAGTGTGTCCTGGCGAAGATAAGAATATTTTTTTTTCTTTCTTTTCTCTTTACCATCGTATTCTCTTATTTGCTATAAAGCTACGAAATTGCTTCGCGAGTCGTGCTCGAAGTCCCAGAAGAGGAAAAAAGGAATTAGACGGCTTTACGAATTCTCAAGAGACAAATGGCCACGGTTGGAGTGCGCGACGAAAATTTGGATTTCAGCACGATTCGCGATACTCATTTTCCTCATATATTTTCTTGTTTTTCATTGTCATTATCTAAAAAAATTGAACGAATATGCGCTGTCGCACGATTCTAGAAAATCCTAACTACGGTCTTAATCTCAACGTTCGAGGATTCCCAGCATCTGGGCTCTCCTGGACGACATAGACACTGGCTCCTAGTTGCAGGTTGGGTCTGCATGTGGGATTTCATCCTTTCTAGGTGTGTCCAACAATGATAAGGATGCATTATTAGGACAATCGTGCTCCTATCACACGTTCTCCTCTTCGCTACTGTACACACTTTCGTCATTCTCAACTCTTCCTCTCCTTCTTCTTCTTCTTCTTTTATAATTTTCTCTTTCGTTTCCTTGTTATATATCAAACACCAGTCCACTCGCCGAAACGGCATATATACGCTTACACATATGTATATATATATATATTTATATTAATTGTGTAAGCGTATCGTGTATATATGTGTATGCATGTGTGCTTATGCAAAAGTATGACTCTTTGGTACATACATATGGTTCATACGATAATGAACGATAAATTGAATGATGAGAAGTGCAACATTGTGAATGACCCTTTAACCTCGTACTCTCTCAGTTACGTCGAGGATTGCGGCGATTGTTCTGGTTGATAATACCTCAGGCCGTTTATCTGCATAAAAATGGACGTAATGTTATTTGCGATTCGCTTCACAGACGAGAGATCGAGATCAGTGTGGAAATTGTTCTTCGGAATGATCTACGATCCAAGGCAGTAAAGGTGTATCCACACTCACCGTCATGTCGTATTCCGTGATGTACGCTGGAATTTCAAGCTGGTCTGGCGACATGACCTCGTAAAGATACTCGACTCCAGGCAAATTGTGAACCTTCTGCTTGATCGCTGGTGCCATGAAGGTCGTGAACCACCACGTCATCATCTGCAACAAGTAATAATATAAATCAGCTTCTCTTCTCTCTCTCTCTCTTTTTTATGAAATTCTCTTAAGAGCTATGGTTACGTATCTGGTCTACGCTGTCTTACTGATAATCATAAAATGACTTTAATTTTCCATGTTATCAATTTATAGTCAATTTGCTACTCCGGTTTCCACATAGGCACTGTCACAACAGTTACTCTCTTTTTTCTTTTTACACGATGCAAAACTGATGGCTGAAGCAGGTCACGCGATATTGTTACATGCGTATTGGCTTGCCGTTGCCCTTGCGTAGGTTCAAGTTCAAGGTCGTGACCTTTCGTGAGACCCGTGAACCACCACCAAGCGCCACCACTTGCGATACATCTGAATCGTGCGAGTTGCGGTAAAAGACAAGGCGAGTAGCGAATTCGTGCGACAGTCGTTGCTTTTACTAAATGCGCGTCCAATCCGGCTGAAGGATGACGCAAGGCGCACAGAGACTCGTGTGAAAATATTTGTTACAATTAAGCGACGCTGACGATCACGTGATTAATGGTAAAACGCTACAGCGTGAAAACAAAAGTCCTCGCGATTATTCATTAACTAATTAGTAATTAGCAGGTAGGAATTTAATTTCACGTGGGAATCGTTACGCAATAGCATCGTTATTCCAACTCGTCCAACCGTGCGCTATTCAAATTCAAGTAATTACGGATGATTTTTAATGACTCGCTATGATCCTCCGTGTTTGGTTTGAGAACACCGTTTGTTGCCAGACATTTCTAGTTCTTTATAAATTTCAATCGATTAAGCCGATCGGTGATGAATTTCAACGACTCCTCGAAATGGCAAAGCGATCGTTAACAAAGACACTGCGCTTCGATAAAATACAAACCTTCGTCCAGAAGGTGGGATGGATTATGTAAAAGTGCTTGAGATTCTTCTTATACCTAAAACAAAGAATCGCCAACAATTAGAAACGTGTCCTGTCGCAAGTTCCAACGATATCGTCTTTTATCTTGAAAACAATATGAAAAACAAGCTTAAGGCGTGTTTCCTAGTCGGTGAATAATAGAATGAATACTCACTTATAGGGAAGCACGTTGTAAACTTCTCTGAGCCAGTGAAGGCTGGGATAGTTGTTGCTGACGGTTAATGTGTGGAAATACGCGATTACGTAGTCACCCTTGACAATTGGGTCGAGCAACTGGATCAGGTACAGTAAGGCCTGCAAGAAGAAGAAGAAGAAGACATGTTAGCCTTTAGGATTAACGTAAGATCGAGCGACGGCGGCGATGGACTCGAGTAGAGCTCACGCGTTAAGGAGAGGTTTGAACTCTGACATGGAGACAAGTGAGGTGCGAACTGAAGCTCGGATCGATATTTACGAACCGGCGTGGCCACCTAGTGAGCTTGCAGAGCTTTTGCAGGAAGGAGAGACGCGAGAGGAGGAAGAAAGAGGAAAAAGCAGGGAAAACGATAAACCAAGTTCAGACGATGCCGATGAATAGGCTAAATGACGGAAAGTTTAAAGGGTGAGAAAACGTGACTGGAGGATGCGACGTGGGGAGGGGGGACGGTAGGGAGGGTAAGGGACGTTTTGTTTCGCCGTGGGGTGAATCGATGCTCTCGGCAACTGAGCAGTTGGAGTCGAGACAGAGGGGTGGGATAAAGGGGATTGGCAGAAGCCTCGAGGCAAGTACCCCTCGGCTCGAGCCCCACCGATAGGTCCGCTCCTGAGGAACCCCTAACCTAGATTTCTTCAATTTGCAATTGGGGTCGTCGGATTTTACTTCGCATTCGATTCAGCACCCTCGAATCAATTTCCAGCTGACACGCGATTTACCCCCTTCGACCAACCCTCCTTGGTCGATCGAATTCCCGTCGTCTGACCAATTTTCCAGTCCCGATTCATCCCTTACTTTTACAACTAAAAATCATCCCTTTCCATCGGCCGCAACCTCAACCGTGACTCGGACGATGACGTTTACGTCCCTGGGAAATTCAGAAATGCCGTGTCGTTCATTTAATTCTGTGTCATTTCCGCGGCTGTGTAAATATTACGTGAAAGCGGATGAAGGACGCACCCACTTGCTATATAGACATACCGGATGTCTAGTGTCGTTGGTCTCGCCGAAACTTGGTTCTTTTGCGAGATATCGCACGAGAGTTATCGGTTTCTCTTTGGGCTACTTTCGAGACTCTTTTCAAGTGCAAAACTTCTGCAGGACGCGTATCGAGGCTACTGGCTACGTTCCTGAGACGACATCATCGCCGATGCCGGGCACGTGACGACAGTGCTAATCAGCGCGATCGTTAGCGCCAAGAGCAGTCCAGCATCCGAGAGGTGAACGGAGGTTCGATTTTGCAAATGAAACCTAACGGGATTTGCTGGAGGCTGCCACATCGAAAGTCTTGCGATGCTGAGTTTCGTGGAAGCGAGAAAAGACATTTTTCGAAAACGTCGAGACGACTGTAAAAAAAAAATCTAAACGAAAAATCTGAATAAGGCCGAACACAAGGGCTGTTAATTATTTGCCGCGAGCAGTACTGATTTCCCGATGAGCTCTGCTATTCTCGTTTGACGCGACCCAATTAATTCTTATTCCGCGAAAGTCCTTGGAGAATTTTCGTTTGAAGCCAAAAATTGACAATCACTCTCAGCTTTGTTAAAAGTCCAAAGATTCGGGAGCAGACTGCTCAGGCTCTCAAGGATGTTTTGGACGTTACGTTTTCTAGTGGCCTTATGGGCTATTCTTGGAACGTGCGCGTGTGGCTGTGAACGTACGTGGTTGGATTTTATATTTATAAAAAGCCAGGGGGAAAAACGGCCAGGGGCTGCATCCTGCTTGGACCCGAGGGGAGTGCTGGATTAGTTTTAATTTGATTTCATTTAATAGAGACAGCATCAGGGGACGAAGTTTGTCGCTTTACGACCCTTACAAGATCGAGCCACACATCCTGTACATCTATAACATTCTACGTCCAATTTCTTATCAATCCGAAATGCATTCCTTTAATTTGCAGTCTCAGATTTTATTTCTAGAAAGACTCGTTTATTGTCCTTTTCTTTCGTAAGAGGAATTTTTTTAATCCAATGATAAATTTCTCGTATCGTTGGGCGCACGTGTCGGCCTCGCTGGAATGGCCATTGGTAAAAAGGAGCAGCTGGGTAAGAGTGATAAATGGTGGTAAGGTTGGTATCAGCGGCATTAGGCGAGAGAGCGAGAGAGAAAAGTTGAGTAAGTGAGTGGTGAATAAGAGAGGCTTGTCCAGTCTATTTCTGGACGTAAATATCGATCTGCCGCAATGGCCCCAAGAGCCATTAGCCGTTAACCCCTCGCCGCTGCTTAGGGCTCCTTCGATTTTCCAACCCCTTGTTTAAGGGCTACCGTGGCCAGATACTGCTAAGCTCCTATCGCTACTAGACGCGGTAGCGATAGGGCCAATCATACGTCATTCGGCTGAGTGGATTGGCTCACGGTTCAGAATTAAAAAAAAAAGAAAGAAGTATCGCTTTACCTTGTCGAGATTGATCTTAGTGGCTGGAAACCATTTGCCGACGAAGACGACGACCGGTCGACCTTGCCGATCGACTCCACTCTGATAGAGACATCCAATGCCGGAAACCTCAGAAAGATCCTCGGTCTTGGCTCTTCTTAATAGTCTCTCGTACCTGCGAACAGAAATAAAGAGAACAAATTTAATTTTACGCTCGGTATAATTGGATTTATGTTCTCTCCCTAGTCATTTCTTCGTTTACTTTATAAGCAAAAAAAAATGATAGACTATACTTGATAACGTTATGTCGCGTGCACACGAAAAATAATAAGGAGTGAGGGACGATGCGAATGGGGTTAGTCATTGATGATCCCCGACATAAGGAATCAATGTTACAGGGATTTTATATACACTGTGAGATTTTGTTGCCAAGTGAACATTAAGCCGTGTCTCCATTTGAACTCTCGTGCCAAGAGAAAAAAATAATTCAATAGAATTTCTCCATGAGAAATGACCTCGCGGTTCGCTTCTATAATTTTTGTCCCTCCGTGGATTGAATCGTCGTGGGAAAATGCCAAAAGCGCCCGATGCACCGGCTGTTTACGATGCTCCTCGGCCTCGTCGTGATATTCCAAAATTTCGTTCTATCGCAGCGACGTGGTCAAATTTCATTTCGTTCTGGAAATGTTTTTCGCCTCGACACGATTCAAACGGTCGTAAAACTGTTGAACGTGTCGAATTTAACGCCACAGCCTGCCAATAGAAACTTTTTCCTTCGCGTGGCAACTCGTACAGCTTAAGAGCAAAAGCTTGTTTTTTTCATTGGAGATAAACGTGTTACAAAGGGCCGACTATCGGTGTGATAAAAGTCAAGAGACAGGTAAGCCTTTCAAACATTTATTTTCACGTTCCTGTGCCTTTGTTCGTTATCGTTATGTTCAGGAATGTGCATCGAGTAATTGTCTGTAAAAAAGCACAGATTACAACGTAATCGTTCGATTGGATTACGTTAGGTTAGGTTAGGGTGCCATCGCAACTTTCATTCACTCCCGTTGCCCACAATATCGAAAAAGCCTGAAACGCTAAATTCGCATTAACGCCACCATTCGCGTGTTTAATTTAACGCTAAGAAAAATTGCCGTACTCCTCGTTCAATTATATTGTCTGTCGACCTCAATATTTTCACTCAAGTTTATTGAATTCGCAACGGTTCGCCACACTTCGCGGTACCGCAGTATCGAGGGAAACAATCAATGTCTCCTAATTAATCAGAAATAATTAGTACGATTTTTGAAACGAGAATTAGTTCCCCGACCTACCTCTCGACCCCAAAAAAAAAGCAACTGAACAATTAACATAACACAGTTGTCACAATAACGAATCGAGACTCAGACTCGAGAGGTGAAAAGTCAAGGCAGTCATTGACGTATCGAAGGAATGTTTGAAAAATTGCGCAACTTGTGCGACACGTGTTTAACAGGCTGTCAAATTGTGAATAAAAAAAAGGCTAATAAGCGAGAGAGTCAACGGTACCGCTCCGTGTGTAAGAATAAGCATCACGACAATTTCCTTCCTGGATTGTACGTAAGCAAAAACTGCGACTACTGCAGTAGGAGGAAGGAAAAGAGACGCAGGTACAATCACGATGGAAATCTTTGAAGAATCGAACGACATGTCGGGTCCAGTGACGAGATCTCGAGATCGATAATGACGCCACGTGACTCAGACATACGTTCTATACGCGTCGTCGGCATACAGAGATTAATTAACACGTTTCGTACTTCGCTCAGAACTCGATTAGCGAGTAGGATCTATAAGCCGATCCACTTTTTCATAGGAACTGCCTATACGTCTTGTTGCGCATAATGTCTTTAGCTGATTATATTTTTCTAATAACGATATCGATCCAGACACGACGAATACACACCGATCCTCGTCCTCGATTATGTCCACCATGTCGATCATCACCATGCTTTTGGTTTGTAGATATTTTAATTTTTCACAAAGACAATTTGCCAACCAAAGGACTCGCAAATTTTCCCACGTTTCTCATGTAACGCCCTGCGAACGACACTTTCGATCGATCTCCTGTGACACGAGAGTGCAGGAATTAACGAAGATGCCAAAATCGTATTTCCGCAGGAGCAACCAGACCGTCCGCAATGCTGGCTGGCCGGCGGCGTACTGAACCTGCGAGTGCCGAACCTTCCCTACTTGTTAGACTACTTCGTACTTCGTAGTAGTAAAAGTGCGCGCTGTGTCAGACCACGGCGCTTGCTCCATTCGACCGACAAGGGACGTCGCGACGTACATAGGTGTATCGGAGTCTCTTTGGCTACACACATAGAAATAGTTGCCTATGTCACGCTGCTAGAAGATGGATTTATGCGTGTGTGTATGCGTGCATCACATATGTACTTAGCGACACTTCGAATTGACGTCGGGACGTGTTTGCTTCAAGATTTCACCCACGGATTTTTTATGTCAGGCAACAAGAAGACTGGCGGACTCTTTGCGTGTTACGATTGCGAAAAACTTTTCGAATTAGACATTTTTTTTCTAATCGTCAATGAATTATCTGTTTTGTTTGTGTTTGTTAAATTTCTAGAGAGAGAGAGCGAGAGAGAGAGAGAGAGAGAGAGAGAGAGAGAGAGAGAGAGAGAGAGAGAGAGAGAAAGAGTGAGTTGTAATAAGTACGATGGAAATGCTGCTTAATATTTTAGCGAAATTCGCGATAAAAGTTGAGGCCTCGAATTCACTCGGACTGTAACGCCTCTGACATAAAATATTACTAATCGCTATCAGTATTGTTACTAGGCTTGAGAACGTTAAGACAAATGAATATTTGCATAAATTATTCTCCTGCATTTCTTTATCGCGTTCGCGCTGTATGATTTTGCACGCTCGTTACTGCGTAGTTTCCAAAATAAAAAAGAAACAGGTTCTGTATTTTTTTTTCTCGCGACTCATTAGACTTTGCACTTCCGCTCGAGCGCGCTAAATAGGATTCGCTCGATCCTATTGCTCCGATTAATAATATTACATTTATTTTTAATCGTATTTGAAAATCGAAAAAAATAAAAAGAAACTGTCATGCGTCGACACGCGAAACGACGATACGGTAACGATGAATTGAATAATATAAAAATTCTGAAATACCTTTGCACGGATCTCTCTTCTTTGGACATCAGCTGTTTTGCGATAATCGCTAATTTTGGTTCTTTACTCATCATTCGCATTTTAAAAAAACGAATTAAATATGAAAGTATCCCCGACGAAAAATTCCGCAAATATCACGGAAATGAAAAACAAGTGTTCTCGGTTCTCTTAAAATATTGATTTCACTGAATCACACACAACGATAAACCTTCCTTAACAATTTGTCACTTTTCAATAATTTAATAAAAAAAAACCCCAACCAAAAATATTGTTCTCGTCGAATAGTCCTTCTCAATTTTGGAAGTTTTGCTTCGTCAGACTCAATTCGATTGATCAGCAGCAATGAAAATCTTGAAAGAAACTTCAACTTCCGATAATCGTAGTCGATCCCTCGAACGCTCGCAGGGAACTGAGCTTGCGGAATGACCGCCGTCCGTATACATGGCCAGCATCAAATATTGTTTACGTTATTCGCGCGAGGCGTACTTCTGCCGCGCACATGAGAACGGACGGCAGTCCGAGCGTGGGCGAAGAAAACGACCAATAGTGTTCCCGAAATCGTGCCAATCGCAGCCATGGCGCCCTCGCGGGTCTTTGCTTCGAAAGGGGAAATTCTATAGACACAAAATCAACTACCCCTATCGAGGCGAATCTTCTATTTCGGTAAAGAAGCCACGTGACTTAGGAAAATGTTTCAACGTCGAAAGACGCAATAACGGACAATAACAAATAATTAACTGTACGTGCACAGGTCACGTGCGTCATTGAGATTGAACCCAGATCCTACTGATAAGAAATTAAGAGAATCCATAGCCAATGTCGACGCGAGGATATTATCAATTCACAATAATGGCAACCGTGGGCTGATAATGGCTAACCGCGAGACCCGATTGAGTTTAAGTTCAAATTGAAAATTTTCGTCTCTCGTTATTCTCAAATACACTCGCAAATAACGTGAAATTCCGATACGCCCTGGAAATGTAATTTATCGATTCAGGTCTCGGATAAATAACTCCAAACTTTCCATTTCCAACCAACCCCCTTTTGCGCCGCGAGGAGGAATGGGGACGTGCCTACGAACGTTGTACGTTTACATATAAATTCTAATTTCATCGTGACGTCACGCTCCTCGTTCTCCACCTATAGAAAATTCAACGGAGTTCACCCTACCCATCAGCGATTTCGTAGTAAATGTGCTTGCAAGCTCGACAGCAATCAATAACTCTTTTCCCATTTCTATTGTTATTCCGTGACGTAAGGTCCCGTTTCGTGCAAGCGTCACCAGCGGTGACGTCACAGAATCTCCTATTACAATGAACACTGCCGTACTGGACAATTACATGGAAAGGAAACAATGAAGTCACACGAGCGTGGGGTGTGTGTCTCGGAAGACCAATTCACAGAAGTATCAATACGTTTTCGAAAGAAAGTAAGAACCCGTTCCTATATTCGGCAGGTTTCGGGATAACAAAAAAGAAAAATCATGAGTTAACGATGAACCAGTTGACTCGGCCAGCTGCCACGGTGGATCTTCTCGCGGGGGGGACGGATCAATAATTTGTTTTGAGAAAAACAAGATCCGCCAGAAGGAAAAACAGATTGGTGATAATATTATCGGAAGTTTTTAACGGCTGCATCCGTCAAACGAGCACCGAGTCCTGAGCTTATTCTCATAGCCGAAGAGAAACTTGCAGGGAAAACAAACGAGAGTTTCCGTTCTGGCATCACGATGGCTCCGAATGATTCCCATTGGGTCTTTTCGCAATTAACCCCACATCGATGGATAGAAGTGTGGTTAGGTATTGACTCGATGTATCCGTAAGCAAGTGCTTTGACAGAGTTCAATGTACCTTTGGTGCTACGTGCGAAAAGCTCATGAATTTCCAAAAGGTAACCCATCGAAGGGTCGGTCAAAGCTCGAAAAGATTTTACAGATTTTTTTTAACTCTAGTGAATTCACGGATACGAAGACAGGATGTTTGCGCGTTGCCTTATTTCGATCGACTTATTTCTGTCTGGCCATTTCAGGAAGGATGTTTGTTATCGTCATTCTTTTTGGATCTGGTTTTACTCTTGCGATCTCCTCTTCTGCGCGACTTCTATCTTCGGCTCGGCGAAGAGAAATATGGAAAAATAAAGGGGGACATCTTTTGCACATATTTGAAGTGTTACGTGACTCGACTGACCATTTTTGTAATTTCGTTATCCTTGTGATTCCTTCTCTTTCGTAGAATCCCGGAAGTCGAGAGAATTTCCGTAAAATGACACATCCGCACAGGCAGCGGTTGCCTCGGGCATGTAGATCATTTAATTTTTGGCAGCCACCCGAAAACCGTTAAGAGAAGCATGAATGAAGATGGGAAGCCAAAACAAGAGAGAAAGAGAGAAAGAGATTGGTAAATCTTGAGGAATCTGGCACACAGTTAACGGCCTCGCTGTTTACCTCGCAAACATATTTGGCGCTTCAAGATCTCGAGGATTTCTTGGAAGATTTTTTGAAGATGTTGTCAAAAGTTCTTAGCGCGGATGCTGCGTAAGCTTGGTAATCAGCGAATTGTTACGCGGAGTGTATTTGACGATTGACATAAACTTCTCGGCAGTATGCCGTGAGCTGTATCGGTAGTAAATTTGAATTTCGCGCCACTTGGATTCAGTGCGAGTTGAGGTCATTGAAAATCCGCCTCTAATTATAAACTAACTTTCCACATAAATTCAGCCGGCCAACTTAAAGGCTTGCTATGTAAATTTAGAGTATTGTGAAAATAAGCATCGGCCAGGCACTTCCTCTCCCTTTTTACATCTCCTCCATCCCCCTCCTCTCCTTCCCACCCAAAGAATTTTCATTACTCCGGGCTACGCCTACAGGAATTTATACCGGATCCAAAAAAATATTTCTAATTACAAGACAAATCATTCTTCGTTTATCGTATTTGATTTTTAATATACCCAACCATTCCGCCTTCCACAATCCACTCGGTAAAACGCGAAGCTTTTATCGGACACGCCTCGAGTGTTCGAGAAGCTTCGGAGTAAACTGTTGACCCACCATACGTTTTGTGTTTTCATAATTTTAGTCAATTCGAACCGAAAGCATTACTACCACGTGAGAAATTAAAATTTGGAAAAAAAACGCAAGACACGCGCTTCTTCCTCTTTTAATCAGGTTTCCGATTCCGTTTCTCTTTTACATGTAAATTATAGGCGCGCCAGAGAAGCAGAGAGCGAGGTATATCTTAAGTTTAATTATGGCCACGATAGAGTTCGCCAATTTATGCGCCGCCATTCCGTAACCAAAGTCAGAATGCGATGAAGATCAGTAAAAATAAAAAAAAAATAAAGACAAACAGAAACGAAAATTCTCGGCTTTTACTTGGAAGTCAAAAAGCCAGAATGAAATTGAAAGTCGGGCCTGGAGGAAGAGCCGAATGAATAAAACGTGGGCTCGCTGGTATCACTAGAATCGAAGATAAACAGACTTTGGAGGTTAGGTCGGCCGTTACGTTGAGAGGCGTAAGATCAAGCGAATTCCTAACACTGAATTAGGGATCCTCTTGCGCGGGCTCTTCACTTCTAGGAAGTTCCACCGAAATTCCACATTCGCACGTAAATATCTTATGGATAATTTACGACCTGCGATTATTTCAAGATTCAAGGCTCCTTTCGTCACTGTCTCGTTCCGCGGTTCCCTCGACTTTTTATATAGTGTTTTCTATCACCTAGTAGCACGATTCTGTAAATCCTATCATCGGCCTCGTTCGACTAATGACTCGTTACGACCTACATATTATTTATTACGAGTATAGGGACTTTGAGAAGGTTCGGATAGCGAATGAGAGTTTCATCATTTTTCTACATTTATATTCTCCTGCCTCTCCAAAAGCTCTAAGCCCGTGGCTAATAAATATCTCAGAACTCTATCCGACAAGGTGACTAACTTGAGAAAAATGTATGAAATAGTTGCGACTTCCATGTTACGCGAGAATCCAAGATGCTATGACCAACGTAACCAAATACATGCAAGAAAGAGTACTCTTACGGGAAGTAGTAGAAAGTCTTTTCGTATTATAATACAGGCTGATTACATTTGTGGGAGAGAGAGGGGGGGGGGAAGAAGGAGCAAGTCCGATTTCGTTACAGCGTCGTCCACCTTGTCCTCATTGTGAGATTCGCGATCCAGTTTGATGGCCTCTGGTGAAATAAAGAAATCCTTAAATTGCCATTGCGTAGAGTAAAAAAGTGAACAAAATGCAAGCTAGAGCACCTTTTAAAATTACCTCATTTTTCAATCAACCCCATTACTTTTGGCCTTGGAAAATCTTTGGTAGAAGACATTGGGGAAGCAAAATAAAAAACTGATCTTGCCGTAATAAGCAAAGAAGGAAATTCGTTCACATGGAAACGGGGACCGCGTGATTCGATTCGAGGCTGAATCATTTAGTGGCTTCATGAGCGTCATTCAAGATACAACTGCAGATTGGACGTGTCTCTGTCATGTGTGAATGTCATTGTCAGGAATTTATTATGGAGCAATCTGGGTTGTTTACTTCAGTCCCAATAGAAGACGGGCGCGAGGATACGCGTGCTGCCAACAAGAAAAATAGAAAAGATCGAAAGAAAATGTAGGAAAAAAAAAATATTCGTGATACAAAATAGTCACAAGATCTCGAGGCTCTTCGGATGAAATGCGTGGAAGCAAACCTAATCTTTCAATTTGCGTCAAGAAGATTAGTACGCCGTATCAGACGGCATAGCTATCGCAATATCCCGCGTGATTTATTTCAATGACGCAAGCATCGTTTGCTCTAAGACGAGAGGACCGACAGAGGAGAATATAAAAGTTGACAATATTCTATAACAGTTCAAAAGAAAAAATAATAGGCTTCCTTAAACTTTTTCTTACTTGGCAAGATTCCCAGCATAAGGGAAACTCTGTTTCAAGATTTCCCCAAACGATTCATGACGAAGACCTGTGCTTGGAATCGATCGATCGTAAAATTCCAGAAGATCCAGCAATGATCTTGGTAATGCACGTAATACTCAAATCGCCGGCTGCTCCATGATCTTCGCAAGATCAATATTTCTTACTGCGTATACTGATATATATGTATATATAATATTCAAAGACGTGTAAACATTTAAGATCATTACGCAATCCAGGCGACGACTACGTGATCTAGATTCTCATTCAAAGTTTGTCCCATTAGCCTATGGGCGAACGATATTACAAAGATAGATCTATAGATTGCGCAATAATAATATGAAGCGACGTATAGGACCGTACATAAAGCATGACGTGTGTCTAATAGCGTAGAACGTAATTCCGCAGTCTTAAGCTTCTTTGTTTATCAAAAGAAAATTCGCAATTCGCAATAATATTATTGTGTCCGAAGTTGTTCTCAAAATAATGCAAAATACTTCTGAAGTTTGTTGGCTTTTTTTTTTTATTTGATTTAGAGCAGATTCGAGAAAGCTTTCTTTGTCGTTTCGTGCCACAGACGCTTAACGAAGTGAATTAATTATTAACGGCTTGTACCTTCACTCCCTTCCCCCTCCCCCCCACGTCACAACGTTTATGTTTCCAAAACACATAGTCACGTTATAGATATTGCTTTTCTATTTAAAGACGCCTTCGTTCTATTTTTACAGGTTATATCCGAAGTCCGAGAGAATTTTTATCATGACCTCGTCCTAGCAATCGATTGCCAATCGTATATTGGGGCCAAACCGCATAGACTTCCACAAGCATTGAGAAACCATCGACAACATTTCTATAATTAACGGAACGAGAAGCGTAGAAAAAAAAAATTAACAAGGTTCTCTTGTTGTTCGTGGCGCCATGAACTGGCGAATAAAGGCAACAGGCCCCCATTGGCGCCTGACAGTTGATGACCCGTCGTGCCTGTCTGCTAGACAGTTTGACATCCTATCGAAGTCGACGAGATCTGCCTGGACACTAGGCCCCTGTAATTTCAACCAATTGCTGCTTATTATTTTGGCACGTGAAAAACGATTTTGTCAAATCGTGTTCCATTTTAAATGGAAAGTTTGTTGATGTGCTCTCAACGCCGATCGTTCCAATGGCGTCGATCCTGATGCGTTTATCTTTTAGAATAATACTCCATTGTAACGGCTTCGTATATGCCGACGGAAGATCAGGAAGAAGCTCGTGCACGAATTTTCTTTCATTTTTTTTTGTTTACAAAATATTTTTAATGGCATTTTTTCCACGAGCAGTGAAGCCGTTTGCTATAGAAGTTTTTAAATGGTTTCCGCATTCCATATTGCTCCACTCTTTCAAGATCGTCAGTTAACGTATCAAGGGTGGCGTCTAAAAGGTTGTTCCCAAAAATAAAGCCGTTATTCATGTCTGAAATTTGGGCATTTCTATGAACGGATTTTGTCAAGCGAGTCGGTTGCTCGATACGTTCGAATACGTAGGGGCTGACTGCGATGAAAATAGCATCGAGTACACAAAAGCACGCCTAAAATATTCCATGTGATTGAGCGACTCAGGAATTTGCGGCACAGTTATGCAGCTATTTGTAAATAATGGCCAATGAATCGCTGGGTCACTTTTAGTAGTGCGTGGGCATTTACGCATTAGTTTCCGACCTTAGGAATTGGTTCTCGGTAACAGGACTCACCTCTCCTTTTGCTGCATCTGCTTTAACATTATGTCCGCCAAAGGATCGGTCAGTGGTCTTTCGCCCAGAAGACGTTGCCGATCCAAATCCCCTTGCATTTGCGTAAACGCATGTTCACCAAGACTCACTGAAGTCTCCAGCTGCGAGGAAAGCTCGACAGTTTCATCGCCTGAAAACAAAATTACTTCTTTTTTTGCTCGTTGTTATACGAGTTACGTTAACTGCACTAATAATAATTCTTTGAATTTGTTACGCCAGCGAAAGGGATCCTTGATCTCTGATACCTTTTGAAATAGTATTTTCCGACATTTTGACTGTCAGATGAGGACGTTCGCTTGGAAGAGCAGCATTAGAACTTGCTGCATCACAAGACATTTCGAATATTGTATAATATATCTCTTTTGCGTGACAACTTGTCTAACGCGAATATTCACTGTCATAAAAAGACTGACTAATGCGAGTGTTCGGTGTTTGTTATATAAATGTATTGATACGTTATCAATTGATCGGTATAAGAGATTACTGGCGATAAAGCTAACCTATTTACAGTGATTTACAATCAATTCAGCCACCTCCTTTAATTAAGAAGGCCGAGTAATATTTCTTTTGAGATCATCTCTTCCAATTGCATGTGAATATTCTGATTACCATGTAAGGCGTGTTGAGGATTGTCAATGATTCTGATTTGTCTATCCGGAAGTAATGGTTCGCCGTCCATTCCTCCAATATCACTTGGCAGCTGCCAACAAGCGTTGTCCTGTTCCGCCAGAGTCCTAGGAAAGTATAGCGGTAGAAGAACTTCGTAGATTCCCAAATCACAGGATTCAAGGACGAAGACGACGCAAGATATTGAATCACTATATTGTTCCAAAAATCTTCTCACCGTTCCTGTTCAACCAGCAATTCAAAACTTAGTCACGTACGACAGAAGGTACATAACAACAACTTATTATTATACATACTCAGAGCTATGTGCGCCCCTGCATCTGGTGGATAATTTCTTCGAATGGAATTGATCACTGGCAAGGCGATACTACGTAACCCAAGCTCCCTAGCCTTGTGTAATACGTTCCTGGAAGAAAGAAAAAGTTAGGTATCATTTTATTCAATAAAAAAATAATCTTAAGTTACTGTCGGGTCAGATATACATGTATACGGCCAAGTAATTTTGTCGAAAATAAAATAAAGTTTACGACATAGACTATCAATGTCGTAATATGATAATTATAATATTCTTAGCATATAAACCATCTGAGAAATCTTTAGTGAATATGTCTCTGGTTGAACATTTAATTGATAATCAATTTTCCAGGAAAAAGATACCCGGAAGACAAGAGTTTCATTTGGTTTCTCGATCGATAAGTCAAACCTACCTGTAACAACAGTGTAGTGTATTTTGAGCAGCAGTCTGATATTTGGTATTGTAAATTGGCCCAACAGTATGGATGATGTATCGCGCTGGTAAATCGTGCCCCTGCGTCACCCTGACTTCACCAGTTTTGCACTCTGAAAACAAATATACCCAATATAATATCATTGTGGGAAAACAGGTTTTCCTTGTATGGATAACGCGTATATATCCAACTGTGTGGACTACGTCACAGTAGTATTACGTCACTAGGGTCCTATTATTATTTAGCACAGTATTATAACTTATCGCTGAATATCATTGATCTAGAAACAATGCTAACGCACACTGAGATGTTCCTCTTGCTCTTCTTTACGTTTCGGCTTCTTCGCTCAACGACAGAAGGAAGACTGACGAATTAGGTGCGTCATACGCCAGTGAGGATGTCACAGGTCGTTTAGTATGCCCCGAGGCCTATTCAATTACGTGCGTGATGAATGTGTATTGGTCAGATTTTCTCTTGGGCTCTTTGTGTCTTTACGTGTAATGTGAACGACTGGGAATTCACCACAGTCGGATAATTTCAATATTTAGGACTAGATGGATGCTTGTTGTTCTCTCTAGTTTTTTCCCTGTATCTTTCTCAGGCTGAGTATGATTTATGCTATACGGTGACAATTTTATTTTATCTGAAGAGAAGCGAAGCAGAAAAAATATAGGTGACTGACTGTACAATGCTATTTACGTATGTCGAAATGCCTATTCAATATTGGAAGGCTTGGTTTCCTTGATGCTGAGTATTATGCTTTCAGGTATGGGATGCAAAATGGATGTGTGTGCTGTGCACAGTGCATTACGTAAACTTTTCTGTATTAGTTGATGGATAATAAATGTCATACTTCTAGAAAGATATCGTTGTTGAGTAGTTTTGAATTCACGAGACAAGCTACATAAAATGATAAAAAGTATTATAGAACCTATTAGAAAATACTTTTGTATGTCATTTTAAGTGACGGTCCTACACACCTTTAATCTCGTTGTAAATTTCCATCTTGAGAGCCGAACCAGCTTGTGCAAATATTCTTTGGCACGTGGGACTATTATCATCCATTGTTTCATTGGTGGAATTTACTATCGCATCCACTTGAAGGACAGAAATGTTTCCTGTCCTGAAAAAGAAAAATTATTTTTAATACATCGGTAATTGATTTTGATTTGATAGTCGTAAAATAAAGTATACCATAGTGCAATTTTGACGTTCAGGGATGGTTGACAAGGAAAAGGACTTGTCGCATGATGAGCTGGTTCTCCAAGGACATTCGAGTAATCTGTAAATCGATGCTGAATGTGAAGATCTGCCCATCGTCTCAAAGCTCCCAGCTCAACGACCTCTGGGGCCACACCCAGTGGTTCCATGAGCCTCATTCAGCTCTAGAAATAAAAAAAGAATATACATGAGAATAATACTCCTTTCTTACCATACAAAGAAACTTCTTTATGATAAAGTCTTTAAAGACAATCTCAAAGACATGATACCTTTTAGGTTGACGTCCCTTAATCTATAATTATCACTAAAGTATAGAAATAGACTTAAAACAGTTGTTCCTTGACATTGTAAAACGTCAAGTCCTCAGCACCCTTGCAAGTGATTCCTAACCTCACACAGTCCTGTCACGCAGCACAGCAGGAACAGCTGTTGATCCGCAGAGGCGGCGCGACAGTCCATTCCCCGCCAAGGCTCTTGATGGTAGGGGGTAAAAAAATCAATAAAGCTCGAAAGCGATTTTTAAATCGCCATCACGAAATTCGTCTTTCAGAGCCTGCCAAGCCAAGTTCAAGTTCACTCTATACATATCATAAGATTTCTGCTATGCGATAGTGTTTCTCTTACAGGTACATCAATCTTTTTAACACTTTTTTTAGAAATGTCACGAATGACCATCTCCTATAGGGCCACAGCGGATTGTTCAATTTCTGCATATCTGATACCAGCAGCAGCACGACAAGCGTGCTGTCGTGTTGACAAGCGACTATCTTATACATTCATCGTACGGCTTGAAAATCTGTCAAAAGATATAGATGATGCGAACATTAATATTATGGAGACCTTCTCTGTGTTCCATTGTTAACAAAGATAAACATCTATAAGAACAAAGCCACCGAGTTGAGATAATAAGTAAAAGGGCGTAACCAACCAAAGCGATCGGAAAGTACAGCAAAGTGTAAGCTGCATGTCTGTGCCATTATGTAGGTTAGCTGGTCGCGTTCATGGAGACGGAATTTGGCGCCGTCTGGGCTAGCTTGAATCATCCGTTCCTCGCAACCCCTTCAGGAAGCCAACCACTACAAGAGGTTGAACCTCCTTCCAGCCGGAGGTAAAGTGGGATCAATGACCTCAAATTATTAGTGGGACGGTGTCCAAGAGCCATGTCGAAGATTCTGGAGGCTCTAGGAAATATATAAAGAATTCTCAAGGGCTCTGAGATTCTCACCTTCTTCAAAGAATCCACTCAACAAGCCAGAAATTTGCGAAATCAATGCTCCGCTGGAGAAAAGTGTGCTGACGCCATGTTTAGCAGACTAGCGTATTAAAGTGTATAAAGAAAAATGGCTGTGTCGACTAGAAAGAGATAACACATAGTACTTAAATTCTTGTCTCCTCAATACATTTATAAAATGACTTATCAACGAGTATGTAATTACGTCAATTATCGATACGGAATTGTGTAATTCCATCATTAATGATAATTCCGAGTATCACAAGTATAAGAAATTATTTTCTGAGATAATTCCACGTAATAACAGCTTAAACCAAAATATCTACGACGTCCTCAAGTTGGTTTTGAATTATTTGTAGCACCATTAATAGCTAATAAAGGAATGTCAAAGTATAAGTCGTCTCCAACCCTATACAGTTAAACGACCATGACCTAGCGCACGTTTCTGGAATCCGTCGGAGAATGCATAACAGGTGCATCAGAATATAGAACTAGGTCAGCCAGTAGTGGCTGACCTGCCTGCGTGTTAAGGGTCCTAACAGTATTTCTATTTTTGATCTAATTTTACTCGAAACTAAAATGTAGAGTTACATAAAAAAGTGGCCGATCAAATGCTATCGCTGTACGCACGTAGAGTGTGCTAAATGTTAAAAAACTAAATAAAAAAACATTTAAAAGTAATCATTTGAATTAATCATCAAACGGAGAGTCCGATGCATGCATTGCCAGTTATTTCTCAATATTCTAAGGTACAGTTTATTTGTACGTGTTCCGTGATTTTATTTATCCAGTTCACGGTGCAACATGCGATACTGCAGCTGTAAAAATACACTGTTATTAGTGCACAGCTTCGCATGTTATAGGTTGGCAATGGTCACAGAAAAATATCCACTGGCTACATCGTGAGAACGCGACGACACGAGGTGAAGGGTGAACTGAAAATGCAAGAAAAAAGAAATGGAGGGACACAAACGGATATTGGAATTTTAGTACTTCCATCGAGGTCGCAGCTGGTCAAGTATTGATTCGACTCGAGACAAATTTATCAAATTCCGTAAACGCTCCGGCGCCTGGCGTCGGCAAATTAATAGTTCGAGTGCGTCTTCGATTGGTATCAATCGAGGAAAAAGATTCGAATTTTTGAAAATCTGGGTCGCTACTAGTTTTTCCTACAATTCAGCCGTACTTTAGTACGAGGGAAATTAAAACGCACGTAAGAATGCGGATACCGTATAAGAGGGCAGCTGTCGGACGCTATTGAAATCGCAACCCGAGACTGGATGGCGCGTCGCGACGCTTCCAAGGAATGAGAAGGAATTGATGTTTCCTGAGAGCTCAGAATATCCAAGTGAAATTCATCCTTTTTAGGGAAAGTGCTGGATTCGTTAGATAGGAACGACGCTTTTTCTTCGCTTTTCTTCTTTGAGCGTCGGCGCCAATGCTACAGCGACGCTACCGACGCTCCTCCGCTTCTGCACGTAATTTCTTATTCGTACTATTTCTGTTCGACTTTTAAAATCGATGAGGCTTGAACTTTCTCGCGACCTTCTTCCGTCTCCGTCCTGCTCCATGCCTCTCTCTCTCTCTCTCTCTCTCTCTCTCTCTCTCTCTCTCTCTCTCTCTCTCTCTCTCTCTCTCTTTCTTGCTCTTGTACCGCAGAAAGACCAAATAGAAAGAAATAAGAGGAAAGGAGACGTTCGAAGAAATATCGACAGACGCTCGATGGCGGAAATACTCTAACAGAATTTCAAGGCTAATCGCGAGATTATTGATTTCCACGCAACTCGAAGGCAATAGGAGCAGCTTCCTGATCTTCCTTTATATCAATTCAATTTTCTTAGATATCGTTGAAATATTCCACGATCAATCTTATCGCTGTTCCTATACCGGGGCATTATGAAAATTCATCAATCTTTTCGATAAAGTTCAGAACGTGGATGCGTAGAGAAAATTTTGAAAGCCTCTAATCGTCAATTCGAAATCTACGATCCACCAAGGAGCAGCGAGGCTGATGTTTGACGAAGATAATGAAGATAAAGGACGAATAATAGAGAATGCGATTGGTAGAAAATCGCCATCGAGTTTAGGTCAGTGATCAAACCCATCCAGTGATCACGTCCCAAGTTAGGCAGACTGAAGAGGGTGGAGAACCGTACGTGACCTGACAGCAGCATCGGGACGACGCACGAAAGTGACTGCGCTCTTAAAAGTTGGCCAACCCATTGGATTTACTTCGATAGGACACACGTATACCTAGAAGTTGGAGATTCTTCAATATTCCAATTGAGTTCGATTAGCCTTTATCCTAACGTCAGGGCAGTTGGAGTCGGGAAAATTACGAGGGGCCGCGCGGCATCGCGACGCCGGGACGTCGAGGGAGACGTCACGCAATCTGTACATCAGGATTCAGAAGACCAAGTCCTTTTCCCTTGGATGCTCGGCTCTAATCAATCCCACGGGCTTACCGGTTGACGCTTCTTCCTGGAGGAGCGGCTTCCGGTACACGTGATGGATCAGCGCGAGTATCAGGAGGTCAGGTCCGGTTGGGTCGGACTGGAATAAATTTCGAATTCGCTAAAGACGGAATATCCTTTGAAAAATAGTTTCGCTAATAGATCCCGAGAGAAAATTAGAGACAGAGAACTTTCTTTTTTCTCCCTTTTTCTTTTCTACATATCGGACTGACCTCAAGAGAGGAAATTACGAATTTCAAGAGTGCGCTTGCTACGCCGAAGGGAATCGGTGGAACATAAAGAGCATAAATGACCTAAAATGATTTGATTTTGTAGAGTTTTTTTAACTTGACTATATATATACTATATATATATATATATATATATTTATAGTGTGGTAGTTATTGGTATCATGCAGTTCCCTCTGCTACATCCTATTTATGCTTCGATACGAGCGAGATACGTGATGGCGACCTGGAGCGGTGATTGTTTAATCAATTTCCCGTAGATTCTGCTAAATTTAAGTGCACTACCCTCCGCCCCAACCCCGTCAGACTCTATACCAACCAGGCCAACCGCTGCTTTCACTAACTAACGCATGATTATCCTGGCTAATTTTGCGAGGGCGCTGCGATCGACTCGATTCTCTTAGAATCTTAACTAATAAATTGAACATTGCTGTTCTTGATGGACCACGTCCAGGAATGAGATATTTTCTTTGTGAAATATCCTTCGAATTTGAGACTTGTAAAAAAAATTAAATTTTATGATAACAGTGAAATAGAAATTCCTGCTCAAAGAAGTCATATATCCGCGAGAAAAATGCCGCTTTTGCAACTGAATGTAAGAAATAGTTACGAATTTCAAATTTTCTAAATTGCCACGAATAGCACAGCGCCTCAAAGATAACTCGGCTAGAGCACGGAGAAAAGTGACTATCGGAAGTCAATGAAATTCAAGGAAGTCGCGAATCGATAAGCTGCAACAGAACGAAACAATAAAGTTTCCAGTCGCCTCATGAAAACGGAGCTTCGTTTTAATTTTAATTAAAATTTTCAAGTACCTCTTGTCAACAGGCTATACGGCCCGAGTACAGCGCGAGATGTCAAGGCTCGAGTCACGAATTACGAAAGAGTAGAAAGAAAGAGACAAGAAAAGATAACGAGTAGGAGGTTAAAGACGAGACAGCAATCGCACACGTAGAACCACCCACGAAATGCACCACGTAAATTCCCAACCAACCGCCCAACCGAATCCCATTCGGTGCATCGGTCTAACCTACTAAACAAATGCATTTAGAGAAGCCATCGCACGCTGCGCTTGCATAACTCCTTACGAGGGACGCAGTGGGTCTTCGGAAGGAATTTTTTCCCAGCGTTTGAAAATCCGTCGACCTGATAAGAATGGCGACCTTGTCGAGAGGTCAGCGCGGATGCTCGATATCAGAGGGAGGAGGTCGTCAGCCACAAGGAGAGGAGCGACGACGTCCTCCTGATCGGCGGAGGACGTAGCGACGCGTGAATCCTGCGTCTGGGGACGTCGAGACGTCGCGACGCCTTCTCAGCGACGTACACGAGGGTGAAGGAAATGTCGTCACACGCGTTACGTCACAGGACGTATTATAGCGTAAAGCAGTATGCCGCTGGAAAAACGCAGGATTGACCTGATTACGCGAGGTCGCCGAGAGAATCCATAATTGGCAGTGTTGACGAAAGGGTAATTAGCGCGGCCGGCGAACCCTAATTAACGGAGGTTATGCATTTAATTTCTCGGTGGAATGTGGAAACGGTGCGATTCGTTCGAAGGACTCGAACTGACCTCCCGATAAGCTGCGCTTGCCTGCGGCGCATATTTTCCCAACGCACTGTACCTAATGCGCTATACGCACGTCGCACATGGACGAGTTGCTTATCTTGTAGATACGCGGGGATCCGGTTAGCGACAACGATCTTTCTAATCGCACTTCGGTTCGAGCCTGATAACGTCTTTTCACAAAGCTGCGATTGCAAAGATTCTAGGTCTTGTGGCCGCGCCTAAGCGTTTCCTAAACTAAACGTCAAACGAGGTTCTTAAGTTATAGGAAATAGAAGAAAGAAGCAAAAACGTACCGTGCAGTTCGACAAGACTGAAGTCAAAGAGCCAATTTTACGTGTGGAGATACTCGGCTAGCCCGATATATTTTGTTTAACGCTCGATTAGATTAATTACAGATGTACAATGTACATATGTATATTTGAGCTGTCAGGCTGTTTCCATTGCACGTGACAAACGTATCGGGAGGAATTCGCATTGGCGAATCACGCGTGAAATCGTGCCAAGAATTGTTCTAATGTCAAGATCGCTCCAGTATCGAGGGGGTTGGCCGATCGATGCTTATAAATTATTCGAGAAGCCGCGTTTGCCCAGCCATGTATGCTGCTCGAGTCAACTCGACACCGCTTTCCGCTTTTCCGACGTCTCTCTCTTGCATGTTACTCCCCTCAGGCTCCCATACTGACATTTCCCCAAAGGATCACTGAGACCAATATTAAATCTTCCTCGGGCTGCTTTTGGGGTCAACGGCGATCGGTCCATCTTCTACGCATAACTGGAAGATAGGAAGAAGCTAATGATAAACAAGCGACTGCTCCGTTCGGTCAAACCGGACATAGAAAATCAGCGCAAGAAATAATATTCCCAAACGACCTGTATAACCGAGCGATTCTCAGAGGATTTTCAGAGCGCGTATAATCTGTAGAAACGCGATACGAGTAAGTTGAATCAATAGGAGAAACTGCGAAAGGAAAATATCGTATGAGATATATGGCATAATTAAGGCTTCGGCAAACCAAAGCACATGTGGACTGAATGTTTGTTTAGATCAGTCGATAAAGCCCGGAGTAACGTGATAACCCGAGGACAAATTTTAGAAGCAGTGAATGTAGCAACTTGATCTGGTGTAAAATTTTAAAGATTTTTTGCGATCGAGCAGCCTCGAAATCGCTTCCGGTTTCAGGATAATCCTTGAGCCGAGCAAGAGTCAATGATTCGGCATTCAACACGGTCGATCGGCGACTCCTTGTTTTTGAAGCAATGTCGGAGTCTTCGAGGAAAATGACGTCGTACATTTGCTGGCTGTGCGTCATCGAGGAACGTGTAGGTGAGGTAACTATGTACGTAGTATCCGCCGTGAGACGATGGAAAAGACGAGGCGGCAAATCTGGGGATATTTAGATTGTTAAATCACGCGAAGAAATCGAAAGAAATTATTCGTCATGTGTATTTTGACAGATCATGGGATACGCGTATAAGGAAGATTAAGTATTAAGGCACTGGGACACGTGGACGAAGATAAACGCTATCGAAAGATTCTCGTGCGTTTAAAAGACACCCGGTACGTCTACAGGGTCCTTTGTCTCTTAGATTAACTACTTCGTTAAGAGAAAATTGCGCCTGGCCTGGACGAGACGTCCTTTCTTGTGCTATTCTTGTTTCTTCTTCCAGGTAAAATGTACATTCGCGTGCACGATAACGCAAAGGGTCGTTTCCACTCTGGTCGAATCGTCACGTAGCTACTATATTGGCTTTATTAGGAGAGTCTAGGAAACGAGAGGAGAGGGATTATCAAAGTCCAAACAGAGTAGGTGAAATCGATATCAGAACCTTTCGAACAGGAGCATTATATCGAGCGAGGAGAAAATCGGTCAAGTAGAAGCAGGGAAAAAGTCGAGAGAATAAAACCACAGAAGGTATAGACACAAATGTTGCTGTTTATTCAAGAAAGTTTGAATATCTTACGGCGGCTGATTATCAGCAGACTTTTGAGTGTAGTCTTTGGCAAATAAGAAAAAAATCTGTATTTGACAGGCAAACACGAAAAAAAAGCTGAGGCGTGCAATCGAGACAATTTTAAACCTCTTGAGTACTCTCTTAATTCCGGGAATATTCTGACAACTCAACAAGCCAAGTACTCGGCTTACGGATACGGAATTCACGGTTTTATCTATAAAAGTGCCAACAAAGGATAAATGCCGGGACTGTCTATCTGAGTTTTGCAGCTCGTTTAAAGAAAAATAATATTAGTCAGCCGATGCTAAACCTAAGAGTCTTTATCGGGATACTCAAACAGTCTACTTGATGCGGCTATTCCGCTATCTAAATAGGAGTTTACAAATGCGAATGCACCTTCGCAACGGCTTATGCAAATTGCCATTTGGTGTCATTTAGACGAGTTGGATAAACAGAAATAATTCGCAGCGTTTTCCTCCTGCGAGTTTGTAGCTATCAATTGAGTGTTGTTCTCTTTAACCGAGTGGAGACTGACTGTCCCATTTAAAGCCGTACGACTGCGCGAGTAGAGACATTTTTCTGTATCTATAGAAACGCTAGAGAATCCGTGATAAATAGAACTAGGCTACGATGACCTCAGGCCGCCGAGATGCAACGACAAGAGTCTAGACGTCGATAGACAAAGGAGACGAGTCGCGTACAGACATTTCATCCAATAGATTCGTATGCCTTTGTACGTATCTTGTAATTAGTAGAACACAGTGCGACGAAGGGAGACGAGGTAGATAAGCGTGGCTCGATCGAGAAAACAATAGAGATCTTAAAGGAAGATAGAAGATCGAGCCAGGAGAAAAGAAGAACGTCTAAGAAGCTAAGAGCTGCGATGGAGAAATCCGGAGGCAAGTTATCGACGCGCGAAGAGAGAGGAGGTAACGGAGCAACGAGGCAACACGGCTCAACGATCAAGGTCGCGCACGAGGACCTCCTGATCTTGTCTGACCCTCAATAGAGACGTCACTATGGTTAAATCGTTCAATGTCCTTCGACTCGGTGCAATTCTCGACTATCTTCTTTTATCTTCTTTCTCCATAGCATCAATGACATTCTAGCTACATAAGAAGTTGAACAAGCATAGCGGTAGATGCTTTTGGATTTGCTGCTCTCACCTCGATTTTAACTTCGTCACGGATCACGACGATGCAGCCTGGTTTATTCTCTGCCTTCCGTCGTGATGACGGCCAGGATTCTTCACCAATGGCGCACCACACACTTCTTTGACGGACAACGTGTCTAACGTCAAATGGAAATACGGTCTCTTTCTCTCTTCCTTTCTCCCTCTCTCTTTCACTCTCACACACGCTCCCTCCCCCCTCTCTCTCTCTCACTCTCTCTCTCTCTCTCTCTCTCGCTCTCTCTCTCTCTCTCTCTCTCTCTCTCTCTCTCTCTC